>JADLZL010007638.1:600000-880384 GCA_015844335.1 Chrysopogon serrulatus | reverse complement strand
ATGTTTGTGTGGATTCTTTTTCACCTGTCCAACATAGTGGTAAACATATCAATGATAAGTACAAGAGCACACAAAGAATGATAAGTACAACCAACATATTACCTTAATCTGTTGTACCATCCTTTAAAGTTGATGCATGAATTCTCCACTTGCATCCAAATGCCTTCCCAACACGGTTTGCCCTATATCTTCTGTGTCACTCTTTTCAATGTCATAATGAAACTCATTTCGATAGCATGTGAAGCAAGAGCGGCTTAAATGCAAGCATGTTTGAATAAATGGTGCCCTACTGCCATAGGAGGATTTTTTTCTTGTCATAATCATCCTCGGGCATCCTTTCGGGTTCTCTATCTCTAACCATCTCATCATCGGACACATAGTCATCATCATCATCACTTTGTCTAATTCGAGCAAGATGGTTCATCATAAATGTCACGGTTGCACGGGCTTTGTATATGAGGGACCAAGGTCAATATACAGTCCTTCATCATCAACACCCACATGCTCATTGGATGGGTTTGGGTTAGCCAAAAATAATCGGTATGTGTTGATTGAGGCTCACATTGACTGCTAGGTTCAGCTATGCTAGGACAGGGGCAATCAAGGAGTCATTGGAGCTTGAAAAGACTCATCACTACTACTGAAATCCCACCTAGGAATCTCAGGAGGCTCACTACTCGGGCTATGATAAGCAAAAGTCATGAAGCAGCACTTACTAGCATTATGTTTTGCAAACATATGAAGCAAATCTTGGTCAGAGCAGATTTCAATATTGACCTTAGTGTCCAAGCAATAGTAAAAAAGCGATTAGCACTATGTCGCCATAATCGGAAGGATACTTATCCACAACTTCTTCAACCGGATCTTTGAAGTTAGTAACGTCGGCATCCACGACTTTGTTCAAGGCAAACCATCGAGCACGACAATTCGCGAGCAACAATCCGTATTTCTAGGTTGAAGCTAGTGTTTGCGTCCATCCTACAGCATTCAAAGTATTGAGTTCACAATCAACTGTCTAGGCGTTACCGTTCCTAGACATCAAGCAAGATAAATTAATAACTCAATCAAACTGCATCCAATGGATCCCAAATTTTTATCATAGCACACACACATCACCAGTAGCCTACCATTCAAATTTCACACCATTTGAAGCACGACAACAGTAGATATAAAATTAGTAAAAGCAAACCCTAGATAGCAAATACCTATTTTTACCGCAGAAACTTTCTACCAAAACATGTAATATTATTACTCCACTGCACAGATCTACTCACAAGGATTCCAAAAGTCTTCATTTGCTATTTTACGATTTTTTCTACGATTTACCATGTATTTTTTGAAGTTCAGCGATTTAATGCAATAATAAATCCGAAAATAAAAAGAGGAAAAACATTATGCAGAGTGAACACCAGACTTCTCTGAAATTAATCAAGCCCATATATGCAAATCCTTCTCTCTTGTACTTTTGCATCAGGGAACCCCTAAAGAGCTTCTGTCTTCGTTTTTTCACCCCTCTTCTTCAACCTTACGAACAGAGGGCGCAGGGAATCGGCGGTGGAGGGCGGCTCGGGGAGGGGCCGGAGTCCGCCCGTGGCCAGCCCCTAGGCTGCGCCTGCCCCCAGCTTGGTGGTGGTGGTCAGGCTGCCCGGCCGTGGCAGGTGGCGGCGGCATCGACCGCAGCGAGCGGGGACCCGGCGGTGCGGTCGACTCCCAGCGGCAACCCAAAGCTTGGATCCACCCGAGGAAGAGGCACAGGAGGTGGAGATGGTGGCTGCTGCGCCGAGGCCGTCGGGCAGCCCGAGCCAAACAGGCAGCTGCTCCAGCAAAGCCCGGCGTGCCCGCCCCAGGCCGCTTCGGCCGCTCCCTCTCCCAGCTCCACTGTTCCCCGTGCCCGCCCCGCTTTTCTCAACATTGGATCGAGGGGAAGCGGTTCTACTCACCCGTCGAGGAAGCCACTGGGCCTTCGGCCGCCTCCTTTTTTTCGCCGCCATGGGACACCAATCTCCTAGCTCCACGGTCAGATCAAAGGTGCTCTACCCCATGCGCCGCCACTGCCTCGGGGGATTCGTCTTCTCGGCTGCTAGAGTTTGGGAACCGGTGAAATCACCGCTGCTAGGGTTAGGGGAGAGAGGAGAGTCGAGGGAGCTGGGGAGGAAGACGACCGAGGGTGCCGATCAATGTCGGTCAACATGGGCTCCTCCCCTCATACATGACCGAGGGCAAGATGGCCAATTTCGCTGCTCGGTCCCACTGTCAAGCCGCCCAACACGTCAAAACAAAACAGAACGAGGGGCGGAATGGCATGGACGACACGAAAATAAAACGCGATGGCACGGTGACCGGGCCAACTTTTGAGTGGTCTCTTGGCGAGAGCTAATTTTTAATGGCACACAGGTAAATGGCTCTAAATATGAGCCATATTAAATCCACCACCATGTACTTATGATCATGGATATGATCTAATATTACTACCAGCAGCCCTGACTGCAGATGCACTGTCTAATCATTAAGGGATAGTATGATGCGGTACTACATTAATATGTCCTCCTTTTGGTAAAGATTGTTTTGTAGCTTCTGTTCGATGACACAGAGCCTACACCCACCTGATTTAGATGCCATCTCACCATCGTACTCTGTTTTCGCTATATCATTCTTCGTTTGACATACACTTGCCAGGCACGATTGGGCCCGGCAATCATTTTGCTAATACTATGGCATGTCAGGATCATCTACGTCATAACACCCTCCCCCACCCCCGCTCCCCTCACCCGCAACCCTTCTTATCACATTTGTTCAGGTCTTTACGCCGCGCGTCAGATGTGGACATGCATATTTCTTATAATCAACATCACAATTTCAGTGTCCATACTCTGAGTTCATGAAATAACATAAAAGCATATAAACCGGCTAAACCTCCCAGCATGAACAACATTGGGACGAAAATAACTACGACGATCTGAACTCAAGTGAGTAGTTCGTTCAGCGTCTTTGTCTTTCCACCTGCTGGGTTCTCCTCGTCCGTGCTTTGTCCGGGCACTCCTCCAACTGATGTTCTTGAAGGCCCTGGCTGTGTTTTTAGACTCGCCTTGTAGGATTTCAGACTGCTGTTTGGTGGTCTACCTTTTCTATTTGGTCTGGGCAGGCAATCAGTAGGCATGTCGCCTTCAGTAACAATGTCCAACCGATCCTCAACAATTCCAATGTCAACTTGCTTCTTACCAACGGAAAGTAATGTGTCCAGCGCCGTCATAGCAGATGATAAACCACCCTCATCCAATGGTCCTTCCACCCCAGCCGCTTCCAATATTCTCTTGAGCATGAGATGTTTCTTGATGTACTCTGTAGCTTCCTGCCTCTGCACAGCGGCACTTTGTGACACCTCCTGATCTGCATCTTCCACTACATCCTTCCTCCATCTATCCATTATGTTACCAGGTGGTATCTCTGTCTTGTCTACTCCCTCCGTCCCTTTTTAATTGTCGCCGTGGGATGCGTCACAAAGTTTGATTTGATTTATAGAAAATACGTGCAATATTTATGTCTCCAAATATTTATATCTCCGGCATTTGCTTCTCGGGAAGCGAAGCGACAGTTATTTAGGGACGAAGGGAGTAGATGCATCAACACCTGCAGGCACGACCAATTGTTTACCACCACCGGCCAATACAAGTGCAGAAATTAATGCAATTCGGAATCAATTACATATTTTTTTACCTTGAGAGCGTGACGGCACAACATGCCCACATGGCCATAGAGCCCACAGCTGCACCTTATGCTTGTCGGCTCGTCATATTCAACCAGGAACGGCCTTTCATTTTCACCACCAGACTCCTTGTAATGCAGCACCACGTATTTGCCGTTGCACCCAGTCCTGCACGTCGCCGCTGCCGGGTTCCTACTCTTCCCCTGCAATAATACAAACCATGAACAACCTATAACACACAACAATTTAATCAGTTGTACGTCATTCCCAAGCAACAACACACCTCGCATGAGCAGCAGATGTCCTCCCCCTGGATGTCCGAATTCCAAACCCCACCTCCCAAGAGTACAGGTTGTAAAACTATTTCGCTTCCTCGAACGAGTTGAACTTCGTCCCCTCCGATGGAAAGAAAATTGGTTGGCCTGATCTGTCATGCGCACTCTTAATAGCAGACGTGATTGCACTATCTCCACTCGAAGGTATCTTAGCTGCCGGCCCTGACCTCCCTCGCTTTCTGTAAACGGCAATGGTTTTTGAGCTAAATACCGCAAAAAATATTTACTGGTCAAAATCCACTACTAGCGCGTATCATTTAGACATTGTTTTCCGATTGCAACAATGCAGAGAAAGACAGTTCCAATTAGATTGATGGTGGTGCGTACCTTTTCTTGCTGTCAAACGAGGTGATCAACAGTGTTCTTCGAATCAACCCAACTCCATCACCCGCTATCATATCCCCCGCATCACATCCATCCGCCATCACCATGGATGATGCGTCCGGGCTAGATATCCCCACCGCACTCAACTCATTGGCTGATTGAGATACCACATTACCCAATGCAGTATCCATCGCTGACTCTCCGCTACCATTTTGATTCCCAGTTTCACCAGAACCTCCATCCGCCATCACCATGGTTGCTGCCTATTCTTCCGCGGACCACTCCCATGGAGCTCCCCCGGCCCCCTCTTTATATATGTTCAGCACCGTCTGTTCCTTGCACTGGAAGGAGACCATGCTCGGTGCTGGCATTAATTGCTACACCTAACTTCTCACTCGCCAACCACACCGCTGATTCAAATAAGTCCACGTCAGCTCCACGTAGTTTCAATATCTGGTCATCAAGTCCACAAACATCCATGTCAGCACGTTTGGGCTCACCAATCTCGAAGCCCGTACCCAATTTACCGCCGCGCGATCAGGGTGGGTACCTACCACCGGTTGCACCAGATTCACGTTGATACGGCCTTCGCCGGCGGCGGCGGCGGCCTGTGCCGGTTCCGGTTCCGGCTCCGGCTGCGACTCATCACCATCAGCCCTGCTGCGGCGGCGCTCTCGCTCCCGCCGCAACTCGGCGAGCATGGCATCGGAGGCCCTGCTTGCGCGCTCGCTGAAGCAGAGGACGGCTTCGGCGCGCGCGAAGAGCGGACCGGCGAGCTCCAGCATGGGCGCGTCGGCCGGGTCCTCCCAGTAGTCGCGCTTGTACATGTTGTCAATCTCCCTGTCGTCCAGCTCGTCCTCGCCGTGCTCGTACAGCCTCTTCCTCGTCCCTTCCTTGATCCTCGACAGTCGACACCACGGCGTGGGGGTGGTCGTCGGCGGCGGCGGCTGCGGCTGCGGCTGCGCCGGTGTCGACCCTGCTGGCCCAGTCCACCTGTGCTTGCCTGTGCGATTCCGTCTCCATCGTCATCATTCTCCGGCCTAATCGATCTTCAACTCTGGGTCGTCGTCGCCCTCGTGCCGATGGAGATCGATCTGATTCTGATCTGATGTGTGTAGTTGTATTGTAGTGGTGCCAACCAACCACAAGCCGCAGATGGTACGGTTCAGTTAATTCCACGCCACCGCCGCCGCGGGCCGCAGGTTTTATAGGCCGGCCGGGGCCAGTGTGCGGCTGATCGGACACGACGGGCCAGCGCTGGATGCGAGTGCGAGTCTGAGCCCACCTGATCGAAGTCGTCGTCGTCCGTGCTAAGTCGTAGGATTGCAGGAGACTAGGACGGATGTCTACATGACTGTTTCCGTTCAGATACATGCATGTACTACTGTGTCATCAGAAGTCACAAGCACGCATTCCATGTATATAATCGATCAGTGTCGATATGCTGTTGTTATGCATTTACATATATATTATGTCTAGGTTTTTTTGAAAAAAAATTGTGACTAGACACATAGTAAAAGATAATATATCTAGAAAAATTAGCTCTACATGATGGAGTAGAGGCTGTGCCCTCTACTTTGTGCTTGTCAAGAGATGCGTCACCGCACTAGCTCCGACCGTGGCTGCGATTGCCAAGACCACCCAAGCCCACGCCGGTCAAGAAAAAGCAACAACCGCAGCGTTTACGGTTCCTTGTAATAGCTATCGCCACAATCCGATTGTGTTAGCATTACTTTTCCCACCACTGAAACCAAACAGCCCTTTGGATTAACAATTATCAACCCAAAACTTTTTTACATACTATTGAGGGAGATACATCGACTAGTTTTAGGTCTTGTTATAGAACGCCGAGGAACTCAAAGACCACTTGGAGTCAAGGTCTCTTCATCTTTAATATAATGCCTTAAAAAAAGTTTATCTTTTTAAGAGCAAGTACTCCCTCGTTTTACGAATACTTTCTTCTGAATTTCTCTTAAGTAAATTTTTTTTTAAACTTTTACCAAATTTATAGAAAAAATACTAAGATGTATGGTACCAAATTAGTACCATTAGATTTATCATACAATGTATTTTTTACAAGATACTCATTTATGTCATAGATATTGATGTTTTTTCTATAAAGTTGGTCAAAGTTAAAAAAAGTTTGATTAACCACGGATTCTAGGAGTTGCAGCTTTTTAAAGGACGGAGGTAGTATATACTACTCTCTCCATTATCATTTATAAGGCGTACAATATTTTTCTTTATTTGATGTTTTGTTGGGCGCGGATTCATTTCCGAGGGGCTGAAGGTGCTGAACAACCATGACATTTACTACACCTATCCTTGAATACTGTAACTTCTGGAATTGTCTTAAGTTAAACTTTTTAAACTTTGACTAACTTTCTAGAAAAAATATTAAGATGTATAGTACCAAATTAGTACCATTAAATTTATCATACAATGTATTTTTATAAGAACTCATTTTATGTCATAGATATTGATGTTTTTTTATATAAAGTTTGTCAAAGTTAAAAAGTTTGACTTGTGGCACGAATTTTAGGAGTTGCAGCTTTCAGAGACGGAGGTAGTACTCCGTACCCAGAACCCAAAGCATGTATGCAGTCACTGCATGCGTGTTTCCTTCACCCGGCCACCGAAACATCGCATGCATGCATTCAGATGGCGCTCGGCCGCTCCCTCCTCAATGCTAAATTACCGTTCCTGCCTCGCAATTTGTAATTTCTTTGTATCCGAAATAGTAGTTTCTACGCCTAATAATTAAATGATAATGGAGGGAGTAACAGATTGTAGGTTTGCTGAATATTGAGGCGGATGAAAGAAAAACGAAAAAAAAAGAAAATCATGGTGTAAGTTTACAGTAAACTTTACGCACAAGAACTAAATAAAAAACTTATAATAGAAAAAAAAGTGGGCCATACTCCTTCGAACAAGGTAAAGGTGGATTTTATTCATCAATATCTGGAACTAATTTGCTGAGGGCAGCCTAATGAAAAATTATGGTAGTTTCTATCTTTCTTAATTAGCTTGACAGCTAAGCAAATTGCTAAGATGGCACTAGAGTCAATAAAGAGAGACATTGCAAAACGAAGAAACCGTTTCTCTCCGACGAAACCGAGTCTCACTCGGAAACAGGACCAAAGAAACCAGCATATTCGCGCTGGGAGGACTCCCGTCCGGATCCTATGCGCCTTCATTGCAGCACCAAACCTCACATGCTCTGCTTCCCTGCACGCGCTGCCGGTCATGCTGCTACAGCAGCTGCTCCGGCCGCCGGTTTTCTTGTCGCCGCTGCATCTTCCGGCTCTGCTGCATATATTCTTCTTGCAATCTTCCGGCGCCGAGGAACATAAACAATCAAAGAAGCTCGCCAGGTGAGAATGAATGGTCCTTGTCGTTGATGCTCCAGTTGCATGCGGTTGAGATGGTGCCTGTGCCTGCTAGAGTTGATTTTGTAGCACTGGGGCCAGGATCTTAGGGAACGTACAGCGGTCGTCGGTTTGCCGTCTCTATCGTGACCATTTTGCAAAAAACACCCCTCTTTGGCTTGCAGAGAGTCCCCGTCGCCTCGCGAGGCGACGGCCACGGCCTGTGGTCCGAGGCCTAACCGCCGACCAGAGCAGCGCTGTACGACCTCGTCTTCTTGACTCGACAGCATGCTGGGATCCTGCGTGGGCACTCGACGGCACTAATATTGGAGAACTGTATCCTTCTGCCGCCTGCAGGCCACTCTGCACCCATGTTTCTGAAGTCTGAATACTGATGAGGAAGCAAGCAAGCACGTGCAACCACTAGACAAGGAAATCATATCCAAGATTCAGAGTTTGTGATGTGGAAAAAAGTGATAAGTTCAACTTATTTCTGATTTATATGATGCAAGTTTCTTTCATTACTATCTTTCAAAAAATAATATAGAAGTGTTACAATGTATATATTAGATTAGGCAAAACTATTGCAATGGATAATATATTGTATTGATGGTTCTAAAAGAATATTGTAATCATGTTCATTTTATCAATGCTTGATATTTTTCCTCTCAAACAACAACACAATGGTATAACAACAGTATTCACGATTGATCATAGCAATATGCAAAGTATTAAATAGTTTATAGACAGACCAAACAGATACTTTCCATTGTATGAGCTGTCTATTTAGGTATCGTGTTCAGATTTAAAAAACTTGTAGACAGCACATCCCGTGTGTGGGTTGTACATGCCGTTTCAAGGGACACATAGACCAATGAGCCAGAGTTGACTTTTTCATGCAACATGTAGCTACAGTAGCTCATGCCGCCTGGCTGACTGGCTCTGCGTGAGCGCGTGACCCGCACACGTTACTCAAGGAATTGGAAAATGAAAAAGCCCTCGTCAACCGGAGAAGTTGTCTGCCTCTATGGGCAGCTCTGTATTGTCTTGTTTGCCTTGTTGGCTAGCTCGGGCTCTTCCTCCAGCTTGCTCTGATCTCTCTAGAACGTCAATCCACCACCACCATTGCTGATACCTCTGTCACCTTCTCGATCACCACTGCTCTTGTCACCGGCTCACCGCAGGGACAGCAGTACTGCTGTACCGGACGGAGCGGCGTGAAAGATCCTCTACCAGGCGACGAACCAGGGTGAGAGTGAATCTATCTATCAGGCGACCTCAGGCCGGCCAAGATCGATCTATCTATCAGGCGACGAACCAGGGTGAGTGAATCTTCCTCGCTGTCAAGGATGGTGCTGGTGACGGGGGTGATGGGGAGCCTGCTTCGCAAGCTGCTTGAGCTGCTCAAGGAAGAGTACGGCCTGCAGAAGGGCGTGAGGGAGAATATCAGGTCTCTCTCACGGGAGCTGGAGGTGGTGCACGCTGTCCTCCGCAAGATCGGCGAGGTGCCACCGGACCAGCTCGACGAGCTGGTCAGGCTCTGGGCGCGCGACGTCAGGGGAGGCATCCTACGACATGGAGGACATCGTCGATGCATTCTTGGTGCACGTCGGCGACGTCGATGCGCCCGAGCCTGCTGCTGCTACCAATAAGCCACAGATTGTCCGGCGCCTCCGGAAAAAAGTGGGCAAATTGTTCAAGAAGACCAAGGCTCGCCGCAAGATCTCGGGCCTGATACAAGACATCAACGAGAAGCTCGAGGAGGTGGCAGCAAGGCGTGGCAGGTACACACTCGACTGCATCGTCGTCAACCCTGAAGCTGCAAATACCATCGATCCTCGCATCCTGAACTTATACAAAAGGGCGGCGGATCTTGTTGGCATTGAGGGTCCAAGGGATGAGCTCATAGATATGCTGTCCGTAGGGCCAGATGACCATGGTGATGTGTCCTCTTCTGATGATAAGAAGATGAAGATAGTCTCTGTGAAGACAACTCTTGCCAAAGCTGTCTATGACCGGCACTACTGGAAAACTGTACTTTGCCGAGTGCCAGAGAGTTTGCCGAGTGCAAAATATCGTGGCACTCGGCAAAGCTATATTTTGCCGAGCGTAGTACTCTGGCAAAGCTATATTTTGCCAGAGGACCCGTCTGCTACCCCGCAGGACCACGTGGCAGCCACGGGCCCGACCACAGACACTCCGTCGGGGGACGAGGCTGCTACGCAGACCGACGAGGGTACTCAGCAGACGGAGGATGGTTCTACTCAGTTGACTCCCTACCTGCGAGGTCCCACAAACCTCCCTCTGGTTCCACTTCCTGACCTACGCCCAGTGGTTCGTCCTGTGGGAAGAAGGTACGTACTTATAAATGTTATCACAACTACTTCATATGATATGTTACAAATCAAAAGAGACACTGATAATTTTTATTAATCACTTATGCAGGGGTTGGCTAGTTATGTCGGGTGCTCTTGATCCCCCACGAACCCCCGCTACCGTGCTAGGATGTCTGTGCAGGAAACACTTCCCCGGCCTTGTGACCTTGAAGGACGGGAAGCGAGAGCCGGCCTGGTCGTGGAAGAGGTACGAGCTAGCCGCGGATGACGAGCAGGACAACAAGCAGGAGCGGGTTTTGGCGGACTTTTGGGTAAGTGTCTCACTACTTAGCTCAATACATCTCCTCAATTGGTTAAGTCTTTTATTGAACTAATGAACGGATACATCTGTGTGCCGTATGCGAGAGTTTTTTCAAGGTCAAGATGGTCTAGAGAACGTGGCGGATCGGGACGGCACACGTAGCCTTTGTCGTCAAATGCGTCGGCGACATGATTCACGAGGCACGACTCCGGGCCCACGTCGACTACTACAGTCCATCAAGAAACAGACCCCTCAAAAAGGCCGGCTCAAGAACGGTGGCGCCGACCAAGGAGCAAGACCTTCGGGTAGGTGAATAATATTGAATCGTTTTGAGATTTAGGTGCCGGCCACATGATTCACTTGATGTTTCACTTGATGATGTGTAGGTGCCGCCCGCGTGGTGCATGACGCATAGACCGGCATGGGCGATGATCGTGGACAGGTACCTTGACCCGGCGTACCTCGAAAAGCAACAGCTCGGCAAGCGAAAGCGGGCACTGAAGACCGCTCCAACTCACCACCAAGGCAGCCGCAACCTCCCCGCATTCAAGCGAGCACTTGTGAGTGATGTCATTTATCTATTGTAATCCTCAATTTTGTGTCTCTTATCATCTTTCCGTCTTTCTCGCAGGAGAAGGCACACCCGCGTCCCGGTGTCGAGTTAGGGGCATGGGTGGCGGTCCCACATGGGCCCTGAAATCTGGTGTCATCTTCAACCCGGATGCCCTCCCCAAAGCTTACTCGACCCGGCCGTCCCACGCTAAAGTCGAGACTACACGGAGGCGGTTAGGTCCCTCCGTGGCCCGGATTACAATCGAGCACCGAGCCCCTTGAGACAGAGGTGATCGTGAGGCCGGGCAAGGCAGAAGCACGGTCGGTTGTGGATTGCGCACGGCGCCGACTCCTCGAGTTCTGCACCCTCTCTCTCCGACGTGAGGGCACGGAGCACGGCCAGAAGCCTTCCCATACGTGCACGGCCTACTCCAACACCTGTCGCGGTCGACGAACTTCAGGTAATTCCCCGTTTCACTCGTCATACATTGAACTTGACAAACATTGATCAGATTTGCAATACTTTGTAATATGTGATTGAAACACTACAGGCCGAGCCGACGAAACAAAGGAGACGACCGCACACCCGACCGCTCACCGAGGCCACTTTCGGAAGCAAATGGCGGACATGTATCGAGATCTTGCAAAGCCTCGGGCAAGCATCGGGTGTAGAAGTGCAGATTGCCCGGCTCAACTCCGGTTCGACTCTTCACTCCTATGAGTATAAAAAGTTTAATGCCTTTGTGCCGTTCGGATTGTCGGCCTTGAGGCATTGCGATTGTCGACCTTCGCGCCGTTGTGATTGTCGGCCTTCATGCCGTTGTTTCTTGCGGTTGGAAACCTCCCGTATAGGGGGAGGTGCTGCCGCCGAAATTTCCAATTTTTAGTAACACATGCAATTTCTTCTCTTTTGTGCGACCCTCCGTCGGCGGGTTCAAACAATCCCGCTATCGTGTCACCGACGGCCGATCCTGTCAATCCTTCACCGCAGTCCGGTCCGTCACGGGTGTAGTCTTCGCCGCCGTAGTAGGGATGTTGAACTTTGTGATGTTGGACTTTGTGATTTCAAACTTTGTGATGTTGAACTTGTCATAATGAACTTGTGCCGGTGAACTTTGGTGGATTTGTAATGGATTTTCGATGGATTTATGAAATTTGCGTGTGCTTGTGATATATAATGCATGTTGGTGATATAAGCGTGATGATTGATATGTGTGTATATATATATAATATCCGTTACAAGGGAATGAAAAATATAAAAAAATTAACAATTCTTTCGGAAACTTTGCCGAGTGTTTTCTTACATAGCACTCGGCAAAATTTGTTTGGTTTTTTTCCCTGAAATTTACTTTGCCGAGTGCCATGCTCAAAAACACTCGGCAAAGTAAATTTTTATTTTTTTAAAATAGTTTTTGCCGAGTGTCTCGAGCAAAAACACTCGCAAAGTTTACTATTATTTTTTTTAAAAAATACTCTTTGCCGAGTGTCTCAAACACAAAAACACTCGGCAAAGTTTACTATTATTTTTTAAAAAAATAATCTTTGCCGAGTGTCTTCCTACATGACACTCGGCAAAGTTTTTTAAAAAAATAAAAGAATTTTTTTGCCGAGTGTTTTATGGGCACTCGGCAAAATAACGGTTAACGGCAAGTGGCGTAACGGCCGAAAATATTTTGCGAGTGCCTTACATAGCACTCGGCAAAAAAAAAAATATATTTTGCCGAGTGCCCGTGAAAAAGCACTCGGCAAAGTGTCTTTGCCGTGAAAAATGTTGCCGAGCAATCTTTGCCGAGTGCTACACTCGGCAAACGCTTTGCCGAGTGCAAAGTGCTCTTTGCCGTGTGTAAAAACACTCGGCAAAGTAAATTTTTCCAAAGAGCGGGTTAAACCTCGTTTCGAATTTGGGGCTTTTGTCCCAGTGGGTAGGAATCCTGACATGAAGAAAGTCCTTAGAGACATTCTCATTGGCCTTGATGATGAAAATCACACGTATTCAAAGCTGAAGGGTTTGGATGAAAAACAGCTCATGGACAAATTTATCGAATTCATCAAGAAAAAGAGGTACGAGTGTAATCACCCAATCCAATTGATGATGCGGGTCACTGTTTGGACATAGCTGACTTCTATTTTCAGTAGCTGAACTGTTCTTTTGTTATATCTTACTAGGTCTATACCCGTGCGTTGCCACGGGTAGCAATAAAAAAAACTTTAGGCAAAGACAGCAAAACATTTTGAAACCCATTAGAGAAGAATAAGAAAAATTTCAAGATCATTTGACACTACAATCTATCTAATCCTAACATGTTTTGAGAAAAAAAGAGGCGTGAGCATAAATTTATAATAGCGTAGAAGCAAACATGAATAGGTTCCCTGCGGTGCTAATTGCACGATAACAACCAGAAAATGACCTTGTGTGCCACAAGCATACATACCATCTCACCATCTGTGAGTTAAAAATGAAACTGAAATCTACGATCCACAACCAATAACCATATAAGCATCTAAATTACAAAGGGGGCGACCAGCACCCATTCCAAGCTTGTCATCTGGGTCACCATGCAGAGTGGCCCATTGTCACCTATCTGGTTGCGACTTTGCCAGTTAGAAACTCGTCCATCCCATCGCCTTATCTTCCTCCTGCAGTTACTGCAGGGTGGTTAGCTACAGCACCAAATACCTCACAGCATTGTTACTGCTGGGTGGATTGCTTATATTAATTCAGAGATACATACTGAACATATAGTTTCCTGAAACCTGAAAAGAGCCTTGCATTCAGTTTCAAAAAAAAAAAAAAAATGGTTGCACATAGTCACCTGAAAAAGATGGATTCATATTTACCAAAATCGATCAGCCATGGAAGAACAATGGAACCTGTTAAGTGAAGGTCCCTTAACTGCATCACCTTGTACACTAAAACAGATACATATTTACAAAGAAATACCTGGAGTGCAGCAAATCTGATCACTGGTCGGTCATAAGCATTTTATCATACACCTTGCAAACAAAAAACAGAGGAGTGACAATGTGTAAGACAAACATTTGGGGAGGTTGACATGGCATGTGGGCACAGAGGGGAAGAGGAGGGCTTGCCATTGAGGCACAGATGGTGGTGTACTCATGTGGAGCTAGAAGGTGCAGCCTTCACTACCATCTTTCCTCGTGACCATAAACATAAATGGGATGAACTGGAAAATGGCAGCCAAATGCTTTTTCCTAGAAACAGAATTCCAGGTCGACGTCCATTGCCTGTCGAAACTGTAGGTACAAGTAACATTTATAAACACTAAAATACAAGAAAACAATACATTTACATTAACAACTCTAAGTATCGTGTAAGCCTATGAAATTTGAAAGAATGGACACCTGAAACCCAGTAGCACGATTCCTTTTTAGCTTACGATTCCATCCAATAACAAGATTTACAGGGTGTAAGATTTCAATCCCTGCCTAATATTTGATATTAAGCTTGTCTAATATTTGATTCTCAAACGTCAAACATTTGTAAACCAAATGGAGTATGAAGAACAATTGTTATGACAGAAAAATTGGATGGGCATTGATTTAAACTCCAGCTCATCTGCCTCTGTATACTAATGAAAAGTTGCTTTCTCCTTGGGTGAGATACAATTGGAACCTTTCTATGAAGTGAGTCAGGTTGCAGCCAACCTAAAAAGAAATTAAGTACCTCGATGTACAACCATGCCTCCCATTGCTTCACCCAGTAACTCAGCATTAACCAATCCTCTTGATGCATTTGTGTAGCAGCTGCATTCAGATTAGCATCATATTTCCTCGCTCTGTCAAGAAAGCTGGCCGCTACCTGCATTTTCCCTCTGACATTTAGATACCAGCAGCAAGTTAACTACTTTTATTAAGAACAAATTAGGCCAGCTCTAATTAGATACTTGCAGCTGCTCAACTGCTCAATGTCATGCAATTCAGAGAAGGTAGAACATCATCGCCTCTCATGATTAGATCAGACACAAATAGAAATCAATAGCCACATTGCCAATTTCACTGATTCGGGACCATTTCCATGTCTACGTGTATACACTCGTAATTAGATCAGATACAAACAGAAATCAATAGCCACATTGCCAATTTCACACAGAATAAAGGAAAGAGAAGATTCGTATTGTAGTTCACAAAAAAGAAAAAAGATAAAGAGGCAACAAACATGGTTGATAGCCCAATGAAGATTCATTCCATTTTTATATTGTTCATGAATCAGCATCTAAGCTGAAGCATTTGTGCCTAACTGCAGTTCTTTCACAGACATGGCTGCATAACTGCACTTGAGAAAGGATAACTGAGACAAGCCATCAAGGGCTCAAGGTGCCCTAACAATTCTGCAGTGCTAATGCTAGGTCTTAGAAAACTTGGTAACTGAGACAAGGGCTAGGAATATTCAGAGAAAAGCAGATCAAAGCACATAGAACCGCAGGTGAAGGACATTGAGGTGTGCACATGCACTGCTGATAATCTCTGAAAGGGGTCGAAGCGGATACTGTAAAGGTCTAAAGGACAATAGGTCTGCACATGTACGGCTGATAATCTTTGAAAAGAACCAAACTATCAAAGTTAGTAGCGCCTGTAATCCGAATACAATACCTGTTGGGTGCTCGACGAAGAACTGGCGAAGGGACAGACGAAGACTGGAGGGCCTGGTGTGCGACGGCGGCGGCCGCGTGAAGCAGCGGCGGCGGAGGCCGCGGTGGCTTGCGTCACGGGGCAGGGGAGTTCAGGTGGCGTCAGCGGGATGCCATCCGTCGTCGTCAGCGACTCAGCGTCGAGGGCGTTAAGACTGCAAGACAGGTTTGGGAAGGTGGTGCGGCCGGCGGCCAGTGTCCATCAACGGCGAGGCGACGGCCGACAGAGCGCGAGGGCGAGCTGGATGTGCGAGGTCTCCTCCACTTGCAGCGCTTAGCTCTTGTTGCTGCTGCTCGACGGGATGCGGCCGTTCCTCGCCGACCGCCCATAGGGTTCCGGCCGAGGCTTCGCGGGTGGCCAGGGTTCAAGAGTGCAGCAGTGATCAGCTTGCTAATATCACCATGGAGAAAGTCAGATCCTTAATTGCCACTGGCTGCAGGTTTGGTGCATTATTCTACACACGCTTCCCAGTTTTACGTGTAGTAGATATAGCATACTGTTATTCTGCAGAAGGCGATGCTGAAGGTACACTGGATCATCTAGGTTGTTCACTTCACCTGAGGTACCTTGGGTTACCATATACAAATATCAACATGCTGCCCAGGGAGGTAAAATATCTCAAGTTTCTTCAGAGCTGCCCAGGTGGCTATTTAGATGGTTTCACTAATTTGAGGTGTAAAATTCCCGGTTTCATGGCGAGGGGGTTAAGTAGATAACCTCTAATAGTTAGCTGGTTAAGTAGATTTTTTAGTTCCTTTTTGTTTGTGCCAATGCTTAAACAGATCCATTATATTCAATGGGGGCCAGACACCCAAAACAAGATGTATCGCTTGCTGCAAGATTAACTTAGCACCTAAAACACTCAAGACTTGTTATGATCCAATTCCTCTTTAATAAATTATATCTTATATCTTTAGATGAATCAACTCTGCTGATGATGAACCATATAAAACTTTTAATTTTAGTGGTATCTTTAAACGCTGTATTGACAATATTTTTAATTGTTTATACATGGAATTTGTTGTGAACTGGTAGTTATTCAAGGACCCAAAGGAACCTATCTTGCCTAACTTGTAAATGTTGATGATTCATGCTACTAATTTATTCCACTCAACCAGCTTAATTCCCACTAAAGCCCTTTTGAAGGAAACTCTTATTACAGGAACTACCCCTAGAGTATTTTCTTTTTTTTTTTTCGAATACGCAAAAGACTTGCGCATCATTGCATTTAAGAAGGAGAGTTTTTACAAATTCGGTATAAAAAAGTGCGAGGGGGATGATTGGTTTTAAACATAGTCGCTGTCCCCCTTCGCAAACTCTCATATACCTATTACTCGCGAATTAAACAACAAAAAGAATGGCCGCCTCGGACGCCTAGCCGCGCCGGGTGCCGCGTCCCTTTCGCCGAGCTGGCCTGGCGGGGTCCGGGAAGAGGATTCTCATGGCCTCCTGATGGGACTCGAGAGAGCTTGTCGGTGAAGATGGCGTCGTCGCCCTCTTTCCGCCCCGTGGTTACCTTGTTGCTGCGCTGTTCATGTAGCTCATGCGCTTCATGACAAAGAATTCGCCGCGGATGGATGCCGGAATCTTCGAGAGTGGTTGCTGTGGCAAGTCTTGACTCCTTGTTGGTAACCCCGCCCAGGTGGCGTCTCTGAGTGATCGGCGGCGGCGGTGGGGAGGCCTCCTTGATTAGGATCACGCTGCCCTAAATCTCTTGATCGAGAACGCCGATACGCTCACGTCGGCCCCAGACCTTACTTGCCCCGGTTCAGCCGGGCTGGTCAGCTAGCGGGAGGCTCAGTCGGCCATCTCAGGTGGGGGTGGCCATCGTCGTCGCGGCATCACAGTGGCCGGGCTTGTGTCCTCACTCGGTCTCTGCTCCGCCCTGCAGCCCTGCGGCTGATGCCTCCGCAGGGCCCAGGGGGTGGCCGCCTCTCCACGGAGCCTCGAGCCGGGTGAGGCGGGGTGCATCCGCCGCGACCCGAACCCCTCGCGGTGGCGAGAGAGCTGGACGTCGCTGCCGGGCGGCGTCGACTGCACCTCTTTGGTCTGGCTGTCAGGACCGCGCCCGGCGATGGTGATCCCAAAGGCGGAGGGGCTTCCTAGGATGGGGTGGTGCATCCGTGGCGGCGCATCCTGCTCCTGGAAGCTACGGGGATCTTTGTGGGCCTCCCAGGCGGGTTGATCGATGGTCTTGGACATGTGGCAAGCGACGCGTCGGTAAGGCTCCACGGCCGGCGGGGGAGGGTGGACGTCGATGGCATGGAGTGCGCTCCGAGGGGGCGGCCGAGGCGGTGTTCGGCTCCCGGCCACGAGCGCTGGCGCCGGTCGCCAAACACGCCAAAGGGCAGCGCCCGCATGTGACCCCCTCTGTTCACAGGCAGCGGCGCCTCCCGGCGTCCCGCGATGGCGCCCGTCATCCTAATGAACACAATTGTCTTGCGCACTTTGGAAGGGAGGCGTAGAGGCGGCATTGCCTCGGCGCCCTTGGCTAGACCGGGCGCCTACTGTCTCCGGTCGCCGTCGGCCCTAGTGGGGGGGCTTCGCGTGGCGGTGCGGAGGCAGGTGTGTCTGGAGACAACCTCGACGTAGGTGCGTCCCGGCCCGGGCTGACCGCATGAAGCTCCTAGCGGCCATCGCCGGTGATCACGTCGTCGCCGTCACGGCATCCCTCGCGCCGGTGGAGCTGCGCGCCGGGAGGACCCCATGCCGAAGTGGCGGATGATGACTTCGTCCGGCTGAAGGCCGGCAGCCGCGGCAATGGCCGCGCGGACGTCCTCAAGCGGGATGTCGAAGGGGCCGCAGCGTGTCTGGACAACCACGGAGAAACTCAGGCTCGCCTCCTCCCTCGACGATGTCGGCGTCCCACTTTTCCCCGCCGACGTCCAGTGGTGGGTCCGACGGTGTGGGTGGCGAGGGCGTCGTTCCCAGGGCGCCCAGGGGGGCCGGCCGCCTCGGCGCCCGACGAGCAGCGGCCATCGGCCCGCCCGATCGGTTCAGCGGTGGGTGAGCGCGGCCGTTTGCGATCCCTTGCCCGAAGTGGTTGATGCCTTTGCAGCCGAAGCAACACGGGGCCTCTTGCGGTGGCGGCGGCCGCGGTGGGGCGGCGGAGAGGTAGTTGAGCAGCGGTCCTACACCTCCGGCGGGGCCGCAGCTGGGTCCTCCACCCGGTGGGATGGTGCTGTCCCCTGCCGATGTGCAGCCGTGCGTCACGGGCTCCGGTGATGCGGAAGGACGACGCCACCCATCCATGTCCGGGGCTGGGCGCGGCGGTTGGGCCCAAGCCGTTGGTGCACCGGCACCCGAGCCTCAGCCTCCGGCCGCGCGGCAACACGCGGCTGGGTGGCACCCTGGCCAGCGGGCTTCCTCCTCCGGCGATGCCGTGGATGCCGGCGCCCAGCGCCCAACCTCCGGTGCGGGGCAGGGGAGGGGCCACGGCGGCATCACCCCGGTGACACCGGCCGCCAAGCCTCCCCGCCACCCTGCCGCAGCGATAGACCCCCGCACAAGGTGACCGAGCTCCTGCGTTGGCGCCGTGGGGGGGCCAGCGTGTTACCCTGCGGTGAGGCTCCTCCGGCTCGAGGAGATCGAGGTCGCCGCTGCCGCCGGAGCGTCCGTGAAGCACCGTCCTCCCACCTTGCTGCCTTGGAACGGCCGGATGGTGTGGGGAAGAAGGGGGCGGCATCCGGTGAGAGGGCCCCGCCAGCGGCGGCTGGAAGCCGGGGGGTGACGGGCGAAGCCGCAAAGCCGGGCCAGGGGGCGCACGAGCTGCTTCGACGGGGACTCCATGGCCGGTTGGAGCGGTGGCGGCGAGGTGGGGCACCGTGGGATGGCGGTGAGCCGTGGCGGAGTCGCCGGGGAGGCGGCGACGGCCCAACTCCCCTGTGGCTCGGTGGGGTCCCGCGGCCGCCACGGGGAGTGTGTCGCGGCCGAGGGAGCCCGGAGAGGCCATCGCTGGCGAGCGGGCGGCGCGCTGGGCGGTTGGGGCGCGGCCGAACAGTGGCGGGCACTGGGGCGGCGTGGGGAGCAGCGCAACAGCAGCGCCCGCTGGGTGCTCGCCGCGGCGCGCGGCCGACAATGCCGTTTCACGGCGGCGCCAGCCCCCGAGTCGAGGGGGCGGCGGTCGCGGGTTATTTAGCGGGCGGCGGCGACTGGCCGGTGTTCCTGAGCGCGGGGTGGACCGAGCCCGAAGCGCCGGGCGCCCGCGCTTCCCGGCGCTGGGGGGACCGCCGGGCCACCACTCCCGGGCGAGCCGCCGATCCGCAAAGCTCAAGCCCGTGGGGCGCGCGCGGCCATGGGCGGCGGCGGCATGGTTGGGAGCAGCTCCCACGCCCGGCCCCGCAAGGTGAGAGGGGGCGCATGAGGAGGGAGGGGCGGTGGGTGGGACGGGGGGGGAGGGGGGCGCCGGCACCAAAGGCGGCGGCGGCGGCGGCGGCGGTGGCGGGGGGGGGTCTGTCGGGGCTAGGGTTGGGGGGAGAGGTCCGCCCCATCTTTCAGTTATCTTTGACTAATTTGAGCTAATTTTTTTAGCTATGGTGACGGCGACGACCCCCCTAGAGTATTTTCTACAGTAGCATTTTTATGTCATACTATATTGTACAAGTTTGGATATTGTGCTTTGAAAGGATGTGTACCCAAAATGTTATTGGAGTACCATCTCCTAATTTGGATTTCATAAATTGGTTCTTCATTCCCAAAAGACCCATTCAAAAATGAGAATCACCAGATTTTTTTGTAGTATTTCTTAGCAAATCTTGCCAAATAACATCTTCATTGCATGATTTAAAAAAATCATTTACTTAATGGGCATTTATTCGATCTGCAAACTAAGATTATGTAAATTAAGCATTATGTTTGTTTCTTCATAGATTATCTGTCTGCTGTATACAAATATGGGAGGGAACTTTTGGCTCTCAGCTCTAATGCTGTTCATAAGCTGTGGAAATGGGAGCAAAATGAAAATAATCCTCGTGGCAATGTTAGATGGGAAAACCGATTTTTTTTTTAAAAAAATTCTGGATGCAGTTGTGTTGGTTGTTTTTTCTTAAAAAAAACCATGTACACTTTTTGTTAGGCCATCACATCTGTTTCACCTCAACTGTGGAAACCGGAAAATGGCAGTGCAATGACAAATGACACTACTAATGGGGACCCTGAAGAAGCATATGCCTGCATTGCACTGTCAACAAATGACAGCTATCTAATTTCTGCATCCGCCAGGTCTCACTTTTCAACATGATTAGATTCGAGGTGAGTTTTTAGTCATCTAACACAATAATCTGTAGATTCCATGATTGATCTCTCGCAGGTCATGACTATTTTCATAGAATATTTTTTTTATTGAACAGTTGCACCATGGCTTTTCTTTGAATTTGCTGATTTTGTGGAATGTTTCATAGATGATGACCACTTTCATGCCACCTCCACATGCCACTTTCCTGGCATTCTACCCGCAAGACAATAACATCATAGTTGTTGGAAAGGAGGACTCTTCAATTGAAATTTATAATGTCCATACTGATGAGGTGAGTGTTAGACATGAATCTGTTGTCCTCTGTTTGCCTCCTCTGTTTGCCCTAATGCCAAAATGTTGGTAAAACTAATAACTGTATATAATTCTGACTTGAAGTGCATGCAGTAGAATGTATACCCATCCTAGAATAATATGTTCCCAATTCAGAGTATATATATCTCCTCATCTCTTCTTATGTATATTCTCTTATGTATAAGGATATTATCAGATTTTAAATGTTCACTTTTACATATGAAAAGTTGGTAAAACTAACTATATATGATTCTCACTGGAAGCGCATGTAGTAGAGTGTACACCCATACTAGAATAATATGTTCCTAGTTCAGAGCATATATCATCTCTTATGTATAAGGATATTATCAGATTTTAAATGTTCACTTTTACATATGAAAAGTTGGTAAAACTAACTATATATGATTCTCACTGGAAGCGCATGTAGTAGAGTGTACACCCATACTAGAATAATATGTTCCTAGTTCAGAGCATATATCATCTCTTATGTATAAGGATATTATCAGATTTTAAATGTTCACTTTTACATATGAAACTTGGGACTTTGAGGAGGTACCACAAGGAAGACAAATTCCTTTGCCAATTTGTGGTATCTCCAGGCAAAACTATGAAGAGTATTGGTGCCTCGTGGTATGACCCCCAAAAAGAACTTCTATGTGCACGCATACATGTCAGTTCAACATTTAATTAAAGATTTTTTTTTTTTTTGAAAATGAAGACATCACCAGCCTTTGAAAGTGCACACAACCTATTTCTACCATAAAGTTTTCAGTTAGCTGGCAAGGGAAACAACATATGAAAATAGCTGAATTAAGGAAAGCAAAGTCTATTACTCATCCTTCTTCATATAATCATACATTCTTCATCCTTCATACATTCTTTGCGGATGGACAGATGGAAATTGGAAATAATCTGTCTCCCTTGCCTCCTCGAGTTGTAACAGTATCCAAAACCACAGCCAATCATTCTCCTAAACAACGCTTGCATAAATAATTGATGTGAGAAGTCATAATGATAATTGATTCTTCCTATGTAGAATATATTTAGTGACATACTAATTAATGTTAAGTTTATATTTAAACATCGACATTTCAAAATATTGACCACTTATCTTAATCAAATTGTACACAGGTTAAAACGGTGCTCATGGGCCATCAGAGAAAGATAACTGGACTGGCATTTTCCCAGTCAATGAAGGTACTTGTATCCTCCGGTGCTGATGCTCAGGTGTGAACTCTTATACTTCAAAGATTTTTTTAGATTGGCAATAATTTTGCTATTTTGTTTATTCAAGAAATGCTGAGTTGAATATAAGCTTTGTGCATTTGAGCATGGCTTCAAGCCTTTAACCTCCATATTTATATAGTCCCATTCTGGCCATCCATTAGTCATTTTAAAAACATATACAGGTTAAAAAAATACAGCCTTGATTGCACCGAAAACTCTGTATATGTTGTACTCGTTTGTTTCTGATTCTTTTTTAAATGAAAATTGCAGCTATGTGTTTGGAACATGGACAATTGGGCGAAGATGAAATCGAGATACATCCAACATCCACCTAATCATTGTGGATCGTTAGTTGGTGATACAATTGTGCAGTTCCACTACGATCAGGAGCATCTTTTAGTTGCTCATGAGAGCCAGTTGGCGGTCCATGACTGGATGCTACAATGCTTGTGGTCGGTATGTCATTCTCGATCTTTCCGTAACAATAACTAATTACCAATACCAAGCCAATGCAATCTTGATTCTTGGGAAACATATTGCACCATGCCTAGCAATGAGACAAATATTTATGATATGCTCCTAGATTTGTAATCAGCAAGGTTATATTGAACCTCCATTACTTGAAACTGCAGTGGTTCCCTAGAGGTGAACTCCCTGCTCCAGTTTCAACTGCAGTATACTCATGTGATGGCATCTTGATCTGCGCTGGATTCCATGATGGCGCAATTGGAATATTTGCAGCGGAATCCCTTGTGTTGCAGTGTAGGATTAAACCTTTTGCCTATATACCATCTTCAATATCTAGGTATGTGTGGTCTCCATCGAATAGTTTCTGTTTTTTGTTTACATAATTGCATCTGTTAATTTTAGTTTCGGTGATAAGCAATAAGAGCTCACCATTGTTGAATCTTATTCAGTGGTTGTGGAACTGTCTCTGTCTATCCCATGGTTCTCGCTGCGAATCCCTAGAAGCCTAATCAGATTGCAGTAGGCATGGTGGAGTTCATTTGCTAGAGCCCCTGTTAGACACTCTGGGGAGCCAGATCCATGCTTCCTTAGGACAACATCCTCATGGCGATATCAATGACATACGACGAGCTGACCTGGCCAGAGTTGCCAAATATGGCTGGCAGGCTGGATGGCGATATTTGCTTGGGCTACAGTAATAGGTTAAGTTAAATAATTGACATGGTTGCTAGATATTAAGTCAAATAGGACTAAACTTTTATGCATCGTGTAAACAGTGATGGTGATAAAGATGATGGATTTTAGAGTGAACTCCTTCTTTAGGGAAGCATCCATCATCATGACCCCTTTCTCCCATAGTGTCTCCATGGCTTCCATCAGTGGCTCCAGGAACACGGCTATATCATTGTTTGACTACTTCAGCCTAGAAATAAGACACATTAGTAAAAGATACTTGCACTTCTGACATAGGCAGAATGGTAGGTTGTAGATGGTGAGGATGACCAGCCAAGTGCCGTGGGAGCTGCTGAGGTCATCGAATGGATTCATTCCATCGGTACTTAGTGCGAACCTAACGCTCCTTGCCTCATCACCTAAATCTTTTGGGAACATGGTATCGAAATGCTTCAACTGTTGGCCATCGAAATGGTGTCGCAACTTGCCATCGCCATTGTTGTGCTCATCAGATGCATGCTACGACATAAGCTTGGCATCCTCTGGGTTTCCAAATATATTGCATATGCGATCGATCACCGACAGGTACCACAATTACAGGGAGAGACTCCGCTGCATCTAACCCTCTTCTTCCTCCTCCGCCTAACACAAGATCAGCTTCGCGCTACTCTTCTTAGCCACCTTCTTCTTTGGTCCAGCTAAGAGTCTCTCGTCATTCGCATTTGTGTGACAACTGGCACTCTTCTTGTATTGACTCGCTCTGCAGTGTAGACAGCTATGCAAGCTCTCATACTGGCCCCGATACAGGATATAGTCATTAGGAAAAGAATCAAACTTCTTAACATTCAGCGCTATTGGCTAGATCAGCTTCTTCACTTGGTAGGTGTTGGTTTGCACCTTGTTATGCATTGGGAGCACGTCACTAAGGACACACAGCAGCTCGTCGAAGCTAGTGTCGGACTACCCAAAACTAGCCTTCAACATCAACATCTGGAGGTTAAAACATAGCGTTGTCCACTTCTTCAGACAGTCCTTATAGAGCGGATCAACTACTACCTACTACATCTCTCTAAAATTCTCTAACCACTTAACGTTACCAAATAGAATATCATCCTCGTTGAAGCAGTTAAGTATGTTATCAAAGAGCTATATATCCTCTTTGGTCTTCAAAGGTTCACCAATATCATCATCCCCACCACTGCCTCCATCATGTTGCCCATGTCTTGGGCTAATAGATCAGCCATCGTGATGTAATCGCGATGATCATCAGCTTTGTTGTCCACGCTAGCAACACCATTGCCGATGCTAGCCTAATGAGGGTTGTTGTCCTCCATGGCCTGCCATCAGTAGTAGTCAAGTTTCCTCCAGAACAAAGACCGGCACTCACAACTACTTTTTGCCATGAAATGTCCACACCGTGTAATCCTTAACGAAATCAACTCAAGAGGTGAGATTACAACACATTGCTTGGATGGGCTTTCATGTTCTTATAGCTATTACAAGGACATATGGTGCTATCCCGCTTTAGACTGAGATGATGTTTCTTCGCCACGATGATGAATTAAAATATCTCATTTCCACCCTTTACATCCATTCTGACTGCTCCATGGCAACTTTCTTAATGAAAAACATAGCAAAAAACACATATGAGAAGGAATATTAATAAAAAGATTACCTATTTTCTGTCTTCTCCATGACTAGATCTAATTTAGATCTAATCTAGATCTAGAGAGCACCCAATATGCAAAATGCAAAAAGCAGAGGAAAAATGGGTGGGAGAAAGTGAGAACCTCTCTTGAGTGTGCTCCTCCTTCGAATCCAAGTCAAAAGCTTAAATTTATGAGGAAATCATGAAAATCTAGAACAAAACTCCCCCTTCTATAATGGCAAAGAGGAGGAAGTTGTTGGAAAGAAGAAGGGGCCAGTCAGCCTTTTATTGGCAAAGATTATCCGCGTGGCGGTCAAATTAAGAGAAACCATGGTTAATGTCTTATTAATTGTGGTAGTTGGCTTACGTTAACCACTACGGTTAACTGATTAACCGTGGCAGTTGCATTAGAAAACTGCCACGGTTAATGGACATTAACCATGGTGTTTGTGTTATGCCAACCACCACGGTTGTTACTCGGCAGGCAGCCGGAGGCGGCCAGGCCACCAATTAACGGTGGCGGCTGCCCCACGTCATGCAAAAGATTTTCTGTAGTAGTGATAGATCTAGCTTTAAAATTTTGATATTAATTTTCTGGTTTCAGCAAGTCCATGTATATATAGTTTATCTCATAGGATAAAGTATAGTGTAATAACACCAAATTTTCTAGATGTGTGCTTACTACAGTATTACCACTGATGATATAAATCCATCATCTCATATTTCCTCCAAATTTTCTACATCATGAATCTCTATGACTTTCAACATAAATATGATCCTCCAGTTCATCCTCTTGATTTGAGTATCCTTTTCTAATAAAATTTCGCAAATATATATTGTCACAACATGAGGTCGATATCTCACTTTGCTAAAAGTGTTTGTTTCATCGGCCAAGGTGTTGACTGAATGCTCATATAGTTTTATAAATGACATACATCAGCAAATTTGTATAGTACCAATAAAGCCAACAGATGTACAGTTAGTTTAAATATTTGAAAAGAGCTTGCCATCATTTTGAACGTATCATTTAAAAAATACACTCATTTTTTTAGGGTTTCATTTTTCATGATTTTTTATTTTTAAAATCTTTTTCATAGAAAATTTATCTAAAACTACTCATTAAATCCCCGCAATAACGCATGGGGAATCATCGCTAGTTCACGTATTTATGTAGATAGAGGCAACTAGCAAGCATCTATATTGCTAATGTGATTTTTTTTACAATACCAAAATGTCAACATTCATTTTCTGAATCAAAAGAAAGTAATATCAAATGTTGATGGACTGAAATACATATTTGGAACACAACAGAGTCAACAAAGATTCCTTTTTGTAGAGCCTTGCTACCTGTTTTTTCAGGGAGAAAAAAACACATGAGCATACAACCTTACCAAACATTGTACTCTCTCCATTCCAAATTATAAGTCGCTTTAATTTTTTTGATTCATTCATTTTGATGGACTTATAATTTGAAATGGAGGGAGTAACAAATATAATGCATAATCAGCTTCACTAGAGCATGCAACCATTATCGTAGGACCAAGATAAGTGTCAATAACATCTTTCTAATTAATAGAGGAAACAACTATGTAACTGAGGCTTGATGGAGCGGATCATGAGCAAGGTGCAAGGAATGGCTACAAAGCCATAGCGATGCCAGCATTCTAACCAGAGTACAGGATGGCTACAAGCCTACAATGCCATCGCAATGTCAGCAATCAAAGCCGTTTTCAAAGATGGTGGCATCACCATAAGAAGGACCAAATAATTTTGGGTTATATATAGTACATTGTATTTTTCTGTGACTTTATATAGTACATTGACGCAAAGATTCAACCGGATTTTATTGGTTTGGATGCAAATTAAAACGACAACGTATAGCTAACAAACAAAATACTATAGTAGTAAATTGTATCTCTTTGGCATACACGCACCCGTGCAAGATGCATGCCGCCGCACTTATCATGTAGGATGCCTAAGTACGGACATGAGTAAATGACTATAATTTTTTTTGGTTTTCAATATAACTGCATTTGCAGAGCCACAAAGATCAACACAAAGCTGTCATTCTCAATAGAACCAACATTTTTAGATCTTTACATCCAACCCGCTCCCAAACATATCGGACACTTTATGAGGTCCAGAGATTCTCCAAGAAACATATACACTGGCCAGCCTAAACCAGACGCATATACCGATAATCTAAAAACAGATGTCGTATCGATCCTTTCATTTTTCATGACAGCAACAACAATGTTTATTACCTTGCCAATTCTGTTTAGCTAAATTATCAGTGGTTAAGATGACTCCTCTGGTCGAATCGTACCATAGAAAGAGTTTGATCTTCATAGAGGCTTTTATTTTCAAAGTTGCTTGTTAATGTTAGAAACGCTTTGGTGGATCAGACCAAGATAATGTGATTTTAACAAAAATTCACCATTCTGGTCTAAATTCCATATGAATTCGTCCTCCTCCTTGTTTAAAACAACAGAAGTAAGATGTGAAAGGAGATTATTTCACATCACACTAACTTGTCACCAAAGAGGTGTCTGCACCAGGATACATTATTAGGTGGTTGTGTACTCAAAACCACAGCCACCTCCTTCTAGCTATGCTGTATAGTTGGGGATACTGTTCTCACAAAGTTGTATTTTCTATCCATCTATCTTTCCAAAATCTTATTGTGGTTCGTGCCTAATAATGAACATCCCACATCTAATGAAGCCCCATTTAATCTTCATCTGACTTGCCCAAAAATGATATGATAACCTCTGTTCTTCCAGTGAACTTGAACTAGAGGTTTAGTCCCTAGGTATTTGTTGTATAACATCTGTTTCCAAGTTTTGTCTGTCTTTAATAGACGATATAGCCATTTACTGAGCACTGGATATTTTCAAGTTGTGGATCCCTAGTCCCTGATCTTTTGGCTGACACAGGATATCTCATTTGCTAAATAGTACTTTCTTTTATGGTCATCACATTGCCAGAAGAATTGAGGTCGAAAATAATCCAACCTTAACTCCTTTTTGTTAGGATTGATCTCTCACGTTGAGGCTCAACGGTCCTCAACGGACCTTGATCCGCTCCTGATCGGGGAGCCCAGCCCGTTCTATGGCTGGTGGGCCCCCTCGTCACACCGCGGGTATATAAAAAGGGAGGAAGGCCGGGGCGCTTAGTACGAGGTTCACCGCCGCCACTTCTTCCTCCCACAAACCCTAGCCGATCCGAGGGCCGCAGCAAGTGACGGAAGGTCACCGCCGCTGCCTCTTACACCGACCGCCGCCGCCGCGCGCAGACTCCATCCAATGGCGACCATGGCGGAATCCAAAGGCAGCCGCTCCCAAGTCCGATGGTCGGCACCCTAATACTCTACCTCTCTCTCACTGTGTACTAGTAGATCTGGTCAGTGTCGAGTTCTTTTACCCTAAGTTTTTCAACCCGGCTAATCCACTGCTAATGATCCTGAATTAGTACTTCAACAATGGTATCAGTCGCCTAGCTAGTCAGTCGATTAGATCGGGCTCAGCTCAGAAATTAGAAACCCTAATCTAGGGTTAGCCGCCGAGCGACATGTCATGAGCATCGTCCCGGGCTTCTAAGCATTTAGAAAGAGGGGATTTCGATCTAAACCCAACCCTAACTCAGATTCCACGCAACTCAGAAAAGGGGGAAGAACCCTAACCCTAAGCAGTACATCCGGATCGAGGGGGAGAAGCACCACCTACCTCACCGGAGCGCTGACCGCCGCCGGCGGGAAGTCCCACCCCGGCCGAGCCATGTGCTCGCCGGTGGATTACCTTTAGCGGTCTTGGGTGCGGTCGGCACCGCACGCCGCTGGGTTACTTTCGACGGCGGCGTGCTCGGTAGGGGCGAGCACGCCCGCCAGCCCCGAGGGCTCTGGCGGGCGTGGCCTTCCTTTTTTTGCCGTCGCCGCCGTGCGTTCGCCAAGCCCGGCCGCGCCACGGAATAGAGAGGGGAAGGAGAGAATGAGGATTAGGGTTCAGGGGCGCCCGCTGGGTTTTGTTCTCGCCGACGCTTTGCAGCCGTCCGATCGGGATCGATGGCTCGAATCCGCCCGGCCGTTTCAGCCGGGGCCGTCGGCCCAAAGCGGCGCGACGCACGCGCCATTCGCGGGCCCCAACCGCGAATGGGCCGAATGAATGGTTCTTGCCCCCGTTTAAGCACAGTGCCGTTTTACCTTTTCTTTTTTTTTTCCCGCACGCAATGGATCATGGACTGGCCTCCATCGTCCACGGCCCGTTATTGCTGCTTGCTTTCTCAGTTTAGGCCCATAGTAATTAGAACAAGTTTTTTTTTTTTCTTTTTTGTTTCCAGAAATGTTTTAGCATATTCTTTTTCATAATTTTGAATTCACCAAATTTGATCAAATGTGATAAAATTTTAGTGACAATATTAGTAATATTTCTGGAATTTAGTATTAGTTCATGATTAGTCATGTTTTTCCGCTGCTTAGTAAGTTCATTTGCTCCTAAATTAAAATCGAACCAACGGGAGATTTAATTTTTGGGTAAATTTGAGAATTAGAAAATTTTATAATATTGTTATTTTCTGACCAGCGTTGATTATATCAATATTATAATTGCTTAGCCCATTAGTCAGTTTTGCATTATTTCTATTTTCTGCCCAACGGTGATATAGATTTAATGCAAATAAAAAGGATTGTATGTATTAATACTGACCAACGTTGTTTTAATACATGCAATTTCAATTTCAGTTATTTATTTTCGCTAAGTTTACTCACCATTTTTGTATTTGAATTTCAGGACTCACCAACTGGATTCAGCTGATCCCAAAGCTCAATGGGACAAACTATAAGGAGTGGCGTGAGCAGTATGAATTAGCCCTTGTCATGAATGACAATGACACAGCTCTCAATGAACCGTGCCCTCAGGAGCCTGCGGAGCCGGTCATTGGAGAGAATGAGACTGATGCAGCGTTTGCTACACGCAAGCGTGAGCATGCAAATGTGAGAATGTCCTATGATCTTGCTAAGAAAAAGTGGGACAACTCCAATAAGAAATGCATGACATTGGCTAAGGCTACTATTTCAGAGCCCATTAGAGGATCACTGCCTGAGTGTACCACCATCACTGAGTCCTTAGAAAGGGTCAAGACCCAGTTTTATGGCACAATTAAGACTCAAGCGAGTGTGCTTATCAGAGAGTTCATCAATAAAAAATACACTGGTGGTGGTGTTAGAGAGCACATACTGCGGATGAACACCTTGGCATCTAAGCTCGCATCAATGAAAATGGTTCTTCCAGATACATTTGTCGTTCATGTGATCATAGCTTCTTTGCCAAAGGAGTTTGAAGCTTTTGTTGTGCACTACACTATGGCACCTGAGGACTGGACTATTGAGAAGCTCCTTGGGCAAGCCAGTCAGGAGGAGGAAAGACTTAAGGAATCACGGGGAGACTCTGCTCTCTTCGTGAAGCATAACAATAATAAGAAGTTCTACCGTAAGAATGCTAGACCACAAGGGAACCCAAAGTGGAATGGCAGCTCTTCCTCCAACACTCAGGCACCACACTCTCAGGGTAAGGCCCCTCAGAACCCTCGGACTCAAACCCCCTCGGAACAACAATGGGCCTCGTGGACTACAACAGGCCATAGAACCCGTATCGCAAGAAGCCCCGGCTAGCTAGCACCAGATCAAGCAGCATGTACTGTGAGAAGACAGGCCACATGCAAAAGGATTGTCCTGGCTTCTTGAAGTACCTCAACAGGAATGGTGAGGACTTAGTTACATTTGTAGATGAATCCTTGTATATTAGTTATAGTAAATCTACTTGGTGGATTGACTCAGGGTGCAACAATTCATGTTGCTAATTCTTTCTGAGGGATTCCATACGAGGAGAACTCTGCAAAGAGGAGAAAGAACCATTAAGGTGGCAAATGGAGTACAAGCCGACGTCGAAGCCACTGGCGATTTATCTTTAGCATTATTAGATGGTTTTGTACTTAGGCTTTCTGATGTACTCTATGTTCCTTCTTTGCATCAAAACTTAATAAGTGTTAGTAAGTTAGATGATGATGGATTGGCCTGCCATTTTGGTAATGGCGGATGTGAGATATTTTTTAATGATAAGTGTGTTGGTCTTGCCATCCGACAAGATAAACTTTATTTGTTATCGGTTCGAGAATGTTAATGCTATATCCATTGAGAATGAGAATGTTTCCTCGTCTATGAATGTAAATAGAAAGCGTAAGAAAGTTCAGATTGACTCTTCAAAATTGTGGCATTGTCGATTAGGCCACATTTCGAGGGGGAGAGTTGATAGATTAGTCAAGGCTAAAATTCTTCCGCCATTACAACTCTCAGAATTAGATCAGTGTGTTGATTGTATTAAGGGTAAATATGTTAAGAAAGTTAAGAGAGATGCCAAACGAAGTGCAGGGACCTTAGAAATAATTCACACGGACATATGTGGTCCATTCCCTGTTAAGAGCATGGATGGCTATGATTCGTTCATAACTTTCACTGATGATTATTCGCGTTTTGGCTATATTTATCCAATTAGAGAAAGATCAGAAGCATTAGATAAGTTTAAGATATTTAAGGCAGAAGTAGAAAATCAGCACAATAAGAAGATTAAAATAGTAAGATCGACCGAGGTGGGGAATATTATGGGCGACATACCCCGTATGGCCAAGTTCCGTGACCGTTTGCTAAGTTCCTTCAGAAAATGGCATAGTTGCCCAAAGATTCCATGCCCGAAGACCCTCAGCCAGAATAGAGTGGCCGAGAGAAGAAACCGCACCTTAATGGATATGGTAAGAAGCATGATTAGCTACTCCACACTACCGGTAAGTTTGTGGATGGAGGCGTTAAAAACCGCTATCCATATTCTTAATCGTGTACCAAGTAAGTCGGTGCCTAAAACACCGTACGAGCTATGGACAAAGGCAGAGTACCCTCACTTAAGCATTTAAGGGTGTGGGGGCTGTCCCTGCCGAGGCTAAGGTCTTTAACCCAAATTTAGGGAAATTAGATCCTAAGACAGTCGGTTGCCATTTCATTGGCTACCCGATAGGTCAAAAGGTTACCGCTTTTATTGCCCCCCGACGGACATACTAAGTTTGTGGAAACCGGACACGCGCTGAGTTCTTAGAAGATGATTTGATCGGGGGGAGCAAGGTAGCACAGAGATTAACTTAGAGGAGAAACGGGTCTATGCCCCTACCCAATGCTTCAGAACAATATTTTGTGTTACCTATAGCTCTTTGCACCAACGGTATTAGACAATCAGTAGTGCCAAAGACTGTTGTTAGTTCTCCGTTGTCGACACCTAATGAGAATCCGAACCTGTCCCTCGGAGCCATTAGAACCACAGGTCGAGCAACAGGAAGAACAACAACAGCCCCACATAGCGCCAAACAATCAGAATCCTAGAAGATCAGAAAGAGTTAGAAGATCAGCTATTTCAGATGACTATGAGGTTTATGAAACCGAAGAATTTTATATGGAGGATGATCCCACCACATATGAACAAGCCATGAGAAGCGAACACTCTGAAAAGTGGTTAGAAGCCATGAGAGATGAAATAAGATCCATGGATTCCAATAAAGTTTGGGAACTAATGGAAATCACTAAGGGAGCTAAGAAGGTTGGTTGTAAATGGGTTTATAAAACTAAGTATGACTCCCAGGGAAATGTTGAGAGACATAAGGCGCGACTTGTGGCAAAAGGCTTTACTCAGAGAGAAGGAATTGATTACAATAAGACTTTCTCTCCGGTCTCATGTAAAGATTCTTTTAGAATTATAATGGCGCTAGTAGCACACTTCAACTTAGAATTGCATCAGATGGATGTTAAGACGGCATTCCTTAATGGGGATCTTGAGGAAGATGTCTACATGGCACAGCCAAAAGGTTTTGTCGTGGAAGGCAAAGAGAACATGGGGTGCCGTCTAAGAAAGTCCATTTATGGGCTAAAACAAGCTTCAAGACAATTGGTATTTGAAGTTTGATAATACAATAAGAAAGTTTGGTTTTAAGGCAAATGTAGAGGACAATTGCGTTTATGTGAAGTTTAAGAATTCTAAGTTCATTTTCTTAGTCCTATATGTGGATGATATTTTGCTAGCGAGCAATGATGTCACTCTACTAATGGAAACTAAGAAGTTCTTGTCCTCGCATTTTGATATGAAAGATCTCGGTGAAGCCTCTTTTGTTTTCGGGGATTGAGATTCACCGTGATAGACATAGAGGGGTATTAGGGCTGTCACAAAAAAGGCATACATAGATAAGATTCTTAAGAAATATAGTATGCACAAGTGTAGTCCATCACCTGCACCCATCGTCAAGGGCGATAAGTATGGAGAATATCGTGTCCTAAGACTCGGATCGAGCTCGAACAAATGAGATCGTACCTTATGCTTCAAATTGTCGGAAGCTTACAATATGCTCAAATTTGTACTCGCCCCTATTACATAGCGTTTGTTACCGGGTTACTTGGCGGATATCGAAAAAAATCCGTGTGTAGAGCACTTGGAAGTTAGTTAAGAAAGTCTTGCGTTACTTGCGGGGCACAAAAGGCTTCATGCTAAGTTATAGTAAGAGTGACTCCCTTGAGATAGTGGGGTTTTCGATTTCAGATTATGCGGGGGATGAAAGGAAATCCACGTCAGGTTACATATTCACCCTCGTAGGTGGAGCAATATCGTGGAAAAGCTCCAAACAGACTCTCGTCACATCATCGACAATGTACGCTGAGTTTGTAGCATGTTATGAGGCCTCGGGGCAGGTGAGTTGGCTTAAGAAGTTCTTGCCCGGATTAAGAGTGGTAGACAGCATTGAGAGACCACTTAAGCTATACTGCGACAATAATCCCGCAGTTGAATATGCTCACAACAATAGGTCAAGTGGTGCTGCCAAACACATTGACATTAAGTATTATGTTGTGAAAGAAAAAGTTCAGGATCATGTTATAAGTCTAGAGCATATAAAGACAGAAAACATGTTAGCGGATCCGCTCACAAAAGGCTTACCACCCAACGTGTTTAGAAAACACGTAGCCGGCATGGGGTTAAAGGAAAGCCTATGATTCCTGAACACTTAGGGCCCGTTAGTCAGTTAGTACTCTGTCTCAACTTAGAGAGGTGCACTGTAGCCGTCAAATCCAACGGAAATTTTTTTGTGACGATGAGACGCGCTCTACAAATCTCTTTATAATGAGGGGGAGCTAAGGGTTAAGTATTTAAGTTAAGATTAAGATTAAGTTAAGTGATTAGAAGAGATCAAGGGGGAGAATGTTAGGATTGATCTCTCACGTTGAGGCTCAACGGTCCTCAACGGACCTTGATCCGCTCCTGATCGGGGAGCCCAGCCCGTTCTATGGCTGGTGGGCCCCTGTCACACTGCGGTATATAAAAGGGAGGAAGGCCGGGGCGCTTAGTACGAGGTTCACCGCCGCCACTTCTTCCTCCCACAAACCCTAGCCGATCTGAGGGCCGCAGCAAGTGACGGGAAGGTCACCGCCGCCGCTGCCTCTACACCGACCGCCGCTGCCGCGCGCGACTCCATCCAAATGCGACCATGGCGGAATCCAAAGCAGCTGCTCCCAAGTCCGATGGTCGGCACCCTAATACTCTACCTCTCTCTCACTGTGTACTAGTAGATCTGGTCAGTGTCGAGTTCTTTTACCCTAAGTTTTTCAACCCGGCTAATCCACTGCTAATGATCCTAAATTAGTACTTCAACACTTTTGTGATCTCAAAGAAGGACATCATGTACATTGGTAGACTATGAAGCACATAATTGATCAATGTCAAACAACCTCCGGTTGACAAGCTGTTAGTATACCCTTCCAACTACTAAGACATTTTTAAATCTTTCTTCAACCTTGATCCAATCAGTATTTGATATCACATAAAGTGAATAGTTCTTGGATTGCATACAAAGTGCTACATGTATTGGTTCTAGTATTCTTTGGCTCCAAAGCAGAAAATTTCACTCTTTTGGAAGTAAATTAAATTTTTATACTCAATAAAGTTGCTCAATTGCACAAAACAGTAACTTCATGTTTTGAGCCTTCCCTAGGTTATGTTCCATAAAGAGCATCTTGTCATCAGTGTAATATGGATAACCTACAAGCTACTAGATGTGGCACTGCACCACTTACTTGACCATCTACTTTTGCTATCTTGATAAATATTGCAAGCATATCGGCAACAATATTGAAGAGTATCGCTGATAGGGGATCACCTTGTCAAAGATCTTTCTTCGTTTGGAAATAAGGTCCGACCTCATCATTAACTTTGATTGCCACGCTTCTGCCCAATATGAAGGAATATACCCAAGAAGAATCCATCTACATGAGAAGCCTTTTCATTCAAAGCATTTGTAATAAGAATGATCAACTTACCCATGATGCAACTCATGAACTATTTCATACAAGATGATGACTCCTAGGATTATGCATCCTTGCTTTGGGTAGGACTGATTAAATGATCAACTATTGAATTAATGTGAATGGTAGTGGCTTTGGTAGTAAAGATCTTAAAGCTTACATTCAACAAGCAAATTGGTCAATATTAATTGTTGAATTTTATTTGCCTCTCTAACTTTTGGCTGTAAGGCTGTTACACCAAATTTCATGCTGAAAAGGGGGATATCTTCTTTGTGAAGGTTGTGGAACTTTTGCATTAGGTCCCATTTAATGATGATGTCCCAAAATTTCTATCAGGGCCCAGTGTTTTATTCTGCTCCATATCAAAAACTACATCTTGAACCTACTTCTGAGTAAAAGGAGCCGTAAGGAATTCATTTTCACTCTGACTATCAAGAGGTGGTTTTCCTCACATAAAAGCTTAGTCAAATTATCCCGTGTTGTCTCCAACTGTAAGGTTCCTCTAAGAGTTCATGCCTTTGTGTCAATGTTCTTGTGAGTTTAGTTTGTTTATTGTAGGATTAGCTACTAAAATTGGGTGTGCAATCATGGTCACGATCCTACAGGAATGACAAGCTACCGGCCCTATCTGTACAAACAAGCCGTCAAGGTCGTCACGACCGCACTCGAGCGCTATGGGCTCATGCAGGATCCTATGTGAAGCTGAGATTCTTGGTGGTGAAATCACTACCATCACTATAGAAAACCTAGTACAACCATGGGTTGTGGCGTAGGTGGCAGCCCCCTAAGTCCAGTCTATGGCACTATGACATAGCATAGTCAATGGCATTGTACAAGCTCGAGTGCTATGGGTCCACTGATCCTAACTTGTCGTAGCACTAGCGCCACTGATGGTCACCTTCGAGTTTGTGCTATGCTACGTAGCGGTGCTCTAGCAGCTCATCCATAGTAGCGTTCGTTGTGAAGGCGTCCCGGTGGACTAGATGGAAGTGTATGGACAACATGGCTGTGGCGTTCTTCTCTATGACGGCAAGGTTTCTGAAGACATCCTCATATACATCCATTGTTGAAGCGGTGTATGCGAAAGGAGAGAGTGTGGGGGTACTCCATGCCCTTTGTGACGATGATAGCACTGGAAATGGCAACTAGGAGGAGCAGCACAGCGAGGGTGTCCTATGGCCAGCAAGTGCATTTCTTGCCATTTGTGTCACCTCAAGTGGGGTGCACTGTCTGGCTACAATGAGTTTGTCCTCTATTTTATGGAATTTACTTGATGGTTTATAGCCAACAAGATTATCTCCTTGATAATTTTTGGCAGTCAAGGTAATTCAGAATTATGCTAGTGGCAAAATGCGCCTTTTGTCACTTATCACCTCTAGTGGGGTGCATTGCCTAGCCACAATGAGTTGGTGGCATATACACTCTATCGCGTCACCCTCGAAGCATGCAAAAGCATGGCTCATTCGACACCATCCACATTATGGATCTGATAAGTCCTAATGATCATGCCAGCTTTGAATATGGGGGTGACAATTATTTTACGTAGCTTGTTGGACTAGTTAGTTTTTAGGGTAGAGATTATTTTAGAGAATACCTAGATCAATAAATTTGGAACTTTTTTTAGCTAATCTCTTCTTGGAGTTTCCGTATAAATTATGCAAAACAAATGAGTCAAGGCTAGATTACATAGCAAAGATAAAGGGGTTAAGTTCAAATAACATAGTTTATGGTAGGTATCTACTGAGAATTAAGTTTGTCTTTAAGTTGTGTACTAGCTGTGTTGTGGAAGAAAAGAAGTATCATTGAGGAACCAAATGACACCCCAATAAGTTATTTAGTGTAGGTGGATTCCGACACTGTAAAATGCGACGCCGAGTGAAAGTGATTGATTAGTAAAACTTATGATTAGTGAGGGGTCATGCATCTATTGTGATAGAAGGTAACAACAAAGACAATAGTAAATGACTATTTTTAACTGATTCAATCCGTGCGTACAAAAATGTGAAAGGGAACAATCCAAACGATTACTGATGATACATGCAAAGGTGATTTGGGTGCAGACATCGTCAATCATGCCATCTGTGGTTGATTTCCTTTTTGCCAAACCCTACTACTTACGAAGGTGATTCAGGTGCTTCAAATTAGCAGGTGCCTTCAGTGGAGGGAATCCAAGCCCTATCAGCTTGGGCCGAAGGTTAGAGGACAATTGTGCCTAGTACTCATAGCTGCACTCAATCTTTTTTTCCACCACGGCATAACCGAATTTCATTACTAAGCAGCAATGAAATTACAAAGTTTTAATCATGAAACCAAATGCTAACTGAACCGCAAAAACGCCACCTTGGCATGAACATAGAGGGTTCAGCCAAGTGGCACCGCCTCCACGTCTAGCAATCTGGAGTTAATTTGTCAAATTTATTACATGCCTGGAAAGGCAAGACATCAGCACACAGGCTAGCAAGAAGAGTTTCAGTCAAAAACACATCCAAAAAGAGCGATCCTGCTTCAAACAATCGCCATCCTGTTGTCATTGCTGTCCATGCCTTCCTTCCGGTGAAAGTGCAGCGCCACCTTCCGGAGAACTTCTGCGCCATGTGACATCTGTGTTGACACATCACCCTTCTGGAGACCTATTAGCGTGGAACAGATCAGACAAATGATTTCGGTGGGAGATTTTATTCTTTTTTCTTCAAAGCAGACATTGTTTCTTGTCTTCCAGACTGTCCAGCAAATGGCAGCAAGGCCAGCAAAGTGGACCTGCCTGCCATTTCAGAGGCTCGAACTAATCCAGACCCAAAATTGACTGAAAGAAGTTGGTCTAACTTGCATACCAAAAAATATAAGCCAAAATGCTCCAAACATATTTGATCACAGGGCATTCAAAGAATAAATGTCTCACTGTCTCATCCTCTTGGCAAAAGGCACAAGCAGGATTTCCTTTCCATTTCCTCCCCAGGAGATTATCTTCGGTTAAGATAGCATTCTGCTGGGTCAGCCACATGAAAATCTTAACTTTGAGGGGAATCTTTACTTTCCAAAGCTGGTTATAGTTAATATCTGGACAGCATTTAAACATCTATTCATACACTGATTTGACTGAAAACAACCCTGATTTTTCCCATTTCCATATCACCCCATCAGGTTTGTCATTAGTTTTGTATCTAAAGACCATGTTGCATAAGTCTCTGAGTTGATTCTGTAAATTTTAAAGCCATCGCCTGCAGCATAGTTTCTAGTTTCTACTGCATATAGTGTGCACTGAGCATTCTTGATCAAAACAAATTCTATACAGGTTGGGGAATCTATCCTTCAGGGATAGAGGTCCACACCAGATATCTTTCCAAAAATCAATACTCTTTCCATCTCCCAATCTCAGAATTCTTCCTTTTAGATAGATATGCTTAACTTTGATCAAGTCATTCCTCACAGGGGGGTTAGAAGCTTTTTGGGATATTTGAAACACCCATTTGTTTTTCATATATTTTTGTCTGACAATTTCTTGCCAAATGCCATTTTCATGTTCCAGTTTCCACCACCATTTGCATAATAAGCTTTTGTTCATTTTCCTCAAATCCTTAATGCCAAGACCCCCTTTATTTTTTGGTTTCACAATAATTTCCCACTTAACTAATTGGTATTTTCTCTTTGTTCCTCCTCCCTGCTAGAAAAATCTTTTTCTGAACTTATCCATTTTCTCAATCACTGTTAATGGAAGAAGGTACATGGACATAGCATAAGTAGGAATGTTACTAAGACAGGAGTTTAACAGAATGGTTCTCCCACCAATGGATAGAGATCTGCTCTTCAACCCATCAAGTCTTTTCATGATTTTCTCAATTAATGGAGCCAGAAACAGGGACTCCCAAATATTTAATAGGCCATTTGCCAGTTGAGCAGTTAAAGGTTTCAGCATAACCCATAGCTTTTTCCATATCATGACTTATCATAATAGCTTCACTTTTGCTAAAATTTATTTTTAGACCAGACATTGCTTCATACACATGATGAATGAACCACGCCGAATGATGATGAGAATCAGACTGATCGGAGGTGGTGCATGAGCGCACGGCCCAAATCCCCTCATTGATGCAGTGAGCTAGTAGTGCCTCCACAGATGGATCGCCTCGCATTACTGGCACACATCGTCCGTCCAGTCGCCCACACAAGGTACGGCCTGGCGTGGCGCGTCTAGTGACCGCTGCTTTTTATCACGAGAGGTCCCTTCATCAAGGCATTGCGTATCTATCCTATACAGTAGTTCCTACAGTACAACGTGCTGACAAAAATCGGAGTGTGGACACCTTCAGAACTGGAGCGGGTCAAAGCTCCGTGCACGGCACACTACAATCATACGCGGTGCCACTCTAAGTATAAATTTATTATAAATATACATTCTATATTTAATTTAATGATATTTATTTTGTATCATAATCCCTTTATCCTGTAATATAGTGTATTTTAAAAATTTTAAGACAACTTAAGAGAACACTCAAATAACATGTATATACTTAATTTAATGATATTTATTTATATCATAATCCCTCTATCCTGTAATATAGTGTATTTTAAAATTTTCAAGACAATCTTAAGAGGACACTCAAATAACATGTATATGTACCCGTCAATTATTCCAATTAAGGAGTTTTCTTCTCTAATCATGGTTTTCTTTTTAACGAACTTTTCAATCTAGGCATAGTCGGTACCTATGTTTCAGTACTACTAATTTGAAAGTCATAGTGCGCTATATTTCAAGACGGAGAGACCAAGTATTGGTCTTCTTATAACTTATAGTTAAAATTCGAATCATTAAGCAAGAATTGCATTTCTTTTTGATGGAGGAGTACTCCCTCTGTTATATAACATAGCACATTCTAACCTTTGAAATTTATACTAAAACATAAGGGATTTTAGGGACATAAAATAGTTTTATATTGAATTTTTTATTTATCAACAAATCAACATTAATCATGTTATGATAATATCTAATTAGAAAATAAAGTGAGGGCACATATTTTTTATGTTCCCTCTTAATCTGTACTAAAATGTTCGAATATTACATAGCAGGCAGAGTACGCATCATTCAGTGAGTAGTAATAAAAGCAAGAATCACATCTGCCACACGTTTATGATCATTCCACAAAAAGTAATTCCACCTCGATATATGTTTGGGCTGTGGGCATAACAGAAGTGTGGTCAATGACCAAAGTAAATTCTAGTTGTGCTCGCTAACGTATAAATTATTATTTAATACATTATTACAGAAATGATTTTAGGAAGCCATTAGTTGGTGGCAAGGCCACACCAGTCGAGCAACTACCTCGGTTAAAATGGAGGTGGATGGCATAAGCCGCCCGCCTCAGTTAATTGTGATAAGTCAAGAGGCAACAGCTTTTATAGCACTTGGCCGGTCATCGTCACCATCTACACCCTACCTCCATGGTTATGTCAAAAGCGTTGGTATCTTCTGATGTCTGTATTTATTTACGCCCGAAGTAACCTGACAATGATATAGATATGTTTCTAGAGCCGCTAATGGAGAACATGAAGATACTATGGAACACAGGGATCAAGATAATAAATACGTCGCTAAAGGAGTTCACTCTAACAGCCGACATCTTTGTCACCATCACCATCACCCTAGTCTTTTTTTCAATTATCGGGGCAAATCAAAGGGAAGAACAGTTGTGTAGTTTGCATCAACTTTATCTGCTATGCTAACCTTAAGGGATCTAATAAGATGGTGTACATAAGGTATAGACGATTCCTCGTTAGAGGGCACATGTATTATTGATTATGTGTGATGAACAAGTACATCGATAACATGATGAAGCAAGAGTAATAGTGTATCCGTAGACTAGGTATACCATTGTGGACATCAACTCTACCTATCCATCTATCTATCTATCTGTCTATCTAATGTTGATATGATCAGTGCATGTAAACTGAAAGTACTGGCCAAATAGTAACATAGATATAAACTGAAAGTAACAGTCCGACCAAAAAGTAAAAGAATCCTCGAATCAAAAATAAACTGAAAGAAACAATGCCCACGAGTCACTAGAGGGAGGACACAAGACAAAGCAGGCTACTGACCATGAACGGATTGGGCAGTGTAGGTCGTCCATGGATGGAAACCACCAGGAGGTTGCTGCATGTAATATCTGAAATTCAGTTTTCTCATTCTCTATATAAGACTGGAGAAAAAGAAGAGAGAGAGAGAGAGAGAGAGAGAGAGAGAGGCTGGAATGCTCCTCGGCCTCCGTAATCTGCAACCCCAATCAATGGCACGGTGAAAATCCTTCCAAAATTGTGAGATTCTTTATGCATGATGAATGTACCGCGAAAGAGAAAGAGGATGAGAATCGGACTGATCGGAGGCGTGGTGCATGAATGATGAATGCACTGCACAACTCATTATTGATGCTTGCATTACATCGCTGCCCCCCAACCAATGGCCTGGCCACATGGGCGCACTGAGCGAGACGATGGCCTGGCCACATGGGCGCACTGAGCGAGAGCTTGGACACATGGATGGGATGGCCTTGCATTATTGGCGCACATATCGTCAAGTCGTCCACAGATGGTACAGCCTGACGACGCGCAGATGGGTTATTGTTTGCAAGAATATAACCATACTAGTAGGTGCGAGTGGTGGTCGTCAGGCATGAGAAAGTGGCTGTATTCTTGCAAACAATAACTTCTCGGAGTCAGCCTGACGACGCACATATCGGCAAGGTACCGAGTGGTGGTGCTCATGTTGTTCCATCAGTTAATACGTCCAGCACCGATGTCTGATCCATGATGCAACCTGGTCCTTCGCGGCGCAGATGGTCAATGCAATGGTCCCGCCCAGCGAGTTTTAGTCACGGCCATCACAACTTGATCAAACATGCGAGCTAGTGATGATGAGTTGGTTTGCATCTCAATTAGTTTACTAGCGACACATCACAGAGGAAGCAGAGTTGCTTTTTCTTCTCTTGTGTGCCAACTTCCTAGCTCTGCCGTGACACACACACACAAATACACAACACATTCATACATCTCACCTTTTCTCTTGTCGTCAACTGGAAAAGTTGTCTACCTGCTCTCTCTGATTACTATTTTTAATTGTCTTGGCCGGCGGGCTTTTCAGCTTGCTCAATCTCAAGACCACGGAACAGTAACTGTGCTATGAATTTCTCTTTTGCTTAATATATGGAGCCACCATTGCGATGGGCGCGAAGATCCCGCTGCTGCGTGTGGCTTCCTCGACCTGTCTGGGTTTCTCACTTTCTCCTGCTACAGGGGCTCACACCAAGAACATGTACCACTAACGCAAGCTGCTGCGTGGAGGAGCCACAGATCGAGCTTGCAACAATGGCCACACAGACGAAGTGCGAGTTGAGCGAGGAGGGGCCATTTTGGCAATTTTTACAAGTGCCTTGAGGATCCAATCCAAAGTTTGCTAGCGACACATCAGAGGAAGCACAGTTGTTTTCCTTTTTGTTTTCTTTTTTTGGTGCAACTTGCAATTTTTTGTCAGACACACGTTAATCGAGCAATTGAAAACCCAAAAGCTCACCTTTTCTCTTGTCGTGAACTGGAAAAGTTGTGTCCGCCTGCTATCTCTGAAAATTCTTAGCTCGGGCTCTTCAGCTTGAACAGTAATAATTATATATTTCTCTCTTTCAATTAGTAATTTGGATCCAGCAGCTGCGCGGCTTCCTCGACCTGTCTAGGTTCCCCTGCAACAGATCCACCGTTGCGAGATGCGGTGAATCTAGGTGAGCCCTGCCCATTCCACCCGCCTTGCTAGCAACACAAAAATTAAAAAAAAAAAATACAGAATGTAACACAAAAACTAAAAAAAAAAAAAATGTAACATCCCACCCGCCTTGCCGGATCGCTGCTCTTCATCAACCTCTGCCAGCAGCTTTTTCATCTGCATCTAATCCATTGCCCGTCCAAAGAAGAAACCACAGCCATGGCATCAAAATCCAGAACCGTGCAATATACGACCACATACAGTGCTAGTAATCACGTACTGCTAGTACTAGTATCTGTTTAGTTTAAACCAAACATAGCCACTTACGAGGAGAGGCCACTTACGCAATTTTTACCGTTGCCTGAAGCTCTGAAGTTTGCCAGCGCCACATCGAAGAGCCGGAAGCAGAGTTGCTTTCCTTTTTTTCTCTTTTGCAACTTGCGGATTTGGCTGCCTCGCTCTTTGTGACACACACGTTAATGCAGCAATTGGAAAAAAAATGAAAAGCTCACCACCTCTCTTGTCGTCGATTGGAAAAGTTGTCGACCTGCTCTGTCTCTCCGGTTACTTTTGAATTGTCTCGGCCCGCGGGCTCCCATCTCAATAACACGGAATAGTAATTGTATATGTTTCTCTTTTGGAGCCACCATTGAGAGGGGCGTGAAGATCCAGCTGCTGCGTGGCTTTCCTGGACCAAGAACAGGTCGTGGAATCTGGGTTTCTCTTGCTAATACAGATCGAGCTCACACCAAGAACAGGGGGTGAATCCGGGTAAGCCCACATTCACCTTGCTTCCCACACAAAAATCAGCACCGCTTACTAGTTACTACTACCACTAATGCAAGCTGCTGTCTGCAGGCGCCCACACCGGTCAAGAGTTTGCAGACCATGGAGCTGGTGACGGGGGCGATGGAGAGCCTGCTCCCCAAGCTGGGCGAGCTGCTCAAGGAGGAGTACGGCCTGCAGAATGGCGTCAGGAAGAAGATCGAGTCCCTCTCACGGGAGCTCAGGATGGTGCACCACGTCCTCCGCAAGATCGCCGATGTGCCCTGGGACCAGCTCGACGAGCTGGTCAGACTCTGGGGCCTTGTTTAGATGCATCTCTAACTTTCAAGTTTTTACACTCTCTCTCCATCACATCAATTTATACCTGCATGTAAAAGAGCATTAAATATAAATAAAAAAAATAACTAATTGCACAGTTTTTTGTTGTAAATCACGAGACGAATCTTTTGAGCCTAGTTGGGCCACGATTGGACAATATTTACCACAAACAAACGAAGTGCTATAGGACTTTTCAATCTCTCTCCTCTCACAAATAATTTACCGCATGTAAAGAGTATTAAATATAAATAAAAAAATAACTAATTACATAGTTTTGTTGTAAATCACGAGACGAATCTTTTGAGCCTAGTTGGGCCGATTGGACAATATTTACCAAATAAAAACGAAGTCTTCATGGACTTTTCTCTCTCCTAAAAAAGTTTCGTAGAACTAAACAAGGCCTGGGCGACTGAGCTCAGGGAGGCATCCTACGACATGGAGGACATCGTCGACACGTTCTTAGTGGACGTTGTCGGCTTCCCAAACCAGGAGCCCACCGACCCATACATGCTCACCCGCCTAATAAAGAAGGTGGGGGAACTGTTCAAGAGAGCAAGGTTTCGTCGCAAGATCTCTAACATGATCCAAGACATGAGCCAGAAGCTTGAGGAGGTGGCAGCAAGGCGAGGCAGGTACACACTCGACAACATTGTCGTCAACCCTGTAGCTGCGACTACAATCGACCCGCGCATCCTGAATCTATACAAAAGGGCGACGGAGCTTGTTGGCATTGAGGAACCAAGGGATGAGCTCATTAGTATGCTGTCTGTCGAGGATGACGACGTTCATGTGTCCAGCAATGCAAAGATGAAGATTGTCTCTATCGTTGGATTTGGAGGGCTGGGCAAGACCACTCTTGCCAAAGCTGTCTATGATCACCTTAAACCGCGCTTTAAATATTGGGCATTTGTTCCGGTGGGACGCAATCCTGACATCAAGAAAGTCTTTAGAGACATTCTCATGGCCCTTGATAAGGAAACTTACACTTATTCCAAATTAACGGGTTTGGATGAAAATCAGCTCATGGGCGAACTCAATGAATTCGTCAAGGAAAAGAGGTCCGAAATAGTACGATTACCAATTCATTAATCATTAGTACTCATCACTGGCTCACTGCTAATAATTATAGCCACTTTTAGATTATGTAGCTGCACAATTCATTCTTTGTATGTTACTTCTTTTTTAAAGGAAAATGATGAAAGGAACATAACGAAATGGTGAGACAGAAATAAAACAAAAAAAAAAAAACTCTGTAAATGATGTCTCTTATTTTTATTTACCATTTTTTGTACTATCTTGTGAATATGTAGGTGTTTGATTGTTATTGATGATATATGGGACAAGCAGACCTAGGAATTTGTCCGATGTGCTCTGCAAGAAAGTGATTGTGGAAGCAGACTTGTCATCACTACTCGTATTTCTGAAGTTGCCACATGTGCTGGTGAAGCTTACAAAATACAGCCACTTTCTCATGATGACTCTGAAAAATTATTGTACGCAAGAATAGTTGATCGCGAAGGGAAATATTTCAATACTTCTTCCTCTAAGGCAGCATGTGGAAAAGTTCTGAAGAAATGTGGTGGTGTGCCACTAGCTATCATTGTAATAGCCAGTTTGTTGGCTAGTAAACCAGGGGAGGATTGGTCTGAGGTCTACAATTCAATTGGTTTTGGGAATAAAGGCAATGATGATGTGGAAAATACTAGAAGGATATTATCTTTTAGCTACTATGATCTGCCTTCATATCTAAAAACTTGCCTATTGTATCTAAGCGTATTTCCGGAAGATGTTGTGATAGAGAAAAATAGTTTGATATGGATGTGGGTAGCTGAAGGTTTCATCACTGAAGAACAAGCAGCAGCCCCAGCAGGGGTAGGATTATTTGAGCTTGGGGATAGGTACTTTAATGAATTAATAAATAGAAGCATGATCCAGCCTATGGAGTCAGCAGATTATGAAGGGTACATCGATGCGTGCTCTATTCATGATATGGTTCTTGATTTGATACATCAATTGTCGAGTCAAGAAAATTTTGTGACTGTATTGAATGGTGGTGAGCGACAGAAACTTAAGGGGAGCATTTCTCGTAGGTTAGCCCTGCAGTGTGGCAAAGAACACAAAGTTGGTCAGCTAGCTAATATAGCTGTGGAGAAAGTGAGGTCGGTCTTTGCCAATGGCTGTGATTTTTGTGCATATCCCCACGCCTCCCATTTTTACGTGTAGTTGAAATGGTAAAATGTTCTGTTTTGGGACAAGACTGCAGCCAAGATGTGTCAGATCATCTAGGGAGTTTACTTCACTTGAGGTACCTCAGACTACAAGGTATCCGTGAGCTGCCTAGGGAGGTAAGATATCTGAGATTTCTGCAAACACTAGATTTAAGGTGGAGCAATATAAAGGAGCTGCCGGAGGAGGTGGGACTTCTGAGGCAACTTGTTTGCCTACGAACAGATTGGGAAACAATAGTGCCTTCTGATTTGATCGGTAAGCTGACGTTATTGCAAGAGCTGTCTATGCGGTGTGATGGTGAAGATGCTACAATAATGCAGTTTGTGAAGGAGCTGGGCCTGCTGAAGGAACTGAGGGTGCTGCGGACGGCGATTGATGTTACGAGTGAGAGCATGTTTGCTTGAGTCCCTAGGGAATCTGCGCAATATCAAGGAGCTACTAATTATTGGTTCATCTCTTGGTAAGGATGACAAGATCGATGCAGCAGAATTGGTCTGCTATCAGCATCTTCGGTTCCTGTGGTTGGAGTGCTTTGTGTTCTCTGGACTGCCGGCGTGGATTAACTCGTCCCTTGCTCCAAACCTCTCCTATCTGGAGGTGGATGTGGTAGTTGTGAAAGACCAGGACATGGAAACCCTTGCGAAGTTGCCAGAGCTGAGTTGCCTCAGACTAAATTCGCAAATTGACACCAAGTCAGTAGTTAGCATAAAGAGTCATACAGAAGGTGTTGGGTACTTCCGCAAGTTGAGATTCTTAAAGATTCAATTAGCTATCAGGTTTGATCCGTGCAACAGCAAGTGCAGGGTACCATCATCTAACAATACTATCATGCCAAGTCTTGAATCCCTTGAGTTTGATGTCCATGTGCGGTCCCTAAAAGATGAAAACATGCATCTTGGGTTTGACAAGCTGCTAGGCTTCCAGAACCTCGGAACAAGTTCGCTCCAAACAGTCACTGTCAATGTCAACTGTAGAGGTGCCGGTCCTTGGGAGGTGGAGGAAGCGGAGGCTGCGTTGAAGCACGCGGCCGTAGTCCATCCAAAACATCCTATCCTTCGAAGCAGCAGGGTATGCGAACGACATATGGTGTCACGCAATCAAGAGGTATGATGAACTGATCATACATGCATAGCATCCATGTTATATATATATTGTTGACCTAGGAATTCGATCATGCGTGCTTTCAAATGCTACAGACTTCATTAATTCCTTTCCCCTGTCTTTCTATCTTTGCAATAGGCACAATAAAACATTTAGGCTCCGTTTGGATCTTTGGAATTGAATTCATTCTAATAATTATAGTTTGCCATACAAGGGAGATACTATTGTTAAACATATGAGGGAAAATTATAGTTGTAGATTAGAAACATGGCATGTTGATTATAGAATCAAATTCCATCTCTGACCTTCTGAATTTGAGATTGAGATAGGCATAGAAGGGAGAAAATTATAATTGTGGAATGTCAAATTCCAAACCAAATAGCCTAATCCATTAAGGAGATTCCAATTCCTCCAAAATGAAAGATCCAAACAGGGCCTTATTCATTTCAAACCCACACCCACACGTTTGTTCCGTAGCGAAGCTATTTACTCCCCCTACTATACTGTACCTCACGAACTAGGAATGGAATCTAGATAGTTGCTTCTAGTTTCTCTTCTTTTAGTAGTAATTATTAGAAGCTACGTGAAGGCAAAGGGTGGCAAGAGAAAACTTTGAGCTGTCAAGAAAAACCAATTAAGCTCTTTGCGTGTCTCAGTGCATGGATATGTAACTCATCTCTCTGATATGATCGTGCATGGATATGTAACTCATCTCTCTGATATGATCGAGAGAGAATATACAAATAAAAAACTTCGTATATATATAGGACATACAGAATAAGATGGTACTCCCTTGTAAGTCGCTTTGACTTTTTTGGTACATCTATTTTACTATACATCTAGATATAATATATGTTTAAATACATAGCAAATTTTATGTACCAAAAAAGTCAAAGCGACTTACAATTTGAAACGGAGGGAGTATCTAAAATCGATATCTAACTCTTATTATTCGAGGTATTTGAGGTGTCCTAAGAGCATCTCTAAGAGACTAGCCAAATTTATTGATTTAGCTGCTCTTTAAAATAGATTGGATAAAAAATACCGGAGTACTCCAACAGACTCTATAAAAGAATGGTTGGTGAGGTAGCCTATCCAAAAGTAGAGAATGAATGAGGTGAGATAAAGAGATACTCCCTCCATCCCTTTTTAAGTGTCGCTTTGGGTGTTCGTGCCACAAGTTTGGCTTGATTTGTAGAAAATACGTGCAATATTTATATCTCCAAATAAATTTATTAAAAAACTAGATCCAAAGATCTTTCCGATAATACTGATTATGATATTAATTGATGATATTTATTATTTATTAAAATTGCTGGCAGTTATTTCTCAGGAAGCGCAAGCGACACTTAAAAAGAGACGGAGGGTAAATTTAGAGTCGTTTATAGAGTCTGTTGAGACGTTTTTATCTCTAGTAATGTTTAAATTTACTTCTAGAAAATGATTTAGCTACTCTGTTGGAGATGCTCTAATGGTTTATCTTAATCTTACATATCTATACGGAAAGTAGGTAACAAGGGCAACCCATGGAAAATCCCGTTCATCTCATTCTCGCTTGCATTAGTAGCCAACGCAAGCATATCACCATGACCCACTTACTGCTGGGTGTTACTACTAGCGACCTTGTTTTTTTCATACGTTCACCATGGTAAAGTACTCTGTCCGTCCCTAAAAGATTGTCGCTTGCGCTTCCCGAGAAACAACTTTCGGTAATTTTAATAAATAATAAATATCATCAATTAGTATCATAATTAGTATCATCGGAAAGATCTTTGGATCTAGTTTTTTTAACAAATGTATTTGGAGATATAAATATTGCACGTATTTTTTATAAATCAAGTTAAACTTGTAGCATGCATACGAACGGTGATGTTCTTTTTTTAGGACGGAGACGTCTTACTCCTAGAAAAATATTTAGGATTTAACAAAAAGCCAAAAAATAAAATATTCAATATTCATAACTTTTTCAAACAAAGCCGGATGATGGACAAACTTTATATCAAAGTTCCAGGTCTCATCTTGATGATTTTTTAGTTGAAATCATTTACAATCCTAAAATTTTGTTTGAAGATCTTATATTTGAATTTTTTTTTTTGAATTGTAAAAACAACCTCGCATGGAAAAACGACCAGAAACAAAGTTGTAGATCTCGATGAGAACTACAACTTTCTAGTTGATAACTTTTTCATTAGATATCATTTAAAGTCTCAAACTTGTTTTTGAAGTTTTAATATTTTGACATTTAAAATTCTCAAACGACCTCGACTGAAAACCGACCAGAATGAAAGTTGTGATCTCGATAAGAACTATGACTTTGTAGTTAGTGACTTTTTCATTTAAAATCATTTGAGGTCCTAAACCCTTGTATATGTACATTGTATTCCTAACAGGGAACTCATGACTATTGAGTGCCCCAACTTATTTTGCACTTGCTTCATTTTGGTTCTCCTTGTAGTTCAATTATATTTATTTCCTAACCGTATCAAAGAAATGGTAGGCATGTATAGAAATGAGCAGAGCCCCGGAGTTAGTAATTAAGGCGTGGAAGTTGGCAGACATCGTTGCCTCAGAACAAATTCAAATAGTGCATATGCCAGATCCAGAAGCATCTTCAAGCAAAGTATGTTCAGTAACATTTCCATGTACATGTTCTATTTAATGCAAGGAATATCACAGCAGTATCCGTTGACGTGCTTATGATTTTTGTGACTACCTTCATCTCACAAAATATGTGAATCTCGATTTTCAAGGCCAGTTTAGCACAAGTGTAAAATTATTCTTTTGCCCTCTTCTAGAGTATTCTTTGAAAGTACAGAATAGTGGTGGAACAATGCCAACCACACAATAATACTAAAATACGGAGGCATTGTCCATGCATTACAACTTTTATTTGATAACCTACACAAAAAAGTTAACCACAACCTAGAATTACATATTTTTTGAGATTAGATATGAATGCTAAAATTATATATTTTTTTTAAGATGGAGCGAGTAGCACACACCAAACAGTTCGGTAGAATTTAAGACTATTATGGTTATAAATATTCAGAGTAGTATACAGTTCTGATAAGCATTGTGTTTTATTTGTTTTCTTCATAGGTTATGCGCTTGCTGTACACAGATAATGGGGTGGTACTTTTGGCTCTCAGCTCCAATGCTGTTCATAAGGTTTGGAAATGGAAGCACAGTGACAATAATCCACGTGGAAAGGTGAGACAGGACAACTGACTTACTCCCTCCGTCTCTAAATAGATGACGTTTTTAAACTTCTCGAAAATAATTACCAGTAATTTTTATAAATAATAAGTATCATCGATTAGTATCATAATTAGTATTATCGGAAAGATCTTTGAATCTAGTTTTTTAACAAAATTATTTGAAGATATAAATATTACACGTATTTTCTACAAATCGAGTCAAACTTATGGCGCGAACACCTAAAAACGTCATCTATTTAGAGACGGAGGGAGTATTTAATTTCAACAATACAGTTCTGTTTTGTTGTTTCTAAGAACCTTCCGCTACTACTTTTCACTAGTCATCCAAATATGTTCCACCTGTACTCTGGCAACCGGAAAATGGCATTCTAATGAAAAACGACACTACTTATGGCAACCCTGAAGAAGCAACAGCCTGTACTGCACTATTCGCGGATGACAGCTATCTATTTTCTGCTTCCGGTGGCAAAATCTCGTTGTTCAACATGAAGACTTTCAAGGTATGTCTTTGGTTGTCTAGAACATTATAAGTAGTTGATTTCATGACTGATCTCACAAAAATCATGACTACTTCTGTAAAATAATTTTTATTTCATAGTTGCATGGCTTTACTGATTTTGTGGAATCTTTCAAAGGTTGAGACTACTTTCATGGTACCGCCACCTGCTCCAACTTTCCTTGCATTCTACCCGCTAGACAATGACATTATAGCTATCGGAATGGAGGACTCTTCAATTCGATTCTACAGTGTTAGTTTGAATATGGTGAGTATTATTTTTTTTTAACTAGATGAGCTGATTCTTCTCTTAATGAAATACATGCAAGGCATGTCAGTGAAAAAAAAAAACTAGATGTGGTGAGTATTAGATGTGTATGTGTCGGACATTTAACACCGTAGCTATTGGGATGGAGGACTCTCAATTCAAATCTACAATATCATTGGGCATGTGGTGAGTATTAGACGTGTATATCTATCATCACCAGTTTGCGTGTGAATCTCAAAGTATTGGCAAGAAAAAACATTATATTTTGATAGTCATTAAAGTGTTATGCTCTCTTTTTATTTTGTTTAGGCTGTGTGCTTTTATGCAAAGGTAAGAAGTAGATTCATGATGATCGTATCAACTCAATGTAATAATTATGAATTATTAATTAAAAGCCTTCCTTTATAAAAAAAAAAGATATGGTTCTCACTAGAAGTGCAGTAGTGTACCCCCATCCTAAAATAATATGTTCTCGTTTTAGACTATATATGTCCCCTCATGTTTAGGTTTTTTTTTTAGATGAGAGAACAAAGTCCCTCTCAAGTTAAGTTTTGCTTATGTGTCAAGATATCATGATATTGTAAATGTCATTTTACTTATGTGCTTTTTGACATAACAAACTATGGAATTTTTGCAGGCTTTGAGGAGATACCACAAGGTACAGACATTCCATCGCTAAATTGTGGCATCTCCCTTCAATTCTATGAATAGTATTAGCCCATGTTTGACCAGAAAAATTTCATAAACCATACACATTTTGATTAGATAGACATTTAAAGATCTGGGACTTCGTTCTTAATTATAACTAATTAATCTTATATGGAATCTTATGCAAACAGACTAATTACCATTTAGTTTATGGACAATGCTACAGTACTCCTATTGCTTAATAGAGTAATAATTTAAATAAATCTGAACAATTGATTGTTTTTTAGATTTTTAAATTAATTAATTAGTTAAACCTAGTAAAAGAAGAAATATTCTCAAATTCCCTTGTTACGGGAGATATAGGAGCATGCAAATCTCCTACTTTGTGGTCTTTTAGTTTAGATAGTTTTGGTTAAACCCAAGAAAAAAATCAAAGAGGAAGCAAAAAACAGTGCTAAACCAAATCAGCAGTTTTATGCTAATCAAATAACGTCATGTCCAAAGTTGAAAATAAAAAAAAGATCTATTGCATCTAATACATCACGCATGCATCAACTAGATCTAAAAAGTATTTTATTATATGTAAATCTTTCCTTAGTGTTCTATATATTTTACAAAATTAAAAATTAAATAAATATATATTTTATCTATTACCTCATAGAAAATAACAGATCATCTTAACCATTGGATCTACTTAAATGAATAGTTAGCAATTATTTGGGAGTAAAACAACAAAGCCCTTTGTTTATATTTAATATCGACATGCCAAAATATTGGCTTATCTTAATTGAATTGTACAGGCTATAGCTGTGCTCATGGGACATCAGAAAAAGGTTACTGGACTCGCATTTTCACAATCAATGAAGGTGCTTGTATCTTCAGGTGCTGATGCTCAGGTATGAATCCTAATGTATATCAGAATGTTGGTGCTTATTAAAGCGGTGTTGAGTTAAATGTAAGCTCTGTGTGAGCATCCTTTAGTCCATTTTGTAAATTATATAAAGATTTATAAATAATGTCTATGCATCGTTATTTTTTTGTTTCTTGCAATGAAATGAAATTTGCAGCTATGTGTTTGGAGCATGGACGGTTGGGAAAAGAAGAAGTCAAGATACATCCAACCTCCATCCAACAATTCCGGTGCTTTAGTTGGTGATACAATGGTGCAATTTCACTATGATCAAACCCATCTTTTAGTAGTTCATGAGAGCCAATTGGCGATCTATGATTGGCAACTAGAATGCTTGTGCTCAGTAAGTCATTCACTGATAACAATATTTTTGCATATCTTAGTTTTTATATGAAGTCTTGACTATACTAAGTCGGAGTACTAACATATTATAGGATTTTCATCATGTTTGTAGAATACTCTTAGTCGTATCGATGCATACCACTAATACATTACACACTGATAGTTAGCCTTCCATGGGTTGATAATGCAGTGGTTCCCAGGAGATGCACTCCCTGCTCCAATTTCGAGTGCGGTATACTCACTTGGTTCTGTGTTGGTATGTGCTGGATTTTTTGATGGAGCAATTGGAATATTTCAAGCAGAATCTCTTACGTTACAGTGCAGGATAGCACCCTCTGCCTACACACCACGTTCAATATCCAGGTACGTAGAGTTTCAAGCAGTTCCTATTTTTTGTTTATAAGTGGTACTTTCAATTTTAGTAAGTGGTAACCATTGTCTTGTTTCTGTTGCCTCTATTGTTGCCAGCAGTGGTGAAACTGTCTATCCCACGGTTGTCGCTACGCATCCCTGGAAGCCTAACCAGATTGCAGTAGGTATGAGCAATGGTGTAGTTCATGTGTTGGAGCCGTTGCACACAGATGACATACAAGTGGGGAGCGACACCTCCCCATAACAATATCCGCCTAGTAATGTCAGCAGAAGCAGTGGTTACAGACGTCTGATCTGCTGACGAGGTGACATGGCAATGCTTGCTTGGCAAATGACACATTCAATTAAATATTCAACTTTGCCTGAGATACATATTTAGTCAAATGGGATTGGTTATTTATGCACCAATCCAGTTGCATGTACACCATATATCGCTATATCTCCTCGAGATCTTAATTTATACCTGAGACTAGTGTTTTCAAATCGTTGACTTACTTCTTTGTATTAAATAAATATGCATGTCGCTAGTGGGTGGGACATTTCCCTCCCCATCTCTCTTCTTCTTATTAAAAAACATAAATTTGTGGTGGATAATGTACTCCCATAGTCTATACAAAGACCTTGGGGACAATGTTGGGTATCCTGCGTACCTAAGTCAAGTTGGCTTAGTTTGAATTGCAATACTCTTGCATGGTGAATGATGTGAGATCTTGACATACTTGTAAAAAACTCATTCCAGGTGAGGGGAAATTGTCCTTGGATAAAATAGTATATAGCATATATATGCAAGTTATTACATGTGCTGTTTTATTAAAAAAAATGACAGAAGCATTCAAGTAAAAAGTCACAAAGCCCACTGTTGCTGACTTTTGGCCCATCATTAACAGATGTGAAAAGAGGCTTATTAGTACCTCCACTTTTCTGAACCAGGCAGGTCGTCTAGAATTGGTGAATGCAGTCTTCAGTGCTTTACCAACATATGCCATGAGTACCTTTCTTCTCCCAAAAATAGTTATTAAGCAAATCGACAAATATAGAAAGCATTGTCTGTGGCGTGGCTCTGATCTCAGCAGCAAAAAACCTTCAAAAGTAGCTTGGCAGCTAGTTTGTATTACAAAAGACAAGGGTGGCCTTGGTGTTTTAAATTTGGAGACTCAAAATGTGAGTTTGCTCATGAAGAATCTCCATAAATTTTTCAACAGAAAGGATATTCCCTTGGGTGCATCTTATGTGGGATTCAACTTATCCTAATCGAAAATTACCACTGCCTTTACATGGCTCATTTTGGTGGAGGGACATTCTTAAGCTCCTTGATCAGTTCAAAGGGGTTGCTGCTGCTCTAGTTGTGGATGGATCTTCTTGCTTCTTCTGGTTGGATGTCTGGGACAACCATATTTTGTCCATTCAATATCCCCACTTGTTTTCCTTTGCAAAGGATCACTTGGTTTCTGTCCAAAGTGTTGGCCACAGTCAAAATCTTCTTGATTTTTTCCATCTACCACTTTCCCATGAGGCCTATTTGGAATTCTTGGAGGTCTCTCATTTGCTCACTGACCTCCAGCTACAGGATGCTCCAGACACCTGGTCTTATATTTGGGGATCCACTACTTATTCATCTAGGAAGGCTTATAAACAACTGATTGGTTCACCTCAAGCTCATCCTGCTTTCAGATGGCTCTGGAAGTCTTGCTGTCAAAACAAACGAAAGATTTTTTCTGGTTACTCTTGAAGGACAGGCTAAGCACTAGAGATCTGCTAAGAAGAAGAAACATGTTTCTAGATGATTATAACTGTATTCATTGTCTGCACCCTGCTACTGCAGAAACGTCTGAACATCTGTTTCTTCTCTGTCCTTTTGCCCAAGCATGTTGGAACACTCTGGGGCTGGTTGTTAACAACTTCATTGATCCTATGGATTCAATCTACATTTTCAGAAATCAGCTTAATTTGCCTTTTGCAATGGAAGTTATAGTAATTATGTCCTGGGCAATTTGGATGGTTCGCAATGACCTCATCTTCAGAAACATTCAACCAAGCATTCAGCATTGCAAGTTTATCTTCAGAAAACAATTTGCTGTAGTTATTCTGAGAGCAAAACAGAGTTATCAACTACAAACTAGTCAATGGTTAGAAGCCTATGTGTAATTTTCCTTATTTTCTTTCTCACCTTCTTTGTATCGTGATTTTCCTTGTAAACCTTTTACGCTATATTAATAAAAGCCAGTAAGGGACCCTCCCCTCCTGTTTCCGTCAAAAAAAAAAAAATACTTTCACTTTGGTGAATGATGTAAGATGTCGACATGCACTGTGAAAACTCGTTCCAAGTGGGGAAATTGTCCTTATAAAGTAGTATATAGAACATATATATATGCGAGTTAGATTGCATATCATGACTTACTAAAATAATTATGAGAAAAGCACACTACTACACAAATCTCTTTCGAGGCGGTCAAAAACAATTTTTCGAGGCAGACATCTCAAACGCCTCCGATCGAAGGTCACGGTTAATCAAACCTTAATGGAGGCATTTTTTTTTGCCCGCCTCGGTAAATAATTTCATGAATTAAAAAAAAACCATCGAAGCCTGGTAGCCCATCGAGCCCAGTCCAGCGCGCTGTCGCCGCCAATGGCCGGATCCACTCGATGGTGCCCGGATTCGCGCAAGCCGCTGCTGCTGGGGCTAGATCCGCTCGGTGGTGGCCGGATCCGCTTGGTGACCGCCAGATCCACGTGGCCGCTGCTGCTGGGTCCAGATCTACTCGATGGCCCTCGATGGCCACCGGATCCGCGCCGCCGCAGCTGCTAGGCACTGGATCCGCGCCCCTGCTGCCTCCGGTGGCCAGGTCCGCCCACCCCACTGCCTCTTCCGTGCTCGAAGAAGAGGATGGTACCATATGTGTGCCCAGAGATCAATCACACACATATAGTCACAAATCACTGGAGTATCATGCTCAGTGCCTTTATTACATAAATGTTCTCAAAGACTCAGCGGAAATAAAAGTAGATAACTAGCACTCCGAATAGGCTCCATAACCACAGGGACGTCAACCGGTGGAGCACAAGACTAGTAGTCCTCATCGAGTCGTCATAATAACTATTACCTGTTACCCATCCGGGATTTTCCAAATAATGAAATAAAGCAAGTGTAAGTACAATCGTATTTAGCAAATACAACATGGGGTTAATGAGGCTCAAAAGGTTAACATGGTTGCATTGCGGCAAGCTTTTTCATTATATCTTAAGTTTAGCAAAAACATGTAGCATCAAGTAGCAATAGTTCCCAATTAAACCAGATAACCATATGATCATGTAAACAATGATTAAAGTATAGCAAAAACAATAACAACTATTTTCATCACGAAACTCCTTCGCACAAAAAACACTATTCAATAAGAAGTCCAGGCCGCTCATGACCGCGAGCACGGGCTGTTATAACAGTTTAACACTCTGCAGAGGTTGTACACTTTCACCGCGAGTCGTGATTCCCATATGCTTGGGTTAATTACTCCCAAACTACACCGCCGAGGTGCATAGCGGGGTTTCACTATGAAGTCTTTCAAAGGGTCGTCTAACAAGTTAGGGCCGCGAGGTTTCCACGGCAAGCGCATATAGAGCCCCCTTCCAAATGGTTCACACCCGCAGCGGACACACATAAGGACGAGAGGCCGCACTATAACCATCATGGCATGCCCCTCTTGCGCCATAAAGGTAACCTCTAACAAGCTAGAAAATTAACCTCATACTTGACTAAAGCCAGAGCCATGTAGCCCTCACGGTTGTACTTGTAAGTCCCGGTGCTCACTTACGTATAAGTCCTTAGGGAGGACGAGAGCATCAAGTACTCTCACCCTTTAATTCTCCGTTGCTAAAAAAAAAACGAGTTTTAAACCTTTGTTGCGTATAGCATTAATCAAGTTACTGAGATCATCATGGTTATTCTTTAAGCACTAGCATAAGTTACCACATGCATTATCCTGGGGTAAACAAGGTATAAGATCAAATCACTAGGATAACCTTAATGGCAAACAAGGATAGCACATGCAAAGTATGAATTTAGCAAAACATGTTGAAATAGGTAACAAGGATGATCCCATGCTATACTTGCCTTGCTCAACAAAGCCTTGGTGATACGGTTCGTCAGAGAATTCCTGATCACCAACGTATTGCTCACCGTCTATACTCCACAATAGATCAACACACAGTCATACAGATCCAAACATGCATAGCAAACAAGAGTATAGATTAGAACAGTACACCAATATCATAAAACAAAGACAAAAAGTTTATAAAACGAATCTATACGTGACTAGGATCATGCAGACGTTTGAATCACTCGAATCGGATCTAAAACGGAGAAACCATGAATTAAATAAGATACTCTCTACATCATTAATAGATTCAATCTAATATCGAAATTAAAAGTTGTTAAACCTGGATAACAGATTGATAAACTTGTAGAGAAACTAATCACGATCCTAACGCAACTTGAACGGATCAAATCGGAGTTAAAACGTAGATTTTATAAGCAAAACATTGTAGTGGCAATTTTGTAAATATTTGATTTCGACTTTCAGATTTAAAATAAGAAAAATCCGAAATTCAGAAAGGACAGGGACGGCGGGTTATATATATAAAGAACTCAGGGACTCTTTTACAAAACCGCCACGAAGGGGTATGGAGCGATCTGGTTCATTGGATTTGAGATGGGCGGCCTAGATTAAAAGAAAGGGGATGGGAGAAGGGAGTTGCTGGCTGCTACAGTAACTCCGACGGATGAACGCCATTGCCACCGGCCAGGAGCTCACCGGCGAGCGTGTACAGGGCTCTAGAGTCCATGGTTGGACGCGGGGAAGGCACGGGTGAACAAGGAAGGCGAGGCGAACTCACCCGGCAAACGGCGGCCGGCGGTGGGCTGCAACAAAGGGGGCGGTGTTGAACGACGGCGAACAAAGGCTCGCAAAGTTCGGTGGTGGTTAGCGAGCAAGAAAAAAGAGAAAAACGAAGGAAGAAAAGACTCGGCGGGTCCGCGGCCGACACAAAGCCCGGCCCAAGACCTTACGGCGGCCGAACACGGTGGAACGGTGGGACGCCGAGGGCGATGAGCTTGGCGGCGCCGCTAGGGCTTGCGACGGCCGATGCGCTTTGCCGCGAGAGGGTCGGATGGAGGCGGCCGCGTGCGGGGGCTCGGCTTTTTATAGCCCGGAGGCCGCGCCATCGATGGAAAGGGGAAACCCGAGCTCGGTTCGACGAAGGAAACCCCGGCTTCCATTTTTGGAAGGTGACGGAGGTAGAAGAAGGAAAGGTCGTGGGAGGCCGACTGGGACCCCGTCTGTCGGCGCCAAAGAAGAAAGAGAGAAGGGGGCTCGGCCTGGGCTCGTGTTGGCTTGCCGGGCCGCGCAGAAGAAAAAAAAAATGGAGGGAGAGAGTTGGGCCTGTAGGCCGAAATCGAGACCGTAGGCCGAAATCAGAGAGAGGAAGGGGAAACTCTTTTCTTTTCCTTTTCTTTTATTTCAAACCAAATTTGAAATACAAATTTGAATTCATTTTGCATTTGAACAACACCACTCAATCCAAAAATAATGATGCACCAAAGATGAATGCATAAAGCATGTATCTACCTTATGATGGATTTTAATTAAATAAAATTATTTATTTAACTATATTTAAATGCACACACACATTTGCATAATAAATAAATTTCACCTATTTTGAGAAAATGAAATTTTAGGGTGTTACAAATTCTACCCCCCTTAACTAATTCTCGTCCTCGAGAATTGGATAAGCTTACTCGAACAACTGCGGATATGACTTCCTCGGATCATCCTCTCTTTCCCAAGTTGCCTCATCCTCGAGTACCGGTTCCACTGCACCTTGCACATCTTGATAACCCTACTCCTGGTTACTCGTTCTGCGGTCTCCAAAATTCTTACCGGGAATTCCTCATATGTTAGATCATCACTAACAGCAATCTCCTCCAACGGTATCTGTTCCTCGGGCACTCGCAAACACTTCTTTAGCTGAGAAACATGGAACACATCATGCACACCTGACAATCTGTCTGGCAACTCTAGCTGGTATGCCACTTCTCCACGTCTCTCTAAAATCTTGAAAGGTCCGATATACCTTGGAGCTAACTTTCCTTTCATGTTAAATCTCTTCACACCCCTCATAGGTGACACTTTTAAGTAGACGTAGTCACCCTCTTTAAATACCAATTCTCGCCTCCTAGTATCAGCATAACTTTTCTGACGAGACTGTGCCACTCGTAGATTATCTCTGATCATTCTCACTTGTTCTTCGGCATCTTTGAGAACATCAGGTCCAAATACTTGGCTCTCACCTGTTTGATTCCAAAACAGTGGTGTCCTGCACTTGCGGCCATACAATGCTTCAAACGGTGCCATCTTGAGACTCTTCTGATAACTATTGTTGTATGAGAACTCTGCATATGGCAAACTCTTATCCCAACTAGTACCATATTGCAATGCACATGCTCTCAACATATCCTCCAATATCTGGTTAGTTCTTTCAGTCTGGCCATCAGTCTGAGGATGATACGCGGAACTGAAATTCAGCTTTGTCCCAAGTGACTCATGCACACTCCTCCAGAATTGTGATGTGAACTGAGAACCTCTGTCTGACACGATCTTCTTCGGAACACCATGCAGACTCACAATCCTTTCCATATACAACTCTGCTAACTTATGTCCATTGTAAGTAGTTTTGACCGGTATAAAGTGAGCAACTTTAGTCAACCGATCCACTATTACCCATATCGAGTCATACCCTCTCTGAGTCCGTGGCAATCCAACTATAAAATCCATACCAACTTCTTCCCACTTCCACTCGGGTATCTTCATAGGCTGTAGTAACCCTGCAGGTCGTTGATGTTCGGCTTTGACCCTCTGACAAGTGTCACACAAGGCTACATACTCTGCCACATCTCTTTTCAGTCCATACCACCAGGTACTTCTCTTTCAAATCCAAGTACATCTTGGTACTTCCCCGGTGTATAGAATAAAAGCGGACTCATGGGCTTCTCGCAGAATTGCATCACGGATAGCTTTCACAAAGCAGGTACACATATCCTCTTCCCGAACCAAAGGGTCCCATTGTCATCCAATCGGAATCCGTGTGCTTTGCCAATCACTATATTTTCAGCAATCTCCTTTAGTTTCACATCTTCCAAATGACCCTTGCGGATTTCTTGCTCTAGAGTCGGCTCAACTACCAACTCCATCGTACTATTAACCAAACCCAGTTGAGATGTTCCATCTCAAAGACACAACTCCTTAGGCACGGGCGTGGTCCGAATCCCATTGGCGTAGCTCTTCCCGCTAAGAGCATCGGCTACAACATTGGCCTTTCCAGGGGTGATAGTGCACTTCCGGATCATAGTCCTTGATCAATTCCAACCATCGGCGTTGCCTCAAGTTCAAATCGACCGAGTGAAAATGTACTTCAAACTCTTGTGATCGGTGTATATGTCACTCTTATGCCCAATAAGATAGTGCCTCCATATCTTCAAAGCATGAACCATCTTTGCAGCTAACTCCAAATCATGAGTAGGATAATTCAACTCATGCTTCCTTAGCCGCCTCGATGCATAAGCCACTACTCTTCCTTCTTGCATGAGAACACATCCCAAACCAAGACGAGACGCATCACAATAGATCGAGAAATTTTTGCTCAAGTCCGGTAGTATCAATACCGGTCTTTGTAGTCAACCTCTTCTTCAACTCCTCAAAGCTAGACCGACACGCGAGAAGACCATACAAACTTAGCATTCTTCTCCAAGTAGTGCGGTCATAGGCTTGGCAAGCTTGGAGAAACCTTCAATGAACCTCCGGTAATATCCAGCCAATCCAAGAAAACTCCGGATCTACGTGACGGTAGTAGGTGGTGTCCAATCCAAAACATCCTTCACCTTGCTAGGATCCACCGCAATACCACCATTGGAGACAACATGACCAAGGAAAGAAACCTCCTTCACCCGAACTCACACTTGCTTAAACCGCATACAACCGGTGTTCTCTCGAGCTTCGTAAGACCAACCTCAAATGTTCAAATGTTCTTCCTCATTCTTGGAGAATACCAATTATATCATCAATGAATACCACAACAAACTTATCCAAGTATTCCATAAACACCTTGTTCATCAAGTACATAAAGTATGCAGGAGCATTGGTAAGCCCAAAAGACATCACTTTGTGTACTCATATAACCCATACCGGGTAGTGAATGCAGTCTTAGGTATGTCACTAGCTCGAATCTTCGGTTGATGGTATCCGGATCGCGAGATCAATCTTAGAGAAAACACAAGCACCTCTCAACTGATCAAATAAGTCATCAATTCTAGGCAAGGGATACTTGTTCTTGATAGTAACCTCATTAAGTGATCTATAGTCAACACACATCCTCCGAGTACCATCCTTCTTATCAACAAATATAACCGGGTGCTCCCCGGGGTGAAGAACTAGGGGCGAATAAAACCTTTTTCCAACAACTCTTTTAATTGTTTCTTTAACTCTTCTAATTCAGGTACCCCCATTCTATATGGACGCTTAGCAATAGGTGGAGTACCGGGCAAAAGCTCAATAATAAATTCAATGTCTCGGTCGGGTGGCATACCCGGCAAATCCTCGAAAACACATCTGAAAACTCTTCCACTACGCGTTCCTGCTGGTGATCACCTCCATTCAACTGGTTCATGATGGCGGTAGGTTGAGGCTGCACTGCCACATCAACACTGATTCTGTCTCCACTTGGCGTTGTCAGAACAACCACTTTCTCTTGACACTGAATTACCACCTTGTGCTTTTTCATCCAGTCCATACCCAGAATCAAGTCAATCCCAGCTGTTCTCAACACTATCGGGCAAACCTTGAAGTCTACCCCCCTTATAGACAGACTAGCTGCCGGACATTTATACTGTGCCGACATACTTCCACCCGGTGAATTTACTATGAAGTTATTTTTCAGAGCACATACTGGGATGCCATGCTTTTGGATAAAAATATGCGAGATAAAAAAGAATGCGAAGCTCCAGTCAAAAAGAACAAAGAGGAGATGGAATTGACACTGAACGTACCGAGCATGACTTCTGGTGCTTCCTGGACAGTATCAGTCGCCACATGATTCACCTTCCCAACAATGGTCATCCGGTTGTTCACCTTCTGGTTGTTGCTCTGGTTCTGGGGTGTCTGCGGGTTCTGCTTCTTGGGGCAATTGTAAGACAAGTGACCAGCCTCACCGCAGATATAGCACCTATTGGGGGTATTAGGTGCACTGTTCTTCATGGGGGTGTTGTTGGGATTTCCTGGACGAGGTGCCTGATTGCCATACTGCTGTGGTGGACGCTGACCACCACTCTGCTGCGGGTACTGAGAATGCTGCTGGTTCTGATTGCGGCTCCACTGAGGGGGAGGGCCATGGTACTTGGACGGTTGCACCTGAGTATTGCGGGTGCGGTTGTTGTTCCCAGAGGGTGCTCCCTGCCATTTCCTCTTCCTCTGCTCCTTCTCATTGAACTCTGCGCGCAGGTTGCCCACCACAATGGCACGATCTACCAATGCATGGAAGTTGGGGTAGATGTTGGAAGAGAGCTGCAACCTGAGATCATTGTAGAGTCCCTTCAAGAAGCGTGCCTGCTTCTTGGCATCATTGTCAACATCTTCTGGAGCATAGCGGGACAGCTGCGAGAACCGGTCACGGTACTCACTCACCGTCATGGAACCTTGCCTCAGTCGGCGGAACTCCTCCTTCTTGATCTCCATCTCACCATCCGGGATGTGGTGAGTCCCGAATGCCTCACGGAATTCCCCGCCAAGTGATCCGATTGGGGTGGGGATGGCTATACCGGTAGGACTCCCACCAGGTCTGAGCTGATCCTTGCAGTTGGCCGGAACCATAGAGCACCTTCTCCCGGTCATTGCACTTTGCGCTAGGTTCAGTTGCTTCTCCACCGCACGAAGCCAGTCATCAGCCTCTAGTGGGTCAGCAGTGTGAGAGAACACAGGCGGACGACCCTTCATGAAGTCACCACGCTTGTCCCTAGGTGGTGGTGGTGGAGGAGGTGGCGGTGGTGCAACTGGTTGATTCTGGATGTGTTGCACCAAGGTCTGCAAAGAATCGAGTTTGTGTTGCAAACATCTGTTCCATGGTCGGCGGTGGCGGTGGTGGAGGTGGAGGATAGTTGCCAGCACCCCTACCACCCCTACGCCCTCTAGCTCCTCTGCCCCTGGCTGCCATCTGGTTTCCAAAAGCAAATGCTCAAGTTTAGCATATACCCAACCAAACGAATCACTAATGCAAGTAAACACTGAATCTGAAAGTTTCTGGGCGTCTCCATGCAACAGCAGCACAGTAATTCAGTCATAACTCAAGCTACAGATAATCAAATGTGTCGTGGCATATATGGATGGAAAGCTTAAGAAATTTTCTACAACTTTCGTTCAGGTGAGATTTCCAGATTCTGACGTTAACTAGGAGTAAAACAACAAAACTTTAATTCTGTCCAGAGAGGCTGTCAGCGCAGAAACCTTCAACTCCAACAATTATATCTCTCAAACTATAACTGATAAAAAGGTGATTCCAGCGGCATTTGAAAGATATTGAAGTCTAATTACTCTCATAAAAATTTCATAAATTTTGCACGAACAGATTGGCGGGTATCAACTAAAGAGCACAGACTGCTCCAGAGACAGATTTCAGCAAAACGATATAACCGACCCAAACTTAAACATATATTAAACTAACTTAGAAATTCTTAAACATTGGGACTTGTGGACATGCCCACAATCTCCCAGCACTCATTACAAAGACCCAAATCAAACATAGCCATAATGATAATCATCCAAACATTAAAAGTTCACAAGCACACACTTGACTCGACTAGACTCAACCATGACACTAACGTGATAAGATAATGGTGGTTCCAACTCCTAAGCTAGTAAAGCTTCTTGTAACGCCTTGGACGATGGAGTTCCTCCCTAAGATTGTCACCATCCCTTTGGCTCCTCTTGCGGGGCCTTTTGTTGAGCATGCAACTCATACTTGAGACGCAGCGTGTTCTCCCTCATCACCTCATGAGTAAAGTGGACAAGTGATTGAGTGGTTGGATCAGCACCAACCGGCCCAAGCATTGCCCATCCATACTCTATATCGGCACGGGGAGATACCGGTTCTCATCTTCTTCCATGTCATGAAAGCGCCTCGCACGAAGATCAAAGTAAGCTTCCTGCGCTGCGGCTTTCAAGACCGGCAATAAGAGTAGCACGCCCCGCTAGATGCTTGTAGGAGCCAACCACCTTGAATCCTCTCACCCCGTTGCTCCAAGTAGAGAGAACAGCGGTTGTCTTCCATAGAAGCATCCTCAAGAGGGTGGACATACTCATAGCAGTGATACTCAACGGTTAATACTGATCATGGTAGTAATCATGAATCGGATCAACCAGGTGAGTATGGTAGTAGTGATCATCATGCCCATGTCCAAGTAGAGGCTCTTGGTCCATCCCATGGGAAGATCATCATCTTCATCTGCGCCATCTTGTGGTGGTGGTGATGGGGGCGGCTGTGGGTTGCCCCCAGCACCATCTTCCTCTTGGAGCTCCTCCATGGCTTCTTCTTCATCGTCGGAGATGGGGATAACCTCCACCTCGGGCTCCACAGTCTTTGGCGCTTCCACTTCGAGGCTCCACTTCAGGCTCCACAGTGCGGGCACTTCCTCTTCGGGCTCTTCCATCACAGGCTCCAATGGTGCAAGCACAACTCGGGGTGGTTGGTAGCCTCCAACGCGCTTGTGGGGGGGGTGGTGCAGTGCGTGCCATTCTACGAGAGTTAGACAAAGATTAAGTTAGAGATAGAAACAATAACTTTTGCAACAGAATATGAGGAGATATAGCATAAAATTTTAGCAAATAACAAGATAATGTTGTAAGCATGAAATAAGTGAGACAAAGAAGCTATAAACGACCATTACTAACTAGGCTTGCGTTCTACGATCGACACGGCTCGATACCAATTTGTCATACCCGGTTTTAAGGATAAAACTGAATACCAAACCATATGTGTGCCCGAGAGATCAATCACACACATATAGTCACAAATCACTGGAGTATCATGCTCGGTGCCTTTATTACATAAATGTTCTCAAAGACTCGGCGGAAATAAAAGTAGATAACTAGCACTCGAATAGGCTCCATAACCACGGGGGGCGTCAACCGGTGGAGCACAAGACTAGTAGTCCTCATCGTAGTCGTCATAATAACTATTACACATTACCCATCCGGGGATTTTCCAAATAATGAAATAAAGCAAGTGTAAGTACAATCGTACTTAGCAAATACAACATGGGGTTAATGAGGCTCAAAAGGTTAACATGGTTGCATTGCGGCAAGCTTTTTCATTATATCTTAAGTTTAGCAAAAACATGTAGCATCAAGTAGCAATAGTTCCCAATTAAACCCCGATAACCATATGATCATGTAAACAATGATTAAAGTATAGCAAAAACAATAACAACTATTTTCATCACGAAACTCCTTCGCACAAAAACACTATTCAATAAGAAGTCCAGGGCCGCTCATGACCGCGAGCACGGCTGTTATAACGATTTAACACTCTGCAGAGGTTGTACACTTTCACCGCGAGTCGTGATTCCCATATGCTTGGGTTAATTACTCCCAAACTACACTTCCCGAGGTGCATAGCAGGGGTTTCACTATGAAGTCTTTCAAAGGGTCGTCTAACAAGTTAGGGGCCGCGAGGTTTCCACGGCGGCAGCGATATAGAGCCCCCCTTCCAAATGGTTCACACCCGCAGACACACACATAAGGACGGAGGCCGCACTATAACCATCATGGCATGCCCCTCTTGCGCCATAAAGGTAACCTCTAACAAGCTAGAAAATTAACCTCATACTTGACTAAAGCCAGAGCCATGTAGCCCTCACGGTTTATACTTGTAAGTCCCGGTGCTCACTTACGTATAAGTCCTTAGGGAGGACGAGAGCATCAAGTACTCTCACCCTTTAATTCTCCGTTGCTAAAAAAAAACGAGTTTTAAACCTTTGTTGCGTATAGCATTAATCAAGTTACAGATCATCATGGTTATTCTTTAAGCACTAGCATAAGTTACCACATGCATTATCCCAGGGTAAACAAGGTATAAGATCAAATCACTAGGATAACCTTAATGGCAAACAAGGATAGCACATGCAGTATGAATTTAGCAAAACATGTTGAAATAGGTAACAAGGATGATCCCATGCTATACTTGCCTTGCTCAACAAAGCCTTGGTGATACGGTTCGTCGAGAAATTCCCGATCACCAACGTATTGCTCACCGTCTATACTCCACAATAGATCAACACACAGTCATACAGATCCAAACATGCATAGCAAACAAGAGTATAGATTAGAACAGTACACCAATATCATAAAACAAAGACAAAAAGTTTATAAAACGAATCTATACGTGACTAGGATCATGCGGGCGTTTGAATCACTCGAATCGGATCTAAAAACGGAGAAACTATGAATTAAATAAGATACTCTCTACATCATTAATAGATTCAATCTAATATCGAAATTAAAAGTTGTTAAACCTGGATAACAGATTGATAAACTTGTAGAGAAACTAATCACGATCCTAACGCAACTTGAACGGATCAAATCGGAGTTAAAACGTAGATTTTATAAGCAAAACATTGTAGTGGCAATTTTGTAAATATTTGATTTCGACTTTCAGATTTAAAATAAGAAAAATCCGAAATTCAGAAAGGACAGGGGACGGCGGGTTATATATATAAAGAACTCAGGGACTCTTTTACAAAACCGCCACGAAGGGGGTATGGAGCGATCTGGTTCATTGGATTTGAGATGGGCGGCCTAGATTAAAAGAAAGGGGATGGGAGAAGGGAGTTGCTGGCTGCTACAGTAACTCCGACGGATGAACGCCATTGCCACCGGCCAGGAGCTCACCGGCGAGCGTGTACAGGCTCTAGAGTCCATGGTTGGACGCTGGGAAGGCACGGGGTGAACAAGGAAGGCGAGGCGAACTCACCCGGCGAAAAACGGCGCCGGGCGGGGGGCTGCAACAAGGGCGGTGTTGAACGACGGCGAACAAAGGCTCGCAAAGTTCGGTGGTGGTTAGCGAGCAAGAAAAAAGAGAAAAACGAAGGAAGAAAAAGACTCGGGCGGGTCCGCAGCTTCGACACAAAGCCCGGCCCAAGACCTTACGGCGGCCGAACACGGTGGAACGGTGGGGACGCCGAGGGCAAGTGAGCTTGGCGGCGCTGCTAGGGCTTGCGACGGCCGATGCGCTTGCTGCGATAGGGCTGGATGGAGGCGGCTGCGTGCGGGGGCTCGGCTTTTATAGCCCGGAGGCCGCGCCATCGATGGAAAGGGGAAACCCGAGCTCGGTTCGACGAAGGAAACCCCGGCTTCCATTTTTGGAAGGTGACGGAGGTAGAAGAAGGAAAGGTCGTGGGAGGCTGACCTGCGGACCCCGTCTGTCGGCGCCAAGCAAAGAGAGAAGGGGGCTCGGCCTGGGCCTGTGTTGGCTTGCTTGGGCCGCCTTGAAAGAAAAAAAGAATGGAGGGAGAGAGTTGGGCCTGTAGGCCGAAATCAGAGACTGTAGGCCGAAATCAGAGAGAGGAAGGGGAAACTCTTTTCTTTTCCTTTTCTTTTATTTCAAACCAAATTTGAAATACAAATTTGAATTCATTTTGCATTTGAACAACACCACTCAATCCAAAAATAATGATGCACCAGCATGAATGCATAAAGCATGTATCTACCTTATGATGGATTTTAATTAAATAAAATTATTTATTTAACTATATTTAAATGCACACACACATTTGCATAATAAATAAATTTCACCTATTTTGAGAAAATGAAATTTTAGGGTGTTACAGATGGTCACTTTGGATACGGCGCTGGAGCTCCAAGAAGAGGATGGTCGTTCCATGGCGGGCTCGGAGGTAAAGTCGTCACACCGTGCTCTGAGGACCGAGAGGCTGCATGCCTTCGCCCTGCACACTGCCTCTCGGAGCTGCCGTGTTCGACGTCAGCCATTGAGCCGCTGGAATGGAGGATGGGGGTGTGCTCGGGGAGGATGGCCGGAATGGAGGACGAGGGTGCGCTCTTTTTTTGATGGGGAAGGGAGGGTGCTCTCGGGATGAGAGGCTGAGATATCGAGCAGAAGGCAGGAGCGGCTGCCACGGAGTTGGATCGAGAAGGAAACGGTGAGGTGGAGGAAACCTTTTTTTTTATCAAACGTACCTGTATTACTGAGGTAAGGAAATCGTACAAAGACACGGTATAATACAGGTACGCCGTACAAGGATACGAAAGGTACCAAACACACCCATCTTACACAAGGGGTCTCTAGAAAAAAGAGAAATTACACAAAGGTCCCTGGACCCCTTGCTGGTCGAAGTCGCCAGAAATCCCCATCACCGGAGACCGTCGGTGCCGACCACCATCCTCCAGCACCAAATCCTGGGGAGCTCCATCGCATTGATGCTTTGAAGAGCCGCAGAAGACACTCGTCATAAAGGACGAGATGAAGTCGCCGTAGATCGCCCATCGGCCTGGGCCACGCCCCAAGCACCCTCGGATCTGGATCGAGGCTTGCCGACGACGGCAAGCACCGCCGCGAGAAGTCCGAGCTCGATCCACCCACCAAACTCTTAACTCGCATTTATATACTCAATCACATCTATCGGGCTTCATCTGGGCCTTTTGGGCCTCAACCATAATAATTAAGACGGGCCTTATAAGACACCCGCCTCCGAAAATAGGTGTATTTTTAGAGGCAGGCTTCTTACAAGGCCCGCCTCAGTTAATAGATTTTAGGAGACGGTTAACCACCTCCGTAAATTGATTTTACGTGGCGGTTTTTTGACCATCTCGATTAATAGAAAATAACCGTCTCAGTTAATCGAAGGCATTAACCGATGCAGTTGAAATTATTGCCCGCCTTCGAGGTCTATTTAAAATGCCTCGCAAAAGATTTTTTGTAGTAGTGGCATTCGGGTAAAAGAATACAAAGAGAAAAAAGGAGGGCAAAATCTTTATTATTATTTAATCCTCTAAACGCACTATCATTATTCCTGAGTAGTTATCAATTTTCATAATTTGTAACAATGACACTACTACATTTTTTTTTTTTAGGCCGGCAAAAGGCTTTTTCGAAGCGGTTTTTTTGCAACCGCCTCGAGAGCAAGGTCACGGTAAATGTGACCATTAACCGAGGTGATTCCCTGCTCGCCATAGTTAATCTGAAAAAAAAAAAGCCCTGATCCAGCCCTTTATCGGGCCTAGAATCTGGGCCGGCTCCACGCGGACCCGGTTGCGGCCAGCGGCCGCCCACATCCCCGCGCAACGTCGCGGCCACATCCCGCGTCCCGTTCGGCCGCCGCCGCTAGATCCGGCATCCCAAATACAAGCCGCTGCCTCCCGGATCCACCGCCCCGCTCGCGCCGCCACCCTTGATCCGGTGTCCCCACGCACGCCACCGCCCCTCGATCCGCCATGGAGGGAAGAGGAGGAGGCCGGATGCGCGTGCAGCCCACCGCCCGTGGTGCCATGGAGGGAGGTCGGGAGGCCGGATCCGTGCCGCCACCCGCCAATGGTGACATGGAGGGTGGGGAGGACGCCGGATCCACGCCGCCATCCACCGGTGGTGCCATGGAGGGAGCGGAGGAGGCCGATCCACGCAGCACCACACGGTGGAGCCATGGAGGGAGGGGAGGAGGCCAGATCCACGCCACCACCCGCCAGATCCGGCCGCACGGGCCGCATCCGCCGCATCCGCCGGAGGTCGCCCGGCGAGCTCGTGCCGCTATCGGGAGGCTGCCCACTGAGCACCGCCACGTGGGGAAGGGCTCGATGGAGAGAAGAAGGGGCTCGACGGAGAGAGGGAGGGGCGCGCCACCACATGGGAGAGGAGGAAGGGCGTGGGGAGCGCGCTATTGACTGGAGGATAAGGGAGAGGAAGAGAAACGAGTGACAAAAACCCTAGCTCCCTATATTTATATTGTAGATGGTTACCGGGCGTCGCCTGAGCCTTGTTGGGCCTCAGCCTTTTCCAAGACGTGCCCTTATAGTTGCCCGCCTCCGTAAATAGACTATTTCTGGAGGCGCTATTTTAAATTGCCTGCCTCCATATATCGATTTTACGAGGTGGTTGGTTATAACCACCTCGGTTAATAAAAAAATGGCCTCCTCGGTTAATCCGAGGCATTAACCGAGGCAGTTGAAATTGTGCCCGAGGTCCAATCCCAAGTGTCTACTAAAAGATTTTATATAGTAGTATGATCTTGTTGGTCTTTAAATAATTATGGTATATCTTCAAGCTAAAATCAAATTAGTTATATTCAAGCTAAACCTATTGATGCTTAGGACCTCTATAACCACCGCGAACCAACAGACCCATAAACTGTTAGATAATTAGGCAATTTCCATGTCATTTTAATTCCAGAAATTAACATTATGAAGATGACACATAAAAAGATTATTGATAATTGAAAACATGATATCAAAGACATCCATAATTAAATGGAACATGCTATCGAACAACATGTGAAGCATATGAATATTAAACTGAAAATTAAACTCATGAAGACATGATTCATATAGCATAACAAGAAAGCATGTCATATATCTCACAAAGATGATTAACACGAACTGCACATGAAACGACGAGACAGAACTAACTACCAAACATGAACACAAAGAGCATATGAAACGTATCAACGAAATGCACAAGAATGCATTTACATGTCATATATCTTAAAACTGAAACCGACACGGGATATATCACGAAACAATCTGATAGAGCATACGAAACGGACTCATAACAAAAGATATGAAACGACGCGAAAACACTACTGCAACGAGCATGATGCGGAACACGAAAAAAGAGAGAGAAGATGAATGTTCATACCCTCCTATGTAGGAACTTCGATCCCGATCCCGAACCTTGTCCTACTTCTTTCGTCATGGTGAAGATGTTGAAGAAGATCCCGTGAGGAAGACGAACGGCGGCGTCCTCCCGTGCGTGAAGAAGATTGGCGGCGGCGGCTTCTTCTCTGAAGATGAAGAAGACGATGACGATCGGCGGTGATGGATTGGGCGTCGCGTAGAGACGCTCCCCAAAAACCTAATTGCCGATCCCCGCACAAGGTCTCGACCGGCAAGGGCTTCGGAGGCACCTGCCTCTCGCTTCTCCGTCTTGTATGCAGAGTTACGAGATGGGGAGTACCTCGAGTTGCAACCGGAATGTGAGTCCGAGCATCTAGTCCCGAAGAGGAGGGAGCGTCTCCCTTTTATCCTTGTGGTGGCGCCCGGTGGAGAGGGGAGGTGAAGAGCAAGAGACACGGTGGCAAATCAAGAGACGAAGCGATTGAAGAGTTCAACCGAGTTGAAACTCCCGCGGTTAGTGAATGCTAAAAATTTAGCACGCCAAGCCTCGCCCGCTCGCCGCCTGCCTCGCTTGCCTCGCCACGCCACGCCCACGCCCGGCCCGGCCGGCGGCGGCGGCGCCGCGCGCGTGTGGCACACCTTGGTCCGTTCCTTGGCTTCTCAAATTAAGTGGAATAATTTCCACCATATAAGTTAAGGCAACGTCCCTTGGACTTCCAATCCGGTACAAATAATATTTTCCATAATTACACACCATAGAGTTAATTGATTTATTAAATCTAAAATGGGCCAAGCCCATAATAAATCCAACAATCCCCACCAAACTCTAGGGTTTGTAATGATGAAGCATCGAATCACAATTCTTTGATATACCAAGTTTCGATGGAGACCGTTAAGTTAAACATCCACCTAGAGCAAGAGTTTCACTCACTCACAACCGAACAATGGACTAAGCCTTGAATTGACAGTTTTGTGCGAGATGAGATTCACTCAAGTCCTTTGCCGGGTACTAGACGCAAAAGGCATCCCCATTGTTTGAAGCATATAAGTCACACTTCGTGCCTTTCATGAGTATTTAGGGATTACCCAAATCCCATAGACTGTGACCAGCCCGATCGACTCATATAGGTGTACTCCTCAAGAGATGTTCTCGTAGGACAACATCTCATCTTCATAAGACTCTTGGAGTACATTAAGGTAAATACCAACCTGCCTTACAGATAGGAAAGATGTGTATCAGAGATGAGTCAAAGAAAGGGATCTTTCCTCTCAATCTACTACCAGCTTGTTTCACCATTCTACTTCACGGGATCTCCGATCACATAGAACAGGTTACCACTGTAGCAGATTTCATACGGGTCTCATACCCATCTCTCTCGATGCACTCTCTATCACATTACGTGATGGCCCTTTTGTAAACCGATCGCGGATTGCTAGATGTATGGACATAATCCAATGCAATAACTCCGGAGTTTCTCAGTTTTCTGACAGATTTTAATCTTCTCTTGACATGCCTAGTTGACTTCATGTTGTCCCTTGAACTGTTAACCTTAATGATCACAGTTTGGTTATCACAGTTCATGGATATAGCCGGTATCGGTTTCTCAACAACCGGCAAATCCATTAGGAGATCACGAAGCCACTCAGCCTCAGCCCCAGCAGTGTCTAATGCAGTGAGTTCTGCTTCCATCGTAGACTTCGTTAAGATAGTCTGCTTGCAAGACTTCCAGGAGACAGCGCCACCTCCAAGCAAAAACACATATCCGCTCGTGGCATACAACTCATCTGCATCAGAGATCCAGTTGGCATCGCTATAGCCTTCTAGCACTTTTGGGTATCCCCCGGTAATGAATACCATAGGTCATTGTACCTTTCAAATAGCGCATCACTCTCTCAAGAGCACGCCAATGATCATCGCCTGGATTTGAAACAAATCGACTCAATTTGCACACAACGTATGAGATATCGGGCCTCGTAGCACTTTCGCAAAGGTACATGAGCGAGCCAATGATTTGGGAGTATGTCAATTGATCCCTTGCTATTTTCTGATTTTTCCTCAATAGCATACTTGGGTCATAAGGCGTAGGAGCAGGATCACAGTCACTAAACCCAAAGCGACTTAGAACCTTTTCCACATAGTGGGATTGCAACAAAGTTACCCCACCATTACCTTCTCGTATAAGCTTGATATTAAGAATAACATCGCCTTCTCCCAAAAATCTTTCATCTCAAAATTATTTGACATGAATTTCTTCACTTCCTCAACCACATTGAGGTTTGATCCAAAGATCAATATGTCATCAACATAAAGGCACAACATTACAGTCTCACCCCCACCATGCCGATAATACACACATGTGTCAGATTCATTCACAGCAAAGCCAGCGGCTTTGAGTGTATTATCAAACTTTTCATGCCATTGCTTAGGTGCTTGTTTTAGGCCATACAACGATTTAATCAACCTGCACACCTTGTTCTCTTGACCATTCGCAATGAACCCCTCTGGCTGATCCATATAGATCTCCTCATCCAACTCTCCGTTTAGGAAAGCTGTCTTAACATCCATCTGATGAATGATAAGACCATATGAGGCTGCCACGGCTATAAGTGTGCGAATTGTAGTCAATCGAGCCACTGGTGAATAGGTATCAAAGAAATCTTCCCCCTCTTTTTGGGTGTATCCTTTGGCCACAAGCCTTGCCTTGTACCTCTCAATTGTACCATCAGGCCTAAGCTTTTTCTTGAATATCCATTTACAACCTATAGGTTGACAACCATAAGGCCGATCAACGACCTCCCATGTTTCGTTTGACATAATAGAATCCATCTCACTCCTTACTGCTTCCTTCCATAAGTCAGCATCAGGAGAGGAATATGCCTCACTAATAGTGGTTGGTGTGTCTTCCACAAGGTACACTATAAAGTCATCACCAAAGGATTTTGCAACCCTCTGTCTCTTACTCTTTCGAGTGACTATAGTGTCATCCACCTCAGGGATGTGCACATGGGAATCCTCAAAGATGATCTAAAGAATTAGACAGTTCTTGCTCATGGGGAATTATAGTCTCATGACTTGTTTCACTAGGTGTATTCTTCATGGGAAACTCATTCTCAAAAAATGTAGCATCTCTAGATTCTATGATAGTATCAACATACATATCAAGCACATCAGATTTTATAATTAAGAACCTATATCCAAAGTCTTTGTGAAAAGAATAACCAAGGAAAACACAGTCAACAGTTAGGCCCAAGTTTACGCTTTTTGTTGATTGGCACATTCACCTTAGCCAAACAACCGCATGTGCGCAAATATGAGAGGTTTAATCTTCTCTTTTCCCATTCCTCAAATGGTGTAATCTCTTTGTCCTTTGTGGGAACTCTGTTCGGGGACATGACACGCTGTCATTATCGCCTCACCCCATCATTCCTTGGATAATCCCGCCGTACTCAACATGGCATTCACCAAGTCAGTTAAAGTGCGGTTTTTCCTTTCAGCAATCCCATTGGATTGTGGTGAGAATGGCGGTGTCCTCTCATGAACAATGCCATGTTCCACGCAGAACTCATCGAAAACATTCGAGAAATATTCTCCACCTCGATCGAGGCCGTAACCGTTTTATTTTTCTCTCAAGTTGGTTCTCAACTTCAGCTTTATAGGCCTTAAAATAATTGAACGCTTCATCTTTTGTTTTTTTAGAGATACACATAGCAAAACCTAGTGGAGTCATCTATAAAAGTGAGAAAGTATCTTTTAGCACCTTTGGTCAAAATTCCGTTCATCTCGCACAAATCGGAATGAATAAGTTCTAGAGGTGCCAAATTCCTCGCCTCAAAGAGACCTTGTGAGGCTTGCGAGGTTGTTTTGATTCAACACACACATGACACTTAGACTTTTTGACCAAGTTAAATTTAGGAATTAAATTCAGATTTGCTAACCGCATAAGACAGCCAAAACTTGCATGACAAAAGCGTGAATGCCATAAATCCGACTCATCTGAAATATCAACAGAATTCACCATCTTATTACACACATCATGCAAAGATAAGCGGAACAGACCTCCGCAATCATATCCTTTACCAACAAAAAAACCATGTCTCGACACAACACATTTATTGGACTCAAGAACAACCTTGTAGCCATCACGACACAACATAGATGCACTAACAAGATTTTTTCTTGATGGAGGGCACATGCTGCACGCTCTTCAATGGCACCGCCTTCCCCCCGGTAAACTTCGAATGACCGTACCAACACCAAGAACATGAGCACGCGACCCATTGCCCATCAACAAGGCGCGGACCTCCCGACCTGGTAGGAAGAGAACAAAGAAACATCAGCACACACATGTATATTTGCACCACTATCCATCCACCACTCAGGTGAATTACAAACAGAGAGAACAAATGGTAAAGAATTACCATACCCAGATGTTCCATCTCCATTGTCAGTAGTCACAACATTTGCTGATTTCTTGTCTGGTGTGAACTTGCGATCAGGGCACTCTCTTGCCCAATGCTGATCACTTTCACAGACAAAGCATCCTCCATCTTTCTTGTTGTTACTCTTCTTCTTAAACTGTCTTTGTTTGAGTGGGTTTGGTTGTGTTCTCTTGCTTGTTTTGGTTTTTCTTCTTGTTGAACTTGCGGAATTTGGAGTTCCTCTTTTGCACCACATTTGCAATAGAGGTCTCAACACCCTTTCCATTGTCCTTTGCTCTAGCCCTCTCCTCAACATCAAGAGTACCAATGAGCTCTTCCACATTGAACTCTTGTCTCTTATGTTTGAGTGAGGTGGCAAAGTCCTTCCAAGAAGGTGGTAACTTGGCGATAATACCGCCAGACCACAAACTTGTCGGGGCAAAGGACAAGGGAAAAGCTCAAGTTCCTTAGCTAGTGCCTGAAACTCATGAGCTTGTTCCACTACGGATCGGTTCTCAACCATCTTGTAGTCATACAACCGCTCCATGAGATACAGCTTCGCTACCAAGATCGGTAACTCCAAACTTTCCAATAAGTGCATCCCATAACTCTTTCCCGGAGGGAAGGATGATATAGCTTTTCTGGAATTTTGCATCAAGTGCACTGATCACTGCACCTCGAAAGAGGTTGTCATCAGCCTGAAACTTAGCCTCATCCTCGGGAGACAAGTTAGCGTGGCTTGCCCTCAGCGGCATGATAACAAGACATAGCAAAGTGAGCCACAATTCCATCTTAGCTCTCCAAATCAAGAAGTTTTTACCATCAAAAGGATCGGGGCTTTAACACAAACAAAAAAACCTCGACAGAAAAATAGCCTATAATTAGGTTTTTAGATTGTTAGATAATTAGGCAATTTCCATGTCATTTTAATTCCAGAAATTAACATTATGAAGATGACACATAAAAAGATTATTGATAATTGAAAACATGATATCAAAGACATCCATAATTAAATGGAAGATGATATCGAACAACATGTGAAGCATATGAATATTAAACTGAAAATTAAACTCATGAACACATGATTCATATAGCATAACAAGAAAGCATGTCATATATCTCACAAAGATGATTAACACAGAACTGCACATGAAACGACGAGACGTAACTATTGAAACATGAACACAAAGAGCATATGAAACGTATCAACAGAACTGCAAAGAATGTATTTACATGGCATATATCTTAAAACTGAAACTGACACAGGATATATCGAAAACAATCTGATAGAGCATACGAAACGGACTCATAACAAAGATATGAAACGACGCGAAAAACACTACGCAACGAGCATGATCCGGAACACGAAAAACAGAGAAAGATGAACAGTTCATACCCTCCGTGGTGTAGGAACTCGATCCCGATCCCGAACCTTGTCCTACTTCTTTCGTCATGGTGAAGATGTTGAAGAAGATCCCGTGAGGAAGACGAACGGGCGCGCCCCTCCCGTGCGTGAAGAAGATTGGCGGCGGCGGCGCTTCTCTTGAAGATGAAGAAGACGATGACGATCGGCGGTGATGGATTGGGCCGTCGCGTAGACGCTCCCCAAAAACCTAATTGCCGATCCCCCGTGCAAGGTCTCGACTGGCAAGGGCTTCGGAGGCACCTGCCCTCTCGCTTCTCCGTGCGCCGTAGTTACGAGATGGGGAGTACTTCGAGTTGCAACCGGAATGTGAGTCCGAGCATCTAGTCCCGAAGAGGAGGGAGCGTCTCCCTTTTATCCTTGTGGTGGCGCCTGGTGGAGAGGGGAGGTGAAGAGCAAGAGACACGGTGGCAACCGAAGAGACGAGCGATTGAAGAGTTCAACTGAGTTGAAACTCCCGCGGTTAGTGAATGCTAAAAATTTAGCACGCCGCGCCCGCCCGCCCGCTTCGCCGCTGCCTCGCCTCGCCTCGCCCGCGGCCCGGCGGGCGGCGGGCGGCGGCAGCAGCGTGTGGCACACCTTGGTCCGTTCCTTGGCTTCTCAAATTAAGTGGAATAATTTCCACCATATAAGTTAAGGCAACGTCCCTTGGACTTCCAATCCGGTACAAATAATATTTTCCATAATTACACACCATAGAGTTAATTGATTTATTAAATCTAAAATGGGCCAAGCCCATAATAAATCCAACATAAACCTTATTGATCAAGCCTGCTCCCTGCAGACCTATTGATGCTGGAATCGTGCCAAGCGAGCTTGGAGGCTGATCAGGCCTGCTGCCTGCAGCCTTGCGTGATAGCAGAAAGCTCAGTTGGGCCGACCTAGTTGTCAATGAGTCTACCTATAGTCGCATCAACGGATCAGATAAGCCTCAGATCTCACTCTGCATTGTACTCCCCCCGTCCCACGGAGGTTGTTGCTCGATTTCCGTGAACGTGAGGGGGGCGCGAACTTCAAAACGACGGAGACAGTGGGACGGAGGGAGTACACTGGTACCAGACCACCAGAGACCATGGCGGACAATAACCGGAGCGACCGCCATGGGCACACCAGGGTCACCGGTGTGGCCTTCAACGTGCTCACCATTCAATTCCGTCCACACATCTTTCGCGCTTGTGTTAGTTCCCTGGCCCTTTTTGTTCTGCGATGGATCGGATCACTCAGTAGCTAGACATATGTAACAGAACAGTACGCTGGCTCATATGTCAGTCCGCTGGCTCATATGATAGTCTATATATCTGCACGTACAGCCAACCAAATGTCTTCACATGGGGGTTACTGCATCCATAGATAAAACTAATTAACCAAAAACTCTTTGTTTTATATTCACTTAGTCTGCCTGATTCATCCAGAATATACGATGCAGCTCTACAGAATCTCATTCGAGCAACAATTTTTACCGGTGCCTGAGGATCTAAATTAGTTTACTAGCGACACATCACAGAGGACGAAGCAGAGTTGTTTTTCTTTTTTTTTCTTTTTTTTTTTTTTTTTTTTTTTTTTTTTTTTTGCAACTTCCTAGCTCTGCGTGACACACACGTTATTCAAGCAATTGAAAAATGAAGATTTGCCTTTTCTCTTGTCGTCAACTGAAAAAGTTGCCGGCCTGCTCAGTCTCTCCGGTTATTTTTTGAATTGTCTCGGCCCGCGGGCTCTGCAGCTTGCTCCCATCTCAATAACACGAAATAGTAATTGTATATCCAGCTGCTTGGTGGCTTTTCTCGACCAAGAACAGGGTCAATCTGGGTTTCTCTTGCTACAGAGCTCACACCAAGAACAGGGTGAGCCCACCTTCACCTTGCTTCCAACACAAAAATCTGCCCCGCTTACTACTTACTACTACCACTAATGCAAGCTGCTGTCCGCAGGCGCCAGCCAAACCGATCGAGACCTTGCCGGCCATGGAGCTGGTGACGGGGGCGATGGGTAGGCTGCTCCCCAAGCTGGTCGAGCTGCTCAAGGAGGAGTATGGCCTTCAGAAGGGCGTGAAGAAGAAGATCCAATCTCTCTCACCGGAGCTCACGGTGGTGCACGCCGTCCTCCGCAAGATCGGCGACGTTCCACCGGACCAGCTCGACGAGCTGGTCAGGCTCTGGGCGAGTGAAGTCAGGGAGGCATCCTACGACATGGAGGACATTGTCGACACATTCCTGGTGCATGTGGATGGCCCTGATGAGCCTACTGAGCCACACGTGCTCCGCCGCCACCGAAAGAAGGTGGGCAGGTTGTTCAAGAAGAGCAAGGCTCGGCACAAGATCTCTAGCCTAATAGATGACATCAACGACAAGCTTCAGGAGGTGGCAGCAAGGCGAGGCAGGTACACCGTTGACAGCATTGTCGTCAACCCTGTAGCTGCTAATACCATCGACCCTCGCATCTGAATCTATACAAAAGGGCGACGGAGCTTGTTGGCATTGAGGGACCAAGAGATGAGCTCATTGGTATGTTGTCTGTCGAGGATGACGACGTTCATGTGTCCAGCAATGCAAAGATGAAGATTGTCTCTATCGTTAGATTTGGAGGATTAGGCAAGACTACTCTTGCCAAAGCTGTCTATGACAACCTTAAACCGCGCTTCAAATATCAGGCTTTTGTTCTGGTGGGTCGCAATCCTGACGTCAAGAAAATCTTTAGAGACATACTCATAGCCCTTGATAAGGAAACTTACACTTACTCCAAATTAACAGGTTTGGATGAAAATCAGCGCATGGGCGAACTCAATGAATTCGTCAAGGAAAAGAGGTACGAGCTAGTATGATCACCGATTCATTATTCATTGCTACTCATCACTGGCTCACTGCTAATAATTATAGCCACTCTTAGATTATGTAGCTGCACAGTTCATTCTTTGTATGTTATTTATTTTATTAAAGGAAAATGATGAAAGGAACATAACGAAATGGTGATACAGAAATAAAATATAAAAAAAAAACTCTGCCAATGATGTCTCGTATTTTTATTTACCATTTCTTGTACTGTCTTGTGAATATGTAGGTGTTTGGTTGTTATTGATGATATATGGACAAGAAGACCTGGGAATTTGTCCGACGTGCTCTGCAAGAATGTGATTGTGGAAGTAGACTTGTCATCACTACTCGTATTTGTGAAGTTGCCACATGTGCTAGTGAAGTTTACAAAATGAAACCCCACTTTCTCGAGATAACTCTGAAAAATTATTGTATGCAAGAATAGCTGATGTTGAAGGAGGGAAGAATTTGGATAGTCCATCCGCTGAGGCATGTGGTAAAGTTTTAAAGAAATGTGGTGGTGTGCCACTAGCTATTATTAGAATAGCCAGTTTATTGGCTGGTAAATCAAGCACTACAACAAAAAATCTTTTGTGAGGCACTTTGGAATTGCTCTCGAGGCGGGCAGCCCAAAAACCACCTCGGTTAATGGTAGGCATTAACCGAGGCGGTCATTTTCCATTAACCAAGGCGGTTAAAGAAACCGCCTCGCAAAATAGATTAACCGAGGTGGACACCTTAAAAATATCCGTCTCGGTTAATGTACATTTACCGAGACGGTTATTCTAATACAACCGTCTCAGTAAATATATTAACCGAAGCGGTTACGTTGCAAAGCCCACCTCGGTTAATATTAGGCTCAGATAGCCCATCAAGGCCCGATAATAGTCTCCTACTATATATTGCAAAAACTCCAAACCCTAAGACATTTTTCCCCTTCCTCAGCCGTCACAGCAACTCCTCTTCTCTCTTCCTCCAACACTCTCTCCCTCTGCTCTCTCCCTCCCTCTCCTGGCGACATGAAGCGGTGGCGGAGGGTTGGGCGCTGCGCCCCTCCGGCGGGTTTGGGCGCGCCCCGGCGCTTTGGCGCGTGGCACGGCGCGACCATCCGGCGGCCTTGGTGCACGGCGGATGTGGCTCCTCGGGCGGCGCGCCGGGTGGCCCCCCGGCTCCTTACGGGCAACGCTGGCCCGGCCTCGATCTCCGGGCGGTGCGGGCACGGCCCCGGCGGCTCCCTTTGGCGACGCTGGCCCGGCCTCGACCTCCGGCGGCGTGGGCGCGGCCCCCGTCGGGCTCCCTATGGCGACGCGGGCCCGCCTCGACCTCCAGCAGGGGCTGGGCGCGGCCCCGGCTGCTTCCTCCGGGTGGCGCTGGCGCAGCCGGCCTTCTAACGGCGCGGGCGCAGCCCCAAAGATCCGGCAGCTCCCCCTCGGCTGCTCCCCCACGGTGACGATCCATGTGCTTGTGGCCACCGCAGCCACAGATCCAGGCGCCAGCGGCCATGGCGACCCCGACGGCGGCGTATCCCCCTCGTCGCTTACTCCAAACCTCTCCTATCTAGATGTGCAAGTGGTGGTTGTGAAAGACCCGGACATAGAAACCCTAGCTAAGTTGCCAGAGCTCAGTTTCCTCATACTGCGTTCAAAAAGTGACACCAAGTCAGTAGTTAGCATAAAGAGTCATACTGAAGAAGGTGTTGGGTACTTCTGCAAGTTGAGATTCTTAACAATAGTCGGTTCATTAATTATCAGGTTTGATCCGTGCAACAGCGAGTGCAGGGTAGCATCACCTAATCCTATACTCCTATAATGTAAAGACCCAAAAGAGGTCCCCTCCAATCAAAAATTAGGATTTCCAAAAAGTGATGTATGATGACGTCATTAAAGAAGTTACCCCCACCTAGTCTCATCAAAAAAGTCGTAACACCTGAACTAAGTATCGTAATTAAAATCCAACTGCACCATGGTGTTTCTCGCAATAAACTCTTCAAAACAAGACCCCACATGGATATATTTCGACAACTTTTTTGCAAAAATTTAAACCGTTTCTAAGCAAAAATCCGTTTGTAAGAAAAACTCCTAAAATTTTGGGAGGGGGGATGACCCTCAGATATAGTAGGGGTGGGGGTTCGGGTAGATGAGATTTGGGTGATGCCCAGTTCAAATAATCTATATCATGTATGTCAATGGATACAACCTCCGCAATTGACCTACTACATCCATATATATGTATCTATTAATTCATTGTTTCGACCATTATAAACTCCTTATATTTCTACTCCATAACCGCAACAACGCGCGAGGTATCCTACTAGTAATACTATCATGCCAAGTCTTGAATACCTTGTGTTTGATATCCATGTGCGGTCCCTCAAAGACGAGAACCTCCACCTTGGTTTTGACAAGTTGCTTGGCTTTGATAATCTCGGAAGAAGTTCGCTCCAGAGTCTCCGCGCAAGTGGACTGTAGTGGTGCCGGTCCTCGAGAGGTGGTGGAAGCGGATGCTGCGTTGGAACATGCGGCTGTAGTGCATCCAAAACATCCCAGTCTTCAAACCATCAGGGTATTTGAAGGAAAGATGATGTCATGCTACCAAGAGGTATGATGAACTGATCATGCATGCGTGTGTGTGTGTGTGTATATATATATATATATATATATATATATATATATATATATATATATATATATATATATAGGGATTTTCTACACCCTAGGTGTAGAATAATATTCTACACCCCAAGAGCTAATGCTTGACGATACTTGAGTAATACTGACCAAAAAAATACTGAACAATACTTAACGATATTGAACCACATTCAGTATTAGTCAGTAGTTGGCGTTCAGTAGTGTTCAGTATTTCTGAAATCTCCAGTATTACTCAGTATTAGCTACTGGGTGTAGAATAATATTCTACACCTAGGGTGTAGAATAGCATGTGTGTGTATATATGTGTGTGTGTATATATATATAGTCCCCGGGTACCAAATAGTTATTCGATACCCACCAATGGCAGACTAATGTAAACAAGGAATTCCATGACTAATTATTAAACGAGCTACTTCCCCTACAAATTTAATTATCTACTAGCTCAATCAAAATCCGCTCATACATGGTACGGATGAAAAATAGGATTCAGATGTTCCATTGCAATCACAAGCAAACTGACACAGCGCACAGTAATGTATTCGCTCCATTCCAAATTACACAGCACACCTAAGAACTGAACTTTTATGCAGCATAATTGCTAGAATATACAAATTAGAAATTAATAGGACTCATAGGATTCTGATTGTTTATTATTAGGAGAGCAATTAGTAAGCGAGAGTAAACAAAAAGATGATAATATGGTAAAACTTGACCTTCTCTGTAGCGGATAGTTCTTTGAAGGAGAATGCCTTGGATCTGCATACACAAGCAACAAGCAAAGAGCAAAAAAGGGAAAAAAAAGCAATAAACAACATATGTATATTATCAGGAAAAAAGAGACCAAGAAGCAACTAAAAATATCGGAACTGTATGGTGACAGCCAGGATGAATCAAAGATCTAGTACATGCAAGATTAGTACTTAACCACAATCATTTTATCACTTCCTCATACAGAAATTTTTTTTTAAAAAAAACCAAACATTTTTCTTGAACCGAGCATACTGGTTTCAGTTGCAGAGAATTATTATTAAAACAATAACCAACAGTTTTTCATCAGAAAAATGTGTGGCACGTGATCAAATTAGCACCAACAGTTATACCTATAGAATATAATCACAAACAATTATGTGGGAAAGTAGCCCCACAATAGGAGAAGTACATAGCAAAAAAATCCTAAGGTCAGAACAACATTTATCTACAAGTTAAAACTCACTATGTTCAAAATGAAATGAGTGAAGCATAAAAATTCATTTCTTTTCAACCAAATGAGTCTGATCATTCCCTCTAGTTGAGCTTGTGAAACCCAACAGTGCACCCTTGCATAGATAAGGTGTATAGTCATGGCATCCTTAAATAAATTCTTATGTTGAATTACTTGTCGACTATAAAAATTCATTTCCTAAAGCACAAATACTGTATTATTTGGATAAAAATATAAAAAGCAGTGCCACCATTCCAAACAAAGTAGAACAAATAATGAATTCAGTGTAAGGAGACATGATTCAGAGCTAAGTACATTCGAAGCTGACTAGCTACCAATGCATACTCACCTTTAAGCACACAATGTGCCAATGCTTCTATGTCTGTCACACAGGGGATATGTTAGGGTGGTGACTCTGGTGGAACACTACTGGAGCCTTGGGATTCAGGCAAACTTGTTACCTGAGTAGTTGCTGCAGATCAATATCAGTGATTCTGCCATGTGGTACACTACTGTAAATCAGAAAGAGCAAGCACCATCTGAATAGGCTAGTCAATATCAGTGATTCTGCCATGTAATGTTTAGGATCTTATTAAGATAGCAAACAGTACATGGCAGCCCAGATATATGAGCATATATATGTATGTATAACAGAAGATGCTTTTGGTCCAGTTACGAAAGACCATCTTTCAAAACCATAAATATCATAGGTTGGCAACACAAGGTTCGAGACATTCTTTCTAGTTACTCATGAACTCAAGTCAGAAGGCCATAGATATGCCTAATTTGCAGGCATATCATTGATTGGACACGAATCTACAAGATATGGATTAGTATTCAGAATTGGCCAATCCTGAATAACCAAAAAAAATGAAACCTAATTGTCATTAATGATCGACTATCCATGTACTACAGGTTCAATGCAAGTAGAAGCAATCATGCAATGATGCAAATGTTAGTATGCCTCAACTAGTGAAAGGTAGTCGACATGTAAACTCCCTCAAAAGTAAATTTCTTATCTTATGAGTTGTAGGCGTGTTACCTTCCATTGGATGTCATACTCTACATATGAACACCACTACACCAGTCCAGATGTGAAATTGAGAAATGAAATAAAGAAAGAATTTATGAAAATTGATGATCCTAGGCACTGGACAGGTGGGTTTAGACATTAGGCTACTTCAGACATGTCCATCTTCAGTAATTTTTTGCTACTCTGTTCCTTTCTAAATGGACATGACCTTGTTGTGCTAAGGCTCCATTGCTGGTCTAATGCAATCTTACTGAGACACAAACCAGCGGCCTCGCTACCTTAATTGTACAGACCTATTTCATATGCAGTAGAATGGAATAGAATCACACGATGTTCATAGCGCTAGAAGCATCATTATCATCCAACTATATAGAACTTATATCATTTACTGAAATTTATTGAAAGAGCAATTAACCAACAATTGGTTAGGATACTTGGTGCACTAATAAGAATCCTAAATAAATCAGCAATTTCTTTGCAAAAAGATTACCATATTATCAAGTGATATTAATGCTTCATCAAAACAATAGTGCAACAGATTAATCTATAAAAAAATATTGCTAATATTCCATTATTAGTTGCACAGATCTGACACAACTTGAACCCAAGAATAAAGTTCAGTATACACAATTTAAGGATTTTAGAAAACCAACCAAACACTAGTTCAGTTAGCAAAACATAGAATCAACAACACTTTACTACACAACTTGAACAAGTAATTAAAAATTAATTCCAACATTTGTAGACCATGTCGCATGCAAAGAGGCAAGCAAAATGAACAGGTTCTGATGAATAGATTACAATGGGATGTCAAAATGTCGCACCCGGTTTTCCGAAGAATACCAAGCGCTAACTATATGTGTGCCCAGGATGTCCACACAACACATATAGTAACAAAAAATGGAGATTATCAAAGACAATGCTTTATTATATATCGAAACATATTTAAAACAAAGCTTACATCTATTACAGAGCATAGCGGAAACTTGTCTTAATCTTCTATCTTTGGGTCTCCATACTCCACAGGTAAGGTTGACTGGGAGAGCACTCGCCTAGCAGTCTTGGAACAGCTCAGGGGAAACACCTCACTTGAAATGCCATCCGTACCCATCCGAATTTTGTTGATTGTAAAGCAAGCGTCCGCGCACCATGCTCGCAAGCATAACATGAGGGGATGCAAGGCTCAAAAGGCTAGACACGGTTCAACTGCGGTAAGCACTTTTAGTTGATCATAATTTACTTATAGGACCTAAGTTACTAGGTTATGCTTAGCACCCAAGTGAATATATATAATTATCATCATCAAGGATTAATCATCATCATCATCCATAACCTCCACCGAACCATCTATCTCGAAAAGGATCCAGGGCCGCTCGTGACCGTGAGCTCGGCCGATATATCGGTTTACACTCTGCAGGGTTGTACACTTTCACCATGAGTCGTGTTACCCATATGCCCGAGGTGATCGGCCTCTTGACTCACTTCCAAGGTAAGTCGGCGGGGGTTCACTACGAGGCCTTTCCAAAGACACCCTAACAAGTTAGTAGCCGCGAGGTTTTTTTAAGAGCTAGGCGAATGGAGCCCCCCTTCAAGACTAGTGCACAAATGACCGCAGCCCAAAGAACACATCTTGATAGGCAAGAAGCCATTCTGCAACCTAGGCCCCCCCTCTTGCGCCTTTCGGTAACCACTAACAAGCTAGAGAAATCTAGTTACTTAGCCAAGACCAGAGCCATATAGTCCTCATGGTTGTGCGGATGTCCCGGGTGGCCGCTTTAAGATTGAGTCCTTATGGAGGGCCGACTAGAGCACCCAACAGGCCCAATGCTCTAGCCCCCTCTGTCCATGTTGCTCAAAAGCAACACTTTAACCATCGATTCCATAGGTCATCATTAATCAGAATTAACATCATAAGGTTTGGTGATTGCAAGCTAAGCAAAGCTATCCATATGCATCAACCCAGGGTAACAAGGAACATGGTACAAAAGTACTAGGTAAAGTCCTTAGGGGTTTATCATATTAGACACATGCATATGAAAGTGATTCAATGGTTATTAGGTAGCAAAGAACTCATGTTACACTTGCCTTCCAAAAGTAGGACAAACTTTCCATCCTTTCCTTCCGGATCATCCTTGCACAGCTCCACCTCTAACGATAGCATCAACTAGCACAAGCATCTTAAACAAACCTAGAAACAATACACCAAGCATTATAAAAGAAACACATTAAGGTTTGAAACACGTAGGACTTGTAACTACGATCGCTTGAGCGCAAAACAACCGAAACGAAAGCCACAATTAAAGGATATGAAAGTTGAAAGGTATAGATGGAAATGATTGGATTTAGGTACGCAAGGTGGGTTTTATACTAGAAGGAACATACACACCAGAACAATAAGGATTGGTTATGTGTATAGGTTACTTGGGAACATGTCATTATTAACCAATGCACTATGGTAGATTCAAGATCAAAGGAAAACAGGATTATTGTTAATGGTGCATTGGTTGAGAATACTCGGTGGCGGATAGCGGCGGGTAGCAACGACTATGAAAATGATAAGTCGAGACACATGATCATGTAGGAGGACTCGGGGCGGGGAACACGGTGAATTGCTTTGAGGCATCCTAGACACGCACGTCGGTGGCCAGTAGTTTAGGATGAGCGGTTGCATGGTTATCGAAAGGACCAAAGGGTGATATCTTTCATGGGGTTTCTAGATACTTTGTATAGAGTATATTGTGGCAAAAGGGCATGATGTTTTGACCGTTGGATAGTCGGGGAACGAGATTGCAAGATGGCATGGCGAGTTGTTGGCAATTGGCATGGTAGGAGCAGCGACACGATGATGTTTATATATTTGGTGATGTGGTTTATATGGACAAGACAACTTTCAGATATGTGTGATGTTATATGATAAACACTATGGTTGAAGGGCATGACCACCGAGTAGCGAATCATTGGGAACACGCATGCCAACCGGCATAAATGCGGCTCTTGGGGCGAGGGACAGCAAGCACAAAACTGAATGGTATCTCCTTCATGTTTGATCATGTGGACATGAAACTTTGCAAAGGTGTGTGCAAGTATATAAATGATAGTCTAGACAAAGGATACATATTGGGGTTCAATGGATCAATGGGAACACCATTGCCAAAAACAGAGTCACTGCTGTTTGGACAGCAAGGGTAGCGGATGCTTTGGCTTCGATATCTTGGCCATCAGAGATTGCATAGCCAAACCAATATGTGGGATCATGTGCAGGGATATCATGAGCATGTGGGTTAAAGGGTTTGGTGATTTGGATAGCGGATTAGGCAGGAACGCCAACACAACTCAGGGCTGCAATCTATCAAGACAGCAGGAACAGCAGGAACGGAGATGGACGATATCTTAAGTTTCTCAACTCCTATGGCAAAACCATTTTACAGAGGTGTGTTCAAGGATATAATCTACATAGTCACCAAAGAGATTGATGTTTGGATGAACAAAACAGCGAGGAACGCAACTTCCGTCAACGACAGCAAATCTGCCCGCAAGGACAGCAACACATACACCGGGTAAACTTCATCGGGGATCAACCATACGTCAGTGCAGAGATGGATACAAGAAGAACATGGGGATGATGATGGAGGGTTCTCACCATGGGGATTGGTGTGGTGGAGCGAGGAGAGCCATCAACGGTGGCCGGTGACGATGATCTAGTGCATCGGGGCATCCTTCTCGCGTTGCGGTTGATCGGGGCAGCCATGGGGAGGATGAGGAGGAGCAGGGGCGTCCCTCCTCTGTTCTTGACGTGAGGAATGAGGGGAGAGGCGTGAGGGGGCTGTTGGGGTGGTATATATGAAGGAGAGGTGAGGGGAGACCAAGGGTTGGAAGCCAAAGAGTCTTGCTTTGATATTTTGATGCCTTGCTTGATATTTTTGTGGGAGATTGAGAGGCTCCAAGGGGCTGACGTGGGAGAGGGTAGAGGAAGAGTTAGAGTGCTGGTTGGGCTTGGTGTTGGTCCACTAAAGAGAGGAGGATGTTTGGGCTTTGATCCGAGGCAAGAGTTAAGGCATGGTTTGGACCGGGTTTGGCCCGAATCGAGGATAGAGTTATAGAGTAGGTTACTTGGAGTATTTTTGGGTTGTGGGCTTTGCTTGAGAGGGGATAAGGTAGATGACAAAGAGTCCATGAGGGTATTGCCAAAGGTGAGGAAAGAAGAGCAAGTCCAAATTGAGATCAACTTGAGTGCCTGATATTCGAGTGATTTGACTTGAACGAGGTGATGGTTGAATGGTGTGAGCAAGAAGAGATATATAGATTGGTCACCTAGCATAGACTTTAGGCTTTAGAGAAGACTCAATCAAAAAAAGATTAGGAGCTCAAATGTAAGGAAGAAAGGATAAAAAGAAAGGGAGAGCAAGGGTATGACTAGTTAGGGTTTTAGAGAGCATGAGTTTGGATGTTTGGCAAGATGAATGGTTGATGCTCCATCAGGATTTTTAGAACAAGGATCAAGGATCAAGGTGTATGGATTCGAAGGATTTCATCATGGGTTTGAGGTTATGGAAACATGGTCAAAGATCAAGATAGATTTTCTTTGATTCAAACCCTAGGCGCATTTGAAAAACTTTAAATTCATTTTTCATACATAAACACTATGCAATGGCATGAAGTGCAACAAACATGTTATATTAAGTGGTAAAAGTCTTAGAAAATGTTTTGTTTCACTCGCTAAATTGATAACAAACTTAACTAAAGCTTGGAAACCTTTAGGAAAATATTAAATCCTGGATTTTATTTAGTGTTTTCTATGCACATCCCCAAAATGAAAATTTTGGGGTGTGACACAAAATGAACCAGCAGCCATGATCTGCAAAAGCACCTAAAAGTTTTTCATGAAGGATGATCGTTGCGCAGTTGTTCTATTTGCCCCATTTTCCTCAAGCCTGTTGGTCGGGAATTGGTGTAGGCCACAGGAGCAATCCCGTCATCCCGGAAGAGACAACAACGGACGAAGCCAGGGATTAAATAGCAATGGATTGGAATAAATCGGATCCAATTAACAAAAAAAAATGAAGAGAATGAAACGTACTCACCCACGAGAGCCAGAGATCAACAAGGAACTTGAGGTGCAGATCCCAGTCTGGAACGCGATGCCTTTTCCACCTCCCAGATCACACTGTCGCACGATCCGTATGGCCAGATCCCATTGTTCCACGAGGCTAAACAGATAGCGAAGAGGAGCTGCGGGGGAGCTGGATAAATAAGGAACTGCCGACGCCGCTAAATCGGTCAGACGAGGGAAAGAGAAGGGGAAGAGGTGGAGATGGAGGGTTGCAGGAGGAAGTAGATGAAGGCTGCCGCTGGTGACGCCGCCGACATGGCTGGGATGTCGAGGGGCGGCGTCGACCGGGAAGGGACGTCGAGGGGCGGCACCGACGGGGACGGGATGTCGAGGGGCGGCGCAGATGGAGGAGGGATGTGGAGGCGCACCGGAAGGTTGTGAGCTGACGGTCGGTGTCGGTCGGGGTGGATTCAGAGCGGCGACGGGCGGGCGTGGGCCGAGGAGGAGCGACGGGTGCGGATGATGGCCCGAGGCGCAGCGCCGGCAGGAGGTGCAGCAGAGCGGCCGAACTGAAAAAGATCGTGGTCATCTAAAAAAAAAACTGAAAAAGATCATGGGGGTGGGGTGGTGATCGGCCGCTCAGGCCACGGCTAAAAAGAGATTTGGGCTGGGCCGAAATTAAATGGAGGGTGTCTAAAAGCCTACAAAACTAGAGATTGGGTACTAAATAGCTATTTGGTACCCAGTACTATATATATATATATATATATATATATATATATATATATATATATATATATATATATATATATATATATATATATATATATATAAAAAATTCCATCTACCCTTAGGGAGTAGTTACTCCCATATTAATATCTCTAGATTTAAGATGTATATGACCAAACTAAGTATATGTACACGAAGTATATAATCATACTAGACCATCTATGGTAGTATATATGTCAAGTATGCATGCATACATAGAGTATATGGTTATACTTGTTTTATATACTACGACCAGTGGCATTTTTGTAATATATTAAAAAGTATGGGTTCCGTTGAAATTTTTTCACGTAGGAAGATTTGAAGCATCTTAGTATGAGTATATAAATATACTCAAAGTGATAAATAAGTATAAACACATACACAATATGTTGTTTTGAAGATGGGAGTAACTACTCTTGGGAGTAGGAAAGCCTCTTCCTATATATATATATATATATATATATATATAGAGAGAGAGAGAGAGAGAGAGAGAGCCACCCTATTGGGAGCCTAGGGCTTCCTATGATTTGGGGAAGCCCCAGCCATCCTAACCGCACCACCCCGTATCAAGCAAGCCGCGCCAGCAAGGCACATGATGCACCACCCTGCATCTTAGGTGCTGACACGAACCCATCTAGAGCCAGCCACTGACGCCAAATTTTTTTAGGTCGATCATGGACAAACATTTTTGTCGCGACAATACATATAAACCAGTTGTTTGAGTGAATTAAAACCAGTTCGTTGCCGCATAAAAATCTCTCCGCGAGCTGGTCGTTCTACCAAACAGCACGACATGGGCGACACAATCTGACACATGCATAGAGGCTTGCATCCCATCTAAATCTCCCCCCCGTTTTTTTCAATAATTTCTAAACAAAGCATCCAATTCAAAAAGCGGTTTTTACCATTGAACTCCTGATATTTTTGTGCACAATTTAAGATCCATTGTGAATATATTTTAATTTTTTTTTTTTAAAATTCATAAATTTGTACATCAGAACATAGTTATATGAGTTTGTCTATGCATAAAATCTTGTGAGCGAGAGCATATAAACATGGAGAAGATCTTGTCTTCTCCAAAACTTAAAATTTAAAATTTAAATCATGCCATGTGATGGTCGATTGGATGCATATGATCACTGCTCAAGATGCATATAAAAGTTTTGACACCATTGTTGCATAGAAATTGGTGGTTGAATGAACTAAAATTTGTAATTGTGGCGGGTATCTCCTCCAACATTTGAAATTTACATCGCAACACTTGAATCATACTAGCACTTGAAGGCCGTGGATGCATAGAATCGCTTGTCAAGATACGTAGAACAGTTTTTGACACCGACGTGGTTGGATGAATAAAAGTTGAAATCTTACCGCGTAAAAACTTCACCGACAATGTTTAAAATTGTGTGCCAACAATGTATAGAACCATATACTAACAATGTATAGAACCTTTGTTTAAGTGTATAGATAGCACAGATAACTACACCAACAATGCATACAAATTTGATGTAACATAGAATGCATATTAAATTACAGTTTGGCCATGCATAGAAACCTATGCACACATGCATACAATTACACAGAACCAATAAAATTAAACACAATGAAGAGGCGTCAATGTCAGAGATGTTGGGGAAGGGGTTGAAGTCGTGCCGCTGCTATGAGAGTAGGGGACACCATGCTTCCGCCAAAACACACTAGATCAGAACTAAAAAATGCATAGACATGCATACAAACCGCAGTTCCAACATGAGTTCCAGCATGCATACAAACCTCCACCGCCACATGCTGCGCACTCGAGGTCGATGGACGCAACCTGCGCCCCTCAACAACACCACCATGGCACGGTGCTCATACTCCTCTCTGGTGCCTCCCCACCTAACTACTATTCTTGCCAAGCACTCTTCATTTCCTGCAAATAAAAAAACAACCATCGAAAATCAGATATGCATACAAATCAAATCACCTGGGCTTCCAGTAAAGTAGGAGAGCACTCTTTATTTGCTGAGCACTCTCATCAAGCTTGCATAGTAATCAAAAGAAAAGATGCCTTTTTAAATAGAAATGTGCTCCAACAATGCTTGCATAAATAACTGCTAAAATACTGCATAAAGATTTATTGTATATTGCGTACCAACTTTCAGTTTAGGCATGCATAGAAACCTATACACACCAGGATATTAAGAAGATAAAATCAACAATACAAGAACCAAAAGCAAACCAGTCACTCTAGAATTTAGATAGTAGTGGTCTTTGAAACCTATACAACTAAGCATAGAATCACCCAACAGCTTCAAAACCACCAAATCGTTTGCAATTAGAATGAATATAGAACACAAAACACAAAGTGTAGGCATGCATAGAAAAGTTATCAAGGAGATGCATACATTGTTCACCATGCATAGAAAAGTATTACGAGGTGTAGAATCCAAGTGTAGAATCCTATGCGGCTATGCTTGTAAGACTACAATCGAACAACCATACATAAACATGATTAAATGATATGAACTAATATGCATACAAAAATATGGCTAACATAGAAATCATGTATATGAACAGAAACCCACCCTGCATAGAAATCACCCCTAGTTCACCATGCATACGAACAGGAGGAGCACATTCTGCATAGAACTCACCCCACCATGCGTATGAACTGTATAATTGCACGGCAAGAACAAAAATTGAATCAGGATGTTCTCTGTCATGCTACAACAATCCTCTGCAGTTCATACAAACTAACTCGTAACTACATACAAACCATGGCTTGCAAACTTGGAGAGGCGAACGCCAACGAGATGCATAAAATTTTGAAACCAAATGCATACAAACCTATTCCTGCAAACCGTGTTGATGTGAAGGGGAACACCGTTGTCACCACCGGTGGGTGAGGATAGCCCTGGTGGTGGGGAGGGCGCTGCAGGGGCACCATTCGTTGGGGGAGGGAACATCGTGGTGCAACCAGGTGAAGGAGGACCGTTGGGCCGCAATGGGGAACGGGTCGGTTGCCATCCCGTCCGCGATAGGGAAAAGGTGGGTCGTTTCCCACTTGGCCTGATGTATAATTAATAGAAGAATAATGGATAGAACCCAATAAAAATCTGTCCTCTAGGGGATTATTTTATCTGAAACCATGTCAACCCCAAGCCAAGCCATATTTCTCACTTTTGGAGGCAACAGTGCATACAACCTCAAAAATACCCTGCCTCTAGGGGAATTATTGTATCAAAATTGTGACGGCCCCAACCCAAACAATGCATAGAACAATCCATGAATGTAGAGGCATTCCATACTGTCTTATAATGACATTAAAAGCATAGAAACATGTTTTAGTATGTACATAAACTTTGCCACAACAAGAAAAGCATAGAAATATGTTTTAGCAGCCATAGCTAGAAACCTTACGGCGGTAAGAAATGCATAGAAACATGTACTAGCAGGCGTACGAACATATGCTTGAAATTTAATGTCAGCTACATTAATACACAAACCACGGCTAAAGACTAGAGAAATCATAGCTTTTGGTTGAATTTGTGTTGTCCTCATAGACTTCACAGCATAGAATTTTAAGGAGAAGCACTCAAAAATTTCTATGCATCAAAAATTTCTAGCCCAAAGTTTCTATGCATCTAAAAAAATAAGATTTTAATTTCTATGCATCAAAAAAATTAAGGTTTCAATTTCTATGTTTCCAAAAATTAAGATTTCATTAGGTACCATGCATCTCTACAAGAGGAACAAGATATGAATAAAAGAACTGCTAGCGATCAGTGAGGGCTTAGATTGGGAGGAGGGCCATGGCCATGGGGATCTTTCGTATGTACAGCAGTACAGAATGTCATAAAAATTTAAGAGCTAAATACTAGAAAAATCAATGGCAGGGTCAGGCAAGAGCAGTCTGCTTTAGCGACAAATGGAGAGCAATCCATCCCAGCCACCTCGAATCGCAACAATATAGCATAGAAATCTAACTCATGAAGTATAGAATCAGAAATTATGATTTAAATTTGATTGCACAAAACACTAGAATTAGAAATATAACCCACTTGGGGTGCATAATTAACAAAGGAACAATGCATATAACCCTCACTAAAGCCTCCTCTTAGGAGATTATAGTTTCAAAAATCATGATTGCCTCCAAGAACACCGTGCTTACCAATGCATCAAACATTTTCAATCTCTAAGAGCTGCAAGCACACAAACCAATGCATACAAACATTTTTCTATTGAGGCCACCCCAGCATTTTTTATCTCAAATTCACAATGTATACAAACATGCATACAAAATTTTCAATCTCTAAGAGTTGCAAGCACACGAACCAAATATGCATACAAACTTTTTTCTATTGGGGCCGCCTTGCCGTCGGCGAACTACATCCCTGCAAAATCCATATCTAACTAATTGAATCAATTCAAGAAGACATCAAGTTTGTATGCATAGTTTCACAGAAAAAGCGGAGCAGTCGGGAGGGTTTGTATGCATAGTTTTATTGAAAAGCAGGGCAGTCGAATCCGTGCAGGAACAAAAATTGTACGGCCAGAACAAAAATTGAATCAGGATGTCCTCTGTTGTGCTACAACGATTCTCTGTAGTTCATACAAACCAACTCATAAGTACATACAAACCATGGCTTACAGACCTGGGGAGGCGAACGCTAAGGAGATGCATAAAAAATTGAAACCAAATGCATACAAACTTATGTGTTGGTTTGATTGAATTGCATGGAACATGTGAAATACAAGATGCATAAATAATTTGAGCGAGCTAATAATGCACTACAAGAAGCATACAAGCTCTACATACCGCTGTTCGAACAGACCAAGAACAAATTGATGATGCAGAGCGATCTCGTGCGGATCTATATGGTTCGATTGAATTGCATTGAGCAAGCTAATAACGCACTAAAGGAAGCATACAAGCTACTACACGGAATGCATAAAAAATTCAAAACATCTCGCCGTATTCCTTACCAGAGCCATCAGCCGTTCGTCAGATCCCCGTCAGGGGAGGGACGCCAGAGTTGTTTTCGCTGCCTGGAGGTTTGAATGTCGTGTAGATGCCCTTGGCCGCTGGCTGGCTCATGGACGAGAACAACCTAGAGCAACGGAGGCCATCTCGTTCCCTCCCGACGGATTCCTGCGTGCTGCCGGATGGGTCTGAGGGAAGCTTTGCCTCCTGCCAACCGGATCTGAGTCCGAATGTACAGGGCGACGACACTACTACATAAAATCTTTTGGGAGACACTTGGATTTGCTCCTCGGAGGCGGGCATATTTTTAAACCGCCTCGGTTAATACCTCGGATTAACCGAGACGGTCATTCTTAATTAACCGAGGCGGTTATATATAACTGTCTCCTAAAATCGATTAACCGAGGCGGACAATGTAATATAACCGCCTCGGTTAATATCTATTAACGAATGCGAACATTATAATGCAACCGCCTCAGTAAATCATTAACCGAGGCAGTTATTTTATAAGGCCCGCCTCCTAACATTCGGCCCAGCCCGCTACCATTTCTCGGCCCAATATCAGTGTCGAGTATATATATCCGTCAAACCCTAACTCTCCTCCCAGGCCACTCACTCCCTCAGCCCGTCACTGCTCTCTCTCCCATCCGCCATCCGCCCTCAACCGTGCCCCATCCTCTCCCCCACTCTTCCTCAACCGTGCCCCATCCTCTCCCCCATCCGCCCTCAACCGGGTCCCCTCCATCCTCTCCCCCGACGTGATAGTGGCGGCGGCACGATGGCCTGGCCCCTTCCCTCTCCACCGGCGTACGAGGAGGCTTCTTTGGCGCGCGAGGCGGCTGACCCGGCCCTCTCCTCCCCTCTCCATCGACGCGGAAAAAGTAGGAGCGGCAGGCGGCCCGCGGGAGGTCAGGATCTGGGCGAGGCACGTGCTCCAGGCTTGCGGCACGGCCCCTCACCCCTCTCCTCCCTCTCCACGGCGGATGCACGGCAGCGGGCAAAGGTGGCGCGTGGGGGTCGAATCCAGCGGGGCGCGTGCTCGGGCTTGCGACACGGCCCCTCACCCCTCTCCCCCGATCGACGGCGGCGGCGCAGCCCCTGGCCCCTGGCCTCCTCCCTCTGCACCGGCATAGCGAAGGCGAGCACCTTTCCCAATCTCCCTCTCTCTTCCTCTCTTTTTTCTCCCTCACTCTTTCCTCTCTCTCAGATCTGAGCCGGCGAGCACCTACGTCGCTGGATCTGGAGCCGGCGAGCCAGATCCCGAGCAGAGGAGCAGGAGGCCCTCAGATCCATCGAGGAGGCAAGGAGGAAGCCGGTGTGCAGGCGACGGCGGCGTCCTGCATCGCCGGATCTGGCTAGTGGGCTCATCAGTGGGCTCAAGAACGGGCTCACTGGTGGGCTTTGGATTTTTTTTTGTTTTTTGTATTGATTAACCGAGGCGGGTGGTGGAAGGAGCCCGCCTCTGCTAATCGATTAACCGAGGCGGGCAAAGGAACCGCCTCAGTTAATCACGTGATTAACCGTGACCTTCACTCGGAGGCGGTTGCCTTTGCCCGCCTCGGATAATAAAAAACGTCCGCCTCCATTAAGTTTTTTGTAGTAGTGCGAGGGGGCCATGGAGGAGGGGGCATCGCCGTCGCTGCCAGCTCGTCCTGCGACATCAGAGAACGGGAGAAGGGAGACCACAACGTGGATGCGAGCAGGTATGCACCGATGTCGAATCGCTGCCGCCAGAGCCTCCTCACCGGCGCCTCTCCGCCTGCCCACGAGCGCCAGCGCGCCTGGCCGCCCGATCACCGCCCGGCCGGCAAGTCCTTCTCCCGACCTCCCCCTTGGCGCGCAGATCCGCGGCCAGCGGCCAGCCTAGCCCGCCCCCGCCGCCGGTGAGGGAGGAGCGTCGCCGAGAGAATCGCCGTCGGGACTTGAGAGAGGAGAGGATTTTTCTTTTTTTTAATCTTGATACAGCCGACGTTTGAGAGGTCGGGTGCCTCATTTGAATTGAGAGGCTAGGTGGGCCCCACATCTTGCGTCGGTGCGGGGAATAGACACGATGCTGGTGGTCTGACCAGATTGGACTGGCTTGGGCACCTGGTCTGGTGAAACCAGATGGTTTGCTGTTTGGGCTAGGGCTCTCCATATATTTATTGGAAGCCCAAGGCTTCTAATATATATATATATATATATATATATATATATATATATATATATATATATATATATACACGGCAGCGTTATTCTACATTCTAAAGGCAGAATATTATTCTACACTAAGGGACACAATCGACCCACCCGCCCAGCCGATCCGGGCCGCACCAACCGGCCCACTCCATCCCCGACTGCACCCACCCCACAACGAACCGGCCCACGCGCGGATGCGCCATGCAAGTCCCACGCGCGTACGCACCCGACCACTCCCGCCACTCTTTTTCCAAATCGACTCCCGCCCGTACAACGACACGTGACAGCTTTCTTTGCATGCGTACGTGCTTGTGCATGGTGGAATTCTGCATGGTCTGTTCATGCAGCATGCAACATGCAGCAGTATGTTAATAAAAGCACATAATAAAAGTCTGATTAGATGGCAGAGATTGTGAATTAGCACCATGTTAATTAGGGGCACGTAGTTCAAAAAAATTAGAGGCACGTAGTATCTATTTTATTCACATTTTCATGAGATCCATTTTGTTAGTATTTTTTTCCACTAGCTGGTACAGACGGTATTATAGCTTCAGTAGCTAGTATATCTTCAAGTATATGGTAAGTATTTTGTCAGTAGTAGCTTCGTGTATACGGTACTATTACTTTGCTAGTATCTTTAAGTAGTTCTCAGTATATTCAAGTAGTTTGTCGGTATGTTTAAGTACTTTGTTAGCATTTTTGTTAGTTGCTTGATACACCGGTCCTATAACTTCAGTAGTTGTCGGTAATTTTAAGTATTTTGTCAGTATCTTTAAGTATTTTATCGGTATCTTCAAGTATGTTGTCGGTATCTTTAAGTATTTTGTCGGTACCTTTAGGTATTTTTGTCGATAGCTTAGTACGATCGGTATCATAACTTTAGTACTTGGTAGTATGTTCAAGTATTTTGTCAGCACCTTCAAGTATTTTTGTCAATAGCTTGGTAGGATCGGTATTATAACTTCAATAATAGCTAGTATGTTTAAGTATTTTGTCAATAATTTTAAGTATTTTATTATTATACTAAAATATTTATCTTCAAGTATTTTATCAGTATCATCTATTATTTTATGAGTATATTTAAATATTTTAATCAGTATACTGAAGAATTATACTAACAATAATTGAAACAACATACTAATATATACCAAATCAACGTATCAGCACCACTGCACCAGTATGGATACTGCAACGGAAAAATACTGACAACTACTTAGAAAAATACACTAGCACCACCGAAGTTATAATACTGGCACAAAAATTAAAAATTGGCAACGTACTCAAAATACAAACAAAATACTGGCAACTACAAAGAAAGATCACGTCCTTTTTTTATTGCATCTACAGGTCACACGTGCTTCGCTGTTGTTGTGCACACTCCCGTCACAGCAAGCTTGGAAGGGAGAAAATGAAAAGCAGGTGCGTGAGCTAGCACAGTCCATGCGCTGAAAACTAGTACTAGTCCACGTGCATGTGTGACAGTCCACGTGCATGTGTGACCGACGAAAAGCAGGAGCCGCGCCGAGTGATTGTGACCGGGCGCGCGGTGTGGGGCGCGTGGGGACAGGATCGGGCGCGCGGGACGGGTCGGGCGCGTCGGGTGGCGGACCGGTGGTTTCTGGTTTGATTAGCTGCTTGGTTGATCGATGGTGTAGATTTTTTTTTTTTTTTTTTGAAGCCTCTCATCTGAGGTGTAGAATAGCAATATATATATATATATATATATATATATATATATATATATATATATATATATATATATATATAACTACTACTCTATAGCTAGATACGTAATAATAACTTATTACAGAAGCCACTTTGAGTTACGATAATTACAATACTAATTTACAAGAATTATAGTAACTCTTTACTAAGTGGTTTACTATAATCATTATGGTAAATAATCATATGTGTTATAGTAACTCCTTACTAAGTGGTTTACTATAATTGTTATGGTAAATAGCTCTATGTATTATAGTAACTCAACTATCGTAACAATTATAATAATTGAGTTACTATAATTTTTGTAAATTAGCATAGTAATTATCGTAACTCAAAGTGGCTCTGAGAATAAGTTATTCTCACGTAGCCGGTTATTGAATAGCCTCACCATATATATATATATATATACTAGAGTGAGGCCCCCACGCTTCACGTGGGGAGGAGGTAAAAAAAAAAAAAAAAAAATCAGAAAATTTAGGAATGAACAGTATGTTCCCGGATGAACAGTGCTATACCGGATGAGCAGTGCGTTCCCGGGGGTTGCAGGGGGAATTGTTTGGTACTGTAGCAGTGGGATCATAGCACTGTAGATAAACAGTAACATGTGAGGTATTCCCGGTGCTGTGAACAGTGCTATGAACAGTGGAATACCGGTTCACCAAAAACAAAGTATCTTTATAGATATATATATATGAGATTGTTGACCCTATAATTCAATCATGCGTGCTTTCAAATGCTACTGCCCTCTTTAATTCATCTCTACTGTCTTTCTATCTTTGCAGCAGGGCACAATAAAAACATTTATTCGTCTCGACACACACCCACACGTTGGTTCTGTAACGAAGGTAGTTACTCCTCCCTACTCTACTGTACATCACGAACTAGGAATGGAATCTAGATTGCTGCTTCTAGTTTCTCTTGTTTTAGTGATTATTAGTCCTTGCTCCATGTGGTCCTGCTATATGCATGGTACCTAAGTTGTAAGTAAGGGTGAATTCTGCGATAGTAGGTCTAGTAACTATTAGATGCTACGTGAAGGTAAGGGGTGGCAAGAAAAAACTTTGAGCTAGCGGAAAGAGAAAAACTAATTAAGCTCTTTGCGTGTCTCAGTGCGTGGACACGTATCTCACTATAGGACACACAGAATAAGATGATATCTAATATCAATATCTAACTGTCACTATTCGAGGTATCCTAATAGTTCATCAAAATCTTACATATGTATACAGAAAGTAGGTAACAAGGGCGGCCCATGGAAAAAATTTACAAGAAAATCGGGTTCATCTCATTCTCGCTTGCATGCATGTATTGTAGTGGCCAATGCACGCATCTCACCATGGCCCACTTACTGCTGGGTGTTACTACTATCCACCTTATATATATATATATATATATATATATATATATATATATATATATATATATATATATATATATATATATACACGTTCACAATGGCAAAGTAGGTCATAAGCTTCTTCTTTATTGCTTTTCCTCCTTATATTGTGGACGTCTTACTCCTAGTACGCAAGAGTTTAGGTCAAATATGAACGGTAAAATTTCATCAAAAGAGCCAAAAATATTTAACAAAAAAACTGAAAAATACAAAAAAAAAAAGACAGGGGGAGGGAAGAGGGCTAGTCTGGATTTAAACGAAAGTCAACAAATAAAAAAATATTCCACATTCTTTCAAACAAAGTCAGACGAAGACAAACTTTATATCAAAGGTGCAGGTCTTATCTTGATGACTTTTTCATTTCAAATCATTTACATTCCTAAAATTCTCTTTGAAGGTCTTATATTTGAGATTTAATTTTTTTTCAAATTGTAAAAACGGCCTTAAATGGAAAAACAACTAGGAGCAAAGTTGTAGATGTTGAAAAGATCTACAACTTTCTTGTTGATAACTTTTTCATTAGAAATTTGAAGTTGTAATATTTTGACATCAAAATTTTCAAACGACCTCGAATAAAAGACCAACCAGAATCAACGTTGTGATCTCGATGAGAACTATAACTTTGTAGTTGATGATTTATTCATTTGAAATCATTTGAGGTCCAAGCCCTCGGATGTGTATATTGTAATCCTGACAGGGAGCTCGTGACTATTGAGTGCGTGCCCAACTTATTTTCCACGCCCTTCTTTTTGGTTTTCCTTGTAGTTCAACATATTTATTTCCTAACCATATATCAAACAAATGGTAGGCATGTATGGAAATGAGAAGAGCCCCTGAGTTAGTAATTAAGGCCTGGAAGTTGGTGGACATCGTTGCCTTAGAACAAGTTCAAATAGTGCGTATGCCAGATTCAGAAGCTTCTTCAAGCAAAGTATGTTCAACAACATTTGCACGTACATGTTCTATTTAATGCAAGGAATATCACATCACAGCAGTATTCATTGACGTGCTTATGATTTTTGTGAAATAGCACACACCAAATGGTTTGGTAGAATTTAAGACTATTATGGTCATATATATTCGGAGCAGTATATAGTTCTGATAAGTGCTAAGCATTGTGTTTTATTTCTTTTCTTCATAGGTTATGCGCTTGATGTACACAGATAATGGGTGGCACTTTTAAGTTTTAGCTCTCAGCTCCAATGATGTTCATAATGTGTGGAAATGGGAGAACAGGGACAAGAATCCACGTGGAAAGGTTAGATAGGACAACTGACTTATTTGATTTTAACAATGCAATTCTGTTTCGTTGTTTCTGAGAACCTTCTATCACTACTTTTCACTAGTCATCCAAATATGTTCCACCTGTATTCTGGCAACCGGAAAATGGCATTCTAATGAAAAATGATACTACTTATGGCAACCCCGAAGAAGCATCAGCCTTCACAGCACTAAGCCCAAAAAACACATTCCTAATTTCTGGTTCTGGTGGTGAAGTCTCGGTCTTCAACATGGAGACTTTCGAGGTATGTCTTTTGTTGTCTAGAACAATACATAGTTGATTTCATGATTGATCTCTCAAAAATCAAGACTGCTTCTGTAAAATGATTTTTATATACTTGCACCATGGCCTTTCTTTGGCTCCACTGATTTTGTGGAATCTCTCGCAGCTCGTAAATACTTTCAAGGCACGTCCACCTGCTGCAACTTCCCTTGCAATCTACCCGCTAAACAATGATGACATCCTAGCTTTGGGGATGGAGGACTCTTCAATTGAAATCTACAATAGTAGAAATGATAATAAGGTGAGTATTAGACGTGTATCTATTATCCCATGTTTGGGTGTGAATCTTGAAACATTGGCACGCTAGTACACAGAACCTCAACACAGGCGGTTCCAAACGCATTTTCACAGGCGTTTTGGGGAGCCGCCTATGCTAGAGGCTAGTGAAAATGGAGCCTTTCCACTGGCGGTTGCTTGAAAACCGCCTGTGGAAATAGAGCCTTTCTCAATTAGTACACCTCGAGGCTAAATTGCATATAGTATTGTTAGAGATAGAAATGCATGAAACACACAATCATTACATAACCTCATTCAAGAAATAACCAAATAAATCAAATAAACAAACCTATGCTAGCTAATTAAATCTTAATAACAAATTAAATAGTTTACGCCATACAATTAGTTAAAAGAACTAGCTAAACAAATATGCTTCTCACTAATACTTAGTTAAACTTCTAGAAATAATTAAACCCATCCCTAATAATTAAAGCATCAATTTATGAATGAAACCCTAATAACTAAAGCAAGACTAATTAATGAAACCTTACTCACTAGTACTAATGTAAACTAAGCAAAATTAAAAAAAAAATTAAATAAGACTAATTAATTAAAGCATCAATTTGTAGATAAAACCATAATAACTAAAGCAAGAATAATTAATGAAACCCTAATTAAAGCATCATCAATACTTAATTAAACTAAACATAAATAAATAATTAAACAAGAGTAATTAATTAAAGCATCAAATTCTAGAAAAACCTTAATAACTAAAAATAAAATTAATTAATGGAGGCCAAATTAAAAACATCACTGCTACTTAATTGAACTAAACATAACTAAATAATTAAATGAGTAATTAACAAAACCCTAGATCTAAAAAGAGAAACACTAGATCCAAAAAGTGGTTAGAATTAATGAAAAAATGGCAAAAACCTAGCCACTCTTCTCTCTCACTAGAAGTGAAACCCTAGATCCAAAAAGTGGCTAGAATTGAGCAAAAATGGCTAAAAAGAGGCAAAAGAGACATAAACTAACCTTTTTTTTGCAACCTCCTTCGAAGAAATCAAGATCAAAATCTCCCTCTTGTATCTTCCCTAATCTGGACGTCCAAAATCGCCTCCAATGGAAGGTTGCTGCGGGCTACAATTCTGGTAGGGGAGGAGGAAGGGGTATATATAGCAGGAACAACACAGGCGGGTCACTTAAGGAACCACCTGTGTAAAAGGTACAACACTGGCGGTTCCTAAAGTAAACCGCCTGTGTAAATGACATCATTTACACAAAGCGGTTCACTTAAGGAACCACCTCATTTACACTGGTGGTTCCTTAAGTGAACCGCCAGTGTAAATAGAACCATTTACACAGGCGGTTCGCTTATGTGAACCGCTAGTGTAAATCCTTTTACACAGACGGTTCTAGAGGTGGGACCCGCGTGTTGATTTTCACAGGCGCACCATAACTGAAACCGGCTGTGAAAATAAATCTCCACCGTCAAGACAAATCATCTATGTACTAGTGACAGAAAAAAACATTATATATTTATAGTCATTAGTTTATTTTTGTTTAGGTTGTGTGCTTTTATGCAGAGGCTGGACGTAGATTCATGATTATTGTATCAACTTGATGGAATGATTGTGAATTATTAAAAAGCCTTCCTTTATAAAAAAAAATGGTTCTCACTAGAAGTGCAGTAGTGTATCCCTATCGTAAAATAATATTTTCTCATTTTAGACTATATATTTCCCCTCATGCTTTACTTATGTGTCAGGATATCATGATATTGTAAATGTTGTTTTACTTATGTGCCTTTTGTCATAACAAACTATGGAATGTTTGCGGGCTTTGAGGAGTTACCACAAGCAGGTACAGACATTCCATCATTAATTTGTGGTATCTCCCTTCAATTCTATGAAGACTATTAGCACGTATATGACCAGAAAAGACTTCATAAACCATATACATTTTTATCAGATCTGGGACTTTTTAATGATAATTGATTAATCCTATATGGAATCTTATGCAAATGGACTAATTACCATTTAGCTTTTTTTCAAAACTATTTACCATTTAGTTTATGGACAATGCTACGGTACTCCTTTTCTTTTACTAGAAGGTAGTAACTTAAATAAATCTGAACAATTGAATTTTTTAGATTTTTAAATTAATTAATTAATTAACCTAGTAAAAGAAAAATATTCTCAAATTCCCTTGTTACGGGAGATATAGGAGCATGCAAATCTCCTACTCCGTTGCCTTTTAGATCAGATAGTTTTGACCGAAGAAAAAAAATCAAAGAGGAAGGCAAAAAAGGGGCTAAACCAAAGAGGAATCGACCACGGCTGATGAAAATCCTACGTGGACAGGGATCAGGCGCCCGCCAAAGTTGAAAATAAAAGGATCTATCACATCTAATACTTCACGCATGCACCAACTAGATTAAAAAAGATTTTTTTATATCTAAAACTTTCCTTAGTATCCTATTTTATAAAATAAAAAATTAAATATAAATATTTCACATATTACCTCCTAGGAAATAATAGATCATCCTAACCATTGGATCTAATTAAATGAATAGTTAACAATTATTTGGGAGTACAACAACAAAGCCTTGTATTTATCATCGACATGCCAAAATACCAGCATATTTTAATTGAATTGCACAGGTTGAAGATGTGCTCATGGGACATCAGAAAAAGGTTACTGGACTAGCATTTTCAAAATTAATGAAGGTGCTTGTATCTTCAGGTGCTGATGCTCAGGTATGAATCTAATGTATATCAAAGTGCCTGTTTCTTATTAAAGGGATGCTGAGTTAAATGTAAGCTCTCTGTGAACATCCTTATATTAGTCGCATGTCAGACCATCCTTTAGTCCATTTTCTAAATTATTTGTATTGATTGAATGAAAAGTTATGTATATTATACTTGTTTGTCTCTGAATCATTATTATTTTTTGTTTCTTGCAATAAAATGAAATTTACAGCTATGAGTTTGGAGCATTGACGGATGGGAGAAGAAGAAGTCAAGATACATCCAATCTCCATCTAATCACTCCGGTGGTTTATGTAACGCCCGGCTTGAAATTTTAGCACGGGGGCTACCCAACGATATAAAAAGAAAATCTAAGTCTCAAGGTTATTAAAAATTTCGACAGCACCTCCCCTAAAATTAGACATATCCGGCACAAATAAATCACAGTTCCAAAATGATATTCTCATAAATAAATTCATAAACGTTCAGCCCATCAAAATAAAATAGATCAACCATCCCAACTGCAGCTAACGAATGAACGACCCTTAATTAAGCTATTACAGTTACCAAAATTTTTGAATTAAAGAATGAAGAGAACTAAGTGTGTGTGCTCATGAAGGTACTACTCCCGATTGTTCCCATGCATACCTCGATCATTGGTACCTAAAAACCAAATAAACACAAGGGTGAGTAAAAACACTCAGCAAGTACATTCAGAACCGAAATAACAAATTTCACACAGGAATCATGAATGAATCATTTGAACATCGAATAAGTAGTAGTTTCCGTCTGAAACGGACAACACCTGAATACCCCTTAGCATTTACCGGTAAAGCCGAGCAAGTGGGGCCAGCACTTACTCACAGGAACCTGAACATAAGAACCAAATTGCACCTCCGGATAAACCGGCACCGGAATTGAATGTAATGGAAAACTTGAAACTTGAATCTCATGAAACGGGAACTTGAACATGAACAAGGAGAATATAATAATTGAAACTTTTGAAGACAAAGAAAAACTCAAACAGTAGGCACAAAGCCCAAACACAAGTCCGTCATGCACTTGCCTTAGTTCCGGTGAGAATCCGACGCCACACGCTCGGCACCAGCAACTCCAGATCCTGACGAGCAAAACTAGCTTAGGAACTAGACTACATTGATAACTAGCCTATCACTCAAGTTTCTGAGTTCCTGCTGTTTTGATCAGAACTCTTAGCTCGCTTAACGAAAGGAGGCAAGTAAATACATCCTGAAAATCTACACAAAATTTCCTACAACTTTCGTTTAATTGCCCAGAGCAAATTCTGACTCGAAATTGGTCGAATAAATGGTGTAATATTCTGCATGCAGACATTCGAGCTGGACAGGCCAGCAGCACTGTTTTGGCTGTTTCTCCTAAACCATTAATCCGATTTTCATGAAACCAGCGCTCTTGGAAAGATAAAAACGTGGCCTACAACTTTTGTTTAAGGATGGCATTAAGATTCTCCATGAATTGCTCCCAGAAATTCTCCGAACAGATCAGCCTAATTATCATGTACTCTGAAATTCATCTATGGAATTCATTGCATTCAGTTGCTCACTGGGATTATATTCACAGCAGGGGTCAAAATATTTTGGCAAGGCTTCCCCCTACCAATCTGGGTTTAGCAAAGAGATTGACAAAGAATAGATTTGCAGAACTAGTACCCCAAATTGAACCGGCAATCAAGCAGCCCCCACGATCTCCTTCCACATCCCTTGGCTGATCTGGTACTTCTCCCCTTGCAACCTTGCTGAACGTGGATCAAACCACCACCACCACCAGCAGCCGCCCTGCAGCAGCAGCAGCACTCAACGTGCATCAGCAGCAGCCAGCAGATAGGGGCAGCAGGAAAAACGATGAGAGCAATACCTAAACTGCAGAAGGGTCTCGCCTCAGGATTGGAATGGCAGCGACCTCGAAGGCGGAGTTGCTCCGGCCAGCAGAGGCGGCGTCAGGATTAGGTGGCGATGGGATTATCCAGTGGCGTAGGGTTGGGGAACTAGGACGGAGGGGTGGCGGCGCAGGAACCAGAGTCTGAAGATGAATCGAACTCCAGGTTTTGTTTTTTTTTCCTTTTCAACGTGAGTGGAAAACTTTACCCTAAGCAACATCCAACGGTCCATCTCCAATGACTCCACTAAAACTCATTCAGTCTCCAAACGCTACATGTTAGTAGTCGAACGGAATCGTCTCGTCGATCTCTACGCACCCATGTTCTCGGATCTTCCATACGACTTACGGTTCAAAAAGTCAACTTTTTCTCCTATTTCTAGTCAGTCCGGTCAACATAAATATTTATTTATTATTATTATTAAAAAAACAGGGTATTACATTCTTCCCTCCTTCAACTGAATTCGTCCTCGAATTCTTATTTTAGCTAATCTTGATGAGGAATAGACATAAATTAAATAAGAATTTGGGCTACTCACCAGATGAGAAGAATTCTGGGTACTTCTCCCTGATTCTCGACTCGAGCTCCCAAGTAGCTTCCCGCTCTGTCTGATTAGTCCAAAGAACCTTCAGATACTTAATTGTCTTCCGTCGCAAGACTCTATCAGACTCCTCTAGAATTCTTACAGGACGTGCCTCGAAGGTCAAGTCTTCCTCAATGGTTTCTGGTTCCAAGGTCATATGTTGCTCTGGATCTCGTAGATATTTTCTCAGCATAGAAACATGGAACACATTATGCACACCATTCATAGAATTAGGCAACTCCAACCTGTAAGCCAACTTTCCAATGCGTGCCACTACTGGAAAAGGTCCAACGTACCTTGGGCTAAGTTTTCCTTTAACCCCAAATCTCACTACACCCTTATTAGGAGATACCTTCAAGAGTACTTGATCTCCGACCTAAAACTCTAGATCTCGTCTTCTCACATCAGCATAGCTTTTCTGCCTGCTCTGCGCAGCCAACATGTGTTGCCGAATTTCAGCAACACGCTCAGTCGTTCTTAGAACCCAATCTGGTCCTAGAACTACCTTCTCACCCACTGCATCCCAACAGAGTGGTGATCTACACTTTCTTCCATAAAGGGCTTCAAAAGGTGCACACTTGATGCTAGCATGGTAACTATTATTATAAGCGAACTTCACAAGAGGCAAATGCTCCTCCCAACTTCCCTTCCATGACAAAACACATGACCTTAGCATATCCTCTAAAGTCTGAATTGTACGCTCAGATTGACCATCAGTTTGAGGGTGAAAAGCTGTGCTAAGTATCACATTAGTTCCCAAGGCACTCTGCAAGCTCTCCCAAAACTTGGAAACAAACTTAGCATCTCTATCAGAAACAATGGTTTTAGGCACTCCATGAAGTCTCACAATTTCACGCATATAGATGGGAGCTAACTCACTTGCTGTATTTGTGGAACGATAAGGAATAAAATGAGCTACCTTACTCAGGCGATCCACAACAACCCAAATAGCATCCTTCCCTCTAGGGGTACGTGGTAAACCAACCACAAAATCCATAGCAATATCCTCCCATGGCCACACAGGAACCTCTAATGACTGCAGCTTTCTAGCCGGACGCTTGTGCTCAGCTTTAACTCGTTGGCATACCCCACATGATGCCACATACCTTGCCACATCCACTTTCATCCTCTTCCACCAATAACTCTTCTTCAAATCTTGATACATTTTATTTTCACCAGGGTGCACTGTGTATCTAGTACGATGGGCCTCTCGAAGGATTTCATCCTTGACTTGAGCCTTCAGGCACACAAAGGCGTCCCACGTAATCGAATGGCTCCCCGAACCATCCATGCTGAAATTTCCAACTTTACCTTCACCAATGCGCTTCTTCACCCCTTGCAACAACCGATCATGTTGTTGTGCCTCCAACACTCTCATAGGTAAAGCGGACTCAAGGATAACCCTTGTTTCTGTTTCAGCCACTCCCACATAGCAATATGATATATCCATCCGCTCAAATTCAGCTATCAAAGAATTCAATGTAGCTGGAGTAGCCTTACGACTCAAAGCATCAGCCACGACATTGGCTTTACCTGGCGTGTACTGAATGGTAATATCATAATCCTTGATTAGCTCCAGCCATCTCCTTTGTCTTAAATTCAAATCCTTTTGAGTGAAAATATACTTCAAACTCTTATGGTCAGTGAAAATATCACAAGGCTCACCATAAAGGTAATGTCTCCATATCTTCAAAGCAAAAACAACTACAGCCAACTCTAGATCATGAGTAGGGTAGTTCTGTTCATGCGTTCTCAATTGCCTTGATGCATATGCAATCACCTTGCCATCCTGCATAAGGACACAACCAAGTCCTACGTGTGAAGCATCAGAATAAATAGTGAACCGCTTACCAGGCTCAGGTAGGGTGAGGATAGGAGCAGTAACCAACTTCTCCTTCAATACTTGGAAGCTACGCTCACACTCGTTAGTCCACATAAACTTCGCATTCTTATGAGTGAGCATAGACAAAGGTTTAGCAATTATGGAAAAATCCTTCACAAACCTTCGATAGTAACCAGCCATGCCAAGGAAGCTTCTCACCTCCTTGACATTAGATGGTCTCTCCCAATCTACTACATTAGACACCTTACTTGGATCAATAGTAATACCTCTTTCATTAATAACATGGCCCAAGAAACCAACTTCTGAAAACCAGAATTCACACTTCTTCAATTTAGCATAAAACTTGTTTTCTCGCAAGGTTTGAGAACCATTCTCAAATGTTGCTCTTGCTCTTCATTTGTTTTAGAGAAAATGAGTATGTCATCAATGAACACCACCACAAATTGGTCAAATCTGCATAGCATATTATTCATTGTCTCCATAAAGTATGGAGGTGCATTTGTCAACCCAAATGACATAACTCAGAACTCATAGTGTCCATACATGGTCGCAAATGCTGTCTTCTCAATGTCTTCCTCTCTTACTGGAATTTGATTGTACCTAGACTGTAGATCAATCTTTAAAAATACCTTAGCACCCTTCAGCCGATCAAACAGCTCATCGATGCGAGGCAATGGGTACTTGTTCTTAATGGTTACTGCATTCAAACCACGATAATCCACACACATCCGCCAACTCCCATCTTTCTTCTTAGTAAAAAGAACAGGAGCTCTCCAAGGCGACACACTACGACGAATCAATTTCTTGGACAATAGATCATCCAATTGTTTCCTCAATTCTTCTTGGAATGGGCGAGACAAACGATATGGTGCTATGGAAACAGGTTTTGTGCCAGGTACAAGATCAATTCGGAACTCCACCTCCCGCTTGGGTGGCATCCCAGGAAGTTCACCTGGAAAAACATTAGGGTAATCTCGAACAATAGGAATTTCTTCAATCACCATGGGTTTGGTTGGCTTCTCAGCTAAAGTCCAAAGAAATCCAGCTTTCAAATGTCGACGACCAGGAAATAGATTCGCCAACATAGATAAAGAATATGGTGGTGCACTTGCTTGAAAAGTTATGGTCTGGCCCGAGGGAGCCTCCAAGGAAACTGTCTTCCAGAAACAAGATATAATGGCTCGATAACGGTGTAACCAATCCATGCCAAGGATCACATCAAAATTTTGGAGAGGAATCACCATTAGATTAGCAACAAAATCATCCCCCGCTATGGATATCACACAACCCGGGCAGACCACTGAACTAGATATTAGACCTCCCGGTGAACTCACATGAACAGACTGAGAAATTTCTTGACTAGATATGTTGGCCTTTTTCACAAAATCTAATGAAACAAACGAAAACGTAGCACCAGAATCAAAAAGTACTAGAGCATCATGTGAATCAACAGTAAGAATACCTGAGACCACATCTGGGCGACCCAGAGAAGAGGAAGTAGGCATGGTGTAAATTGTAGCAGGATTTATAGCACTGGAACCTGCCACAGTTTGCTGTGGTGGAATAGGAGGCGCAGGCAACTGAAGTGGAGCGTATGGAGCTGGTAACTGAGGGTGAGCATGTGGACCAGGTATCTGAGGATGAGGCCAATAGTAGCTAGGAGGCATATACTGCTGCGGATACTGCTGATAAGATCCTGCAAGAGCAGCCATCATCTGAACTGAACCTCGACCACCTCCAACTGAAGGAACTGACCCATGCGAGCTAGCTGCTGATACGGCTGCAGAACTAGACTTCTGCCACTTGATAATAGACTCTGGGTTCTTCTTGCAGACAATAGACATGTGTCCATCTTTACCACATGTGCGACAAGCCCCAGAAAAACCACACCCTGAAGAATGGTGGGACTTCCCACATTTGAAGCAAATCAAACCCTGTCCAGGCACAGGGCGCATGAACTGAGATCCAGCTGAGCGTGATGATGAATACTGTCCCCCTGACTGCTTTGGCTTGGTCATCTGAGACTGCTGATATTGCTGGTTCGACTTAAACTTCTTGGATGGGGGTTGCTGAGAAGACTCTCCACCCCCCTGATGCACCCTCTTTTGATCACCACTTGTCCCACTCTCATTACCATAACGATTCTGCTGGAGTGTGGTAAGTGAATCTCGATTCCATCCCCCTAGCTTCCTCCACCGCCGTAAGGTAGGTAGTGGGTGGATTCCTTCCCATCACTTCTCTATATCGTGCATTAAGCCCTCTAAAAAACTTTCTTGCCTTCTCACGCTCATCACTGGCAACAGCAGGCACAAAGCGGACAATGTTGCTAAAATCTCTCTCATACTCATCCACTGTCTTACTCCCTTGCTGAATATGGTTCAGCGCATCACTCATTCTGTCCCTAAAGGACTTTGGATAGTACTTAGCTCTAAAATGCTGAAGAAAGACATCCCAAGTGATGGCACTACGAGCTTCGGGCCAAGCCTCAGAAACACCGCTCCACCAGATATCTGCTAGGCCTGTCAGCTGGTGTGGCACAAAGAAGACCTTCTCCTCAGGAGTTAACCTGCAACCAGTCATGACCTTCTCCACCTTGCGAAGCCAGTCTGCAGCATCTGTCGATGACCCTGATCCATCAAACTTATCCACTTTTAAAGCTGTCCACCTGGTGAATGTCATCTTCTTAGCAGCAGGAGCAATAGGGACATCACCACCACCACTAGGAGCAACAAAGAATGACTCAGCAGCCCCTTCGTCCTCTTGATTTTCATCAATAGTAGGTTCATGGTCCTCTTGGTCATTGCGTCCCCGACCTCGACCACCACGACGACCTCTACCACGACCACGATTAGCTACACGAGCACTCCTTCTTGGCGGCATAGCTAAAATTAACCAAGACAAGAACACTATCAACAAGATATTAATAAATTCACTCAATAATTATAAAAACTAATGAAAATGTGAATGCAATGCAACCCATGCAACCCATCCTGTAGTGCAAGTGTGTCATTTTTTTAATATATGCTAGGTTTTAATCCTCCTTTCTAACCTAGCCTGGCTCTGATACCAAATGTAACGCCCCGGCTTGAAATTTTAGCACGGGGGCTACCCAACGATATAAAAGAAAATCTAAGTCTCAAGGTTATTAAAAATTTCGACAGCACCTCCCCTAAAATTAGACATATCCGGGACAAATAAATCACAGTTCTAAAATGATATTCTCATAAATAAATTCATAAACGTTCAGCCCATCAAAATAAAATAGATCAACCATCCCAACTGCAGCTAACGAATGAACGACCCTTAATTAAGCTATTACAGTTACCAAAATTTTTAAATTAAAGAATGAAGAGAACTAAGTGTGTGTGCTCATGAAGGTACTACTCCCGATTGTTCCCATGCATACCACGATCATTGGTACCTAAAAACCAAATAAACACAAGGGTGAGTAAAAACACTCAAAGCAAGTACATTCAGAACCGAAAGAACAAATTTCACACAGAATCATGAATGAATCATTGGAACATCGAATAAGTGGTAGTTTCCGCCTCGAAACGGACAACACCTGAATACCCCTTAGCATTTACCGGTAAAGCCGAGCAAGTGGGGCCAGCACTTACTCACAGAACCTGAACATAAGAACCAAATTGCACCTCCGGATAAACCGCACCGAATTGAATGTAATGGAAAACTTGAAACTTGAATCTCATGAAACGGAACTTGAACATGAACAAGGAGAATATAATAATTGAAACTTTTGAAGACAAAGAAAAACTCAAACAAGTAGGCACAAAGCCCAAACACAAGTCCGTCATGCACTTGCCTTAGTTCCGGTGGGAATCCGACGCCACACGCTCGGCACCAAAGAACTCCAGATCCTGACGAGCAAAACTAGCTTAGGAACTAGACTACATTGATAACTAGCCTATCACTCAAGTTTCTGAGTTCCTGCTGTTTTGATCAGAACTCTTAGCTCGCTTAACGAAAGGAGGCAAGTAAATACATCCTGAAAATCTACACAAAATTTCCTACAACTTTCGTTTAATTGCCCAGAGCAAATTCTGATTCGAAATTGGTCGAATAAATGGTGTAATATTCTGCATGCAGACATTCGAGCTGGACAGGCCAGCAGCACTGTTTTGGCTGTTTCTCCTAAACCATTAATCCGATTTTCATGAAACCAGAGCTCTTGGAAAGATAAAAACGTGGCCTACAACTTTTGTTTAAGGATGGCATTAAGATTCTCCACGAATTGCTCCCAGAAATTCTCCGAACAGATCAGCCTAATTATCATGTACTCTGAAATTCATCTATGGAATTCATTGCATTCAGTTGCTCACTGGGATTATATTCACAGCAGGGGTCAAAATATTTTGGCAAGGCTTCCCCCTACCAATCTGGGTTTAGCAAAGAGATTGACAAAGAATAGATTTGCAGAACTAGTACCCCAAATTGAACCGGCAATCAAGCAGCCCCCACGATCTCCTTCCATTTCCCTTGGCTGATCTGGTACTTCTCCCCTTGCAACCTTGCTGAACGTGGATCAAACCACCACCATCACCAGCAGCCGCCCTGCAGCAGCAGCAGCACCCAACGTGCATCAGCAGCAGCCAGCAGATAGGGGCAGCAGGAAAAACGATGAGAGCAATACCTAAACTGCAGAAGGGTCTCGCCTCAGGATTGGAATGGCAGCGACCTCGAAGGCGGAGTTGCTCCGGCCAGCAGAGGCGGCGTCAGGATTAGGTGGCGATGGGATTATCCAGTGGCGCAGGGTTGGGGAACTAGGACGGAGGGGTGGCGGCGCAGGAACCAGAGTCTGAAGATGAATCCAACTCTAGGTTTTGTTTTTTTTTCCTTTTCAACGTGAGGGGAAAACTTTACCCTAAGCAACATCCAACGGTCCATCTCCAATGACTCCACTAAAACTCATTCAGTCTCCAAACGCAACATGTTAGTAGTCGAACGGAATCGTCTCGTCGATCTCTACGCACCCATGTTCTCGGATCTTCCATACGACTTACGGTTCAAAAAGTCAACTTTTTCTCCTATTTCTAGTCAGTCCGGTCAACATAAATATTTATTTATTATTATTATTAAAAAAAACAGGGTATTACAGTTTAGTTGGTGATACAATCGTGCAGTTTCACTATGATGAAACACACCTTTTAGTAGTTCATGAGAGCCAATTGGCAATCTATGATTGGCAACTAGAATGCCTGTGCTCGGTAAGTCATTCACAATATTTAGGTAACAATATATTTGCATCTCTTAGCTGTCATATGAAGACTTGACCATTGAGTTGGAGTACTAACGTATTACATGATTTTCATCATGTTTGTAGAATGCTCCTAGTCGTATCGATGCATACTACTAGATACATTACACACTAATAAAACTTCCATAACTTGATAATGCAGTGGTTCCCAAGAGATGCGCTCCCTGCGCCAATTTCGAGTGCAGTATACTCACTTGGTTGTTTGTTGGTCTATGCTAGATTTTGTGATGGTGCAATTGGAATATTGGAGACAGATTCTCTTACAATATGGTGCAGGATAGCACCCTCCGCCTACATACCATCGTTAATATCCGTGTATGTGCAGTTTCAAGCAGTTTCTAACTTTCATTTGGGTACTAATTTCTGTTAGAGCCAAGAACGGCGACGAACTCTAGAACATCTGCACCGGCGACGACGTGGTGACCACGGCGAGATCTAGATTGGAACAAGAATAGTTCACGCGAGAAAAAAATGAAGATTATGGCGCCGCCAACGTGCGACTTTTCGGTCATTGTATTCATCTTTATATAAGACACCATAGGCCCAACCGAGCCCGCCCCGCGCCACTCCGATCCGAGTACGACACATCGTTTCCCTGCGATGCACGTCTCGTGCGCTCGGCACGTCATGGCGCGGACAACACCAACTCTAGGCTACATCATGCTTGGGCACGACTCCTCTACAAGACTAGCCTATGACCGACTATTACACGACTCAAACTGAAACAAAAGATTACAATGTTTGTGCATCAATTTGGCTAACAAATCACCCCCTAAACTTGATGCACATTGACGACATCCAAAGCTCTTCTCAGTTCAATGAACCTGATCCTTCCCAGCGCCTTGGTGAACATATCGGCGAGCTGACTTTCAGTCCCAATATGATCAATCTCCACCCTTCCATCTTCTACACACTCACGAAGAAAATGATACTTAGTATCTATATGCTTACTTCGTTCATGATGTACTTTGATTTCTCTGCTGAGAGCGATCGCAGACATGTTGTCCATAAGCGACTTAACTGTCACCTCCTTTGTTCCCATCATATCTCGCAATAAGTCGGCTTAGCCAAATACCTTGGCATGCTACTGCTGCCCCTGCAACGTACTCGGCTTCACAAGATGATAGAGCAACAATCTTTTGCTTTTGTGATGACCAAGTCACCAAGCTTCGCCAAGGAAATACACAAGACACCAAGTGCTCTTCCTATCCTCGACATCTCCAAAAAAATCACTATCACCGCATACCCCAACAAGATAGCCTTTGCTCTTCTTCACCTCTTCGTACTGCATCCATACTCAACAAGTACCTTTGAGATACCTGAGTATTCTCTTTACAAAGAACCCAATGTTCCTTCCCCGGTGCCTCCATGTATCTGGCGACAACACCTACAAAGATAGGCCAAATCGGCCTTGAATTAACAATGTATCCGAGGCTCCCAATTAAGCTTCTATATGCGATAGGATCTACAGCTTCATCTCCCTTTTCTTCTTGGTAAGCTTCAGCCTGCACTCCATTGGGGTGTCACAAGGATTACAAATCACTCATCCCTGCATTTTGAAGAATCTTCAATGCATAAGCACTCGCTCGGTGTGATCCGTCCATCTCCTTGCTTGACCTCCATCCCCAAATAGTAACTCAAGAGTCCCAAGTCACTCATACTGAATTTTTCTTTCATCTTTGACTTAAACTTCCCGATTTCTGCAACACTAGGTCCGTAGATGATTAAATCATCCACATAAACCCCTACCGAAGAAAAAAGTCCTTGCCGCTCCTTCAGACCGCATGTTCTAGCTTACTCCTGTTGAAACCAAGAGCTATGAGCTCTCTCAGTCAAGTTTTGCATTCCAAGCTCGAGGTGCTTGTCTTAGCCCATATAAAGCTTTCTTAAGCTTCAATACCTTGTCACTTTGCTGCCCACTGTAAAAACCTGGGGGTTGCTGAAAAAAATCAAGTTTCTCGACGGATCGCCATTCGAAACGCCGACTTAACATCCATATGGTGGACTTGCCGGCCTCCATATGCAGCCAATGCCAATAGCACCCTCATTTGTTTCAATCCCGCAACCGGAGCGAATACTTCATCAAAATCTACTCCCCGACGCCGAGCATATCCCTTAGCTACCAAACGAGCTTGTACTTGACAATCTTCCCATCGGGATCCTTTTTTACTTTAAATACCCACTTCAACCCTATGGCTTTACATTTGAGAAGGGAGGTCACCGACAACCCAAGTATTGTTGTCATTGATGGCTTTCATCTCTTCCTCCATAGCTCTCCTCCAACAAGTTTCGAAAGTGCATCTTCTATTGTCCTTGACTCTTCTCTGCAGCTATAAGACATAAGCCGCTGTATCTTGAAGTCCTGCACTTCATTGGTTGAATCAAGTAAATCTGGGATTGTCCTGCATACCGCAGTGGTACACCTTCGAATCCTCGAACCCACACCTCGTTGGTGGTGTGGCCCACCAGATAACCCGATGAGGTGGTGTGTGAGGAGGTGTAGCACCCCCTACATTTGGAATTGGAGCAGCAGGTGAGACCGGTTCGCCTCTTGCTGTTTCGAAAAACGCCAAAGATCCGCATCGTCCTGTTGACGGACCGACAATAGTGTCGTCCAGCGACTGAACCTGAAATGTTTCAGGCAATATGACTGCAGCATCTGAACTCCTGCTGTTATCTTCTCCCCCAATTCCAAACTTGCTTCTCGTCGAATATCACATCACGACTCACCATGAGCCTGTCAGTCTGAGGATTATATACCCTGAACCCCTTCGTTCCGGGTTCATAACCAAGAAAAACTCCTGAACCGAGCGATCGACAACTTGCTGATACCCGGCCAACTTTCTTCACATAAGCGGTACACCCAAAGGTACGAAGATGCTTGACCCCGGCTTCTTTCCATACCACATCTCGTATGGAGTCTTGCCATCTAAACTCTTTGTCGGGGACCGATTTAGCAAGTAAACCGCCACTTTGACAGACTTCTCCCCAAAAGCTGAAACACGCATACTCTTTAATAAACATCGGGCCATCTCCACTACTGTCTGATTACGCCTCTACTATGCCATTTTGTTGTGGCGTATATGCTTTGTCGTGGTGTTATGCTTTATGCCGTGCTCGTCACGTAATCGACACAAATGCCTTTGAGTTGAATTCACCGCCACGATCCGATCTGAATGCCTTCAATCTGTGTCCGGACTCAAGCTCTCTACCTTTGCTCTAAACTTCTTGAAATACATCGTGCTTCATCCTTTGTGGCCAGTGGTTCAAGCCACATGAACCGGCTGTAATCATCAACAATAAGGAGGAAGAAGGATTTGCCACTGAGTAGGAGGTGTCACATGACCACAGAGGTCGGCGTGCACTAACTCGAGTCCCGCAGAAGCACGGTGCGCCGAAGCCTTGGGAAACGGCGTTCGATGCCGCTTGCCCAATGCGCACCCATCACGCACTGTTCTACACGCCGAATAGTTGGCATGCCTTCCACCATCTTCCTAGCTCCAAGTTCTTGCAATGCTCTGAAATTGAGATGCCCGTACCGAGCGTGCCATAGCCATGCTACATCATTTAAGCTGGACAAGAGACAAACTGGAGTGGTGACTTTCACCTTCATGATGTACAGGCGATTCTTGCGTTCCGCCCTGATCAATACTCCACGGTTTGGAGTCCCTGCCTGCCGACGCTCAAACACTTCCATAACTCCATCATCAATTTCAACACGACATCCTCCTTCTTCTAGCTGCCCAAGACTGACAATGTTGCACTTGAGGGATGGAATATAGTATACCTCTGACAGTACTCGATGATCCTGGGCTCTGCCGGCGATTGTGACTGCTCCCATCCCGCAGATCTCCACTGTGGATCCATCACCAAACCTTACTGCTCCACGCACCGATTCGTCGAGACTTGATAGCGATGCTCGACTCCCTGTCATATGGTTAGTAGCGCCAGTATCCAACACCCACGATCCCTCCTCATATTTAGATGGGATAACTTGTTCCTGATTCAAGAACACTCGTGGAGCTGTACTGCGTACCAAATTGCACACCTGTGCCACCATGAGAGCTGGCTGTGGATCGGCTTCAGTATTGGTATGGTGTACTGCTTCGGTTGCTTCCTTCGCTCCCTTCTGCACTCTCTGGCCCAATGACCATAAACCTTGCACTTGTTGCAATGTCCATTGCGACGAGGAGTACCCTCATACTCCCTCTTGCCGGCATCACGTGACTCACGGTTTCCACCATTGCCACCGTTCCGGCCACTGGACTTGTTCTTCTTTGGATAGTGACCACTGCCACTACCCTTGCTGCCCGAGGACCCAGACGAGGTAGCCCCATAACTCTTCTTCCTGGCGGCCCACTCCTCTTCTGTCATCAAGAGCTGACCTGTCTTGCCTGATGCTTCTTCTGTGGAAGGCTCGAAGCGATCTTCGGCCGCTCTCAAACGACCGACTAGCTCTTCCATAGACAGCGTTTTCAAGTCACAAAACATCTCAATTGTGACCGCTACCTGATTGTAGCAAGCAGGAACAACTCTCAAAAATTTCTTCACAACTCGGGCATCATCGACACTGGTTTCGCCGAGACCCTTCAGATTGGCAGCAAGCTTCCCAATCCGAACTGCGAAATCCTCAATCGATTCACCGGTTTTGAACGAGATTGATTCAAATTCGGCAAGTAATTTCTGTGCATTGACCTCCTTGACCCTCTCTGCACCCAGACGCATCGACTTGATCGATTCCCAAGCCTCCTTGGCTGACTTTTTGTTCAGCAGCATGGAGTGCAGCTCGGCGGGTACACCACGCATCATGGCACCCAGAGCGAGCCGATCTCGGCGACGCTCGATCTTGTCAGACTCAACTGCATCCCACAGGTACATGGCTTCTAGGTTGCATTGCACATGGGCTGACCACTCTTGATAATTGGATCGGGACAGCATCGGCCACACCAAGTTTCCAGCGACCTGATTCCACGCCCTCTCCATCAGCTCCTCTTTCTTCTCGCCGCTGGATCCCATGTTCTTCTTCTTGAATCAAGCGATCTGAACTTCTCTTCCTTCTCCTCCTCTTCTGCCTTGGTACGCCTCCCCCTCCTGCGCTCCTAGCTCTGATGCCACTTGTTAGAGCCAAGAACTGCGACGAACTCTAGAACACTGCACCGGCGACGACGTGGTGACCACGGCGAGATCTAGATTGGAACAAGAATAGTTCACGCGAGAAAAACAGAAGATTATGGCGCTGCCAACGTGCAGCTTTTCGGTCATTGTATTCATCTTTATATAAGACACCATAGGCCCAACCGAGCCCGCCCCGCGCCACTCCGATCCAAGTACGACACATCGTTTCCCTGCGATGCACGTCTCGTGCGCTCGGCACGTCATGGCACGGACAACACCAACTCTAGGCTACATCATGCTTGGGCACGACTCCTCTACAAGACTAGCCTATGACCGACTATTACACTGCACGACTCAAACTGAAACAAAAGATTACAATGTTTGTGCATCAATTTGGCTAACAATTTCAATTCTAGTAACCAACATCATGTTTTTGTTGCCCCTCTTGTCACCAGAGGTGGTGAGACTGTCTATCCCACAGCTGTTGCTACGCATCCCTGGAAGCCTAACCGGATCGTAGTGGGCATGAGCAATGGTGCAGTTTTTGCTCTGGAGCCATTGGATGCAGACGATGTACAAGTGGGGAGCAACGCCTCAAAACAATGTCCACCTAGTGATGTTAGCAACAACAATGGTGACAGCCAAGTACTGGACATCTGATTGGCCCGCGAGGTGACATGGCAATGCTTGCTTGGCATACAATGATAGATGCAATTACATATTCTGCTGTGGCTGACAGATACTCCTGATATATTTAGTCAAATGGGACTAGTTGTTATGCACCAATCCAGTTGCGTGTACACCATATATCGCTAGATCTCCTTGAGTACTATATACCTGAGACTAGTGCTTTCAAGTCGTTGAGGACTTACTTATTTGTAGTAAATAAATATGCACGTTGCTAGTGGGTGAAACATTTCCCTCCCCATCTCCCTTCTTATGGTGGATAGTGTACTCTCTTATATCATATACAAAGACCTTGGGGATAATGTTGGGTATCTGCCTACCTAATAATTCTCAAGTCAAGATGGCTTTTGGTTCAATTGCAATACTCTTGATTGGTGAATGATATGAGATTTTGACATGCTTGTTAAAACTCGTTCCAAGTGAGAGGAAATTGTCCTTGGATAAAATAATATAGAGCATGTATATAAAAGTTATTACATATGCCTTTTTATTAAAAAATTATGAGAAAAGCATTCAAGTAAAAATTCACAAAGGGAAATGCACGATAATGTCAAAATCATTTTTCATTCAGTCCTCTTTACTTCCGTCCTTCATGAGTAGTCATCAATCTTCATAATTTGTCACAATGGTCTTGTTGATCTTTAAATAATTAGATGGCATATCTTCAAGCTAAATTCAAAATAATTATATTCAAGTTAAACTTATCGATGCTTAAGACCTCCATGACCACCTCCACAACCAAAAGAGCCTGGACAACCACATAGCCTACACCTATTGATCCTTAGGACCGCGGTAAAAACCAAGAGTTTGAACTTGATTCATACCTAAATAAAGTTGGAGACAAACAAGTACCCTTCTAAACATTGGAGCTTGTGAACAAAAAAAAAAAAAAAAAACAAGCTCACAGATAATGTTCACTATCACGTGTTTCAAACGGGAAGAAATTTTGTAAACATGACAGTAGGTACATGTTCCCTGTATTCGCTCAAAACAAATGAGTACAAAGCCATTTCAAGCACTTCACCATTCACACATCCTTTCCTTCCTCAATGCAAATAATCAGTAATGAATATACAACAACAATGTATCGGTTTCTAGAAAGACCCCTCAACGAAAATTAACCCACTAATATCTGCAAACATCAGTTCCAGTTTCTCCTCGTACAAAATAGGGAAAAGAAAAGAAAGTCAATGTGGACAAGCCATACATCCACCGAAAAACACGCACCCAAGCAGCTCCACTGCAAAAAAGACTATTACCAAACTGGTTATCAATCCTGGCAAATCCAAAGTGTTGGATGGTATCAACCAGGACCATGTACAGACATCAGCCCAGCCCTAAGCCACTCCCACGTGTCTTCTTTCACCGCCTTACTATGATCTAGCATTTCTGGAGAGCATGGGAGAAAAAAAAAACACTAGTGGACCACAACTGAGCTCCAAGCAATCAGATTACCAGGCAAAAGGCCAGAGCCACTGCTGATCATACTATCTGGAAGGTTTCTTGCGGCTAAGGATCTCTTGCTCTTTGAGGCGATGCTGGAACTATGCCAAGCGTGCTTGGAGGTGCGGCTGATCAAGCCTGCGGCCTTACGTAACAGCAGAAAGCTCAGTTGGGTCACGTAGTTGTGAATCTGAAATCAGGCTACCTGGTTTATAGCCGAGAGACAAACACTACATAATAAACCAACAGGTCTCGCTTCGGCCGATGAGTGTTCTAGTCGCGTCAATTGATAAGCCTCGCTTAGGCTGATGGCTCTTTTGCGCTGTATTCGTCCCTGTCTGACTCAGGACAGTGATGGATTGGATCACACAAATGGAGGCAGCATATTGGCGGTGGCAACGATGCCGGAAGAGCCAGAAGGCCAACACCTCGATTCCCCCAGGCCGTGCCCAGAACGAGATCCTCCAACTTCGGCCCCAGCGACGGCAGAATGCGGTTGGAGACGGGTCACCGTCCGCTGCCGATCTACAGCCCCACCAAAGTCATTTTTAGATCAAAGGCACAGCCCGGCTTATATTGAAAGCTTAAAGGTAAATTTTGCTGGGGACACCAGCTTACAGATCATTGCACAGTTTTTAGCAAAAGCTAACCAGGAGAAAAACGGGACGCAGCCCGGCATAGAAAAATAACCCTCCAAAAGACCTCCACTACCTGACCAGCAAGTTCAGAGAAACTACACTCAACTACCAACATGAAGACTCTAAACACAAATCACCATCTGGTCAGTCCTTCCTTCAGTTTGTCCAGCCACCTCGCCTTCTTGGATCCTTCCTTCACGTCCATCTTGCTCCACAGCTTTAAGAAACCAAAAACTCTGTAAGCTACATGTTTGGGGTTTTTTATTACAATTTTAGAAAAGATTAAGTCATTTCTAGTCTTCCATAGCGTCCATCCTACTGCTGCTACAATCCACCACCCTAAATTTGAGTCTTCTCCTCCACTAAGCTGAAGAACATATTCTTGGAAACTATTTATAGAAGTTGGAATCCTGCTCCAATCTAAACTATCTCTGATCCAACACCACATCGCTACCGCAATAGGACATTGGAATAAAAGATGGTTCACTGTCTCTTTTTGCAAACAGAACTTGCACTCCTCCGAACCATCCCAATTTCTCACCCTCAATTGGTCAGTTGTCTGAATGCAGTTATGCCATGCCATCCATAGGAAGATTTGTACCTTCAGCGGAATTTTGGTTCTCCAGATTTCTAACATTCTAGTGTCAATAACCCCTCCAAAAGTAATATATCTGTATAAACTTCTTGTTGTAAATTTTCCTGATTGTTCAAGTTTCCATATGACTCCATCTCTTTCTGTCGTCAGATTAACATCTTTCAGCTTTGCTTGGAGGTCAGTCCATTCCTTCATTTCCTCCTCCCCAAAACATCTACGAAAGCTTAGCAGCCACCCACTGTCAGCTGCGCCATGCACCGAGATGTCTTGGTCTCTACATACTCTAAATATTCTTGAGTAGGTAATCGATAAAGGGCACTCCTCTAGCCAAACATCCTTCCAGAACCTGGTCTGTTTACCACATTTCACTACATTACCTTTCCCTTTCTCATACCATTCTTTAACAGCATGTAAACCTTGCCAAAACTGTGATCCACCAGCCCCCTTGCTCTGACAGAAACCAAGCCCTCTAAGATATTTTCTTCTCAATAAATTCATGCACATACTTTCCTCTCCACTTTCTAGTCTGAATATCCACTTACATAGCATTGCTTTATTCATGGCTCTAGTGTCAATGAAGCCCAGTCCACCATATTCTTATCTAAGGCATCCCACTTAATCATATGATACTTTTTACTATTGCCCATCCCTTCCCAAAAGAATTTGCTTCTGCTAGATACAAATCTCTGGTGATTCCCTTCATATAAATTGTAGAAGCCCATAGAGTACATAGGTATGCTAGTAAGACTGGAGTTAATTAGGATAGATCTCCCTCCATATGATAAATGACCACATTTCCATGTTTGGAGTCTCTTTTCAATCTTCTCAGCAGGTTCACTCAGCTCAGCTTTGCTCAGTCTCCTGTCCCCAATAGGCAGGCCTAGACATTTCATTGGCAATTTCCCAAGTCTGCAATTAAAAGCATCTGCCACTTTCTGTCCCTCCATAACAGATAATCCCACAATAAACACCTCACTTTTAGAGTAATTAATCCGCATTCCAGAAAGTTCCTCATAGCAGAACAGTAAGAATTTGAGGTTGACCATATCCTGTTCAGAGTTTTGCAAGAAAAGGATAGTGTCGTCTGCATATTGTAGGTGAGTCAGTCCACCCTCCACTAGCTCAGGTACCAGACCATGGATGACCCCTCTATTTCTGGCTTTTGTAAGTAGTTCAGCAAGTGCATCTGCAACCAAATTGAACAGTAATGGAGACAGGGGATCTCCCTGTCTCAGACCCTTGTAGCTTCTGAAATATTACCCCAGCTCACCATTGAGATTCACAGCTACTTTCCCACCTTGAACCGCATTAGTAATCCACTCTCTCCACTTGGGATCAAAGTTTTTCCTTTCGAGCACATCTTGTAGAAAATTCCAATTAACTTTATCATATGCCTTTTCGAAATCCAATTTCAAAATGATACCTGTCTTCTTTTTCACTCTCAACTCATGTAGCAGCTCATGCACAATCACCACTCCATCTAGTATGAATCTTTTAGGAATGAAAGCAGTTTGTGTTTCACTTACCACCTTACTAATGACAGCTGTGTCTGATAGTTAAAACCTTGGTTATTATTTTGTATATCACATTCAATAGACAAATTGGCCTAAACTGCTTAATCTGGTTTGCTCCTTTAACCTTTGGAATTAGAATCAGAATTCCATAGTTCAATCTGGCCAGATCGAGGTGACCACTATGTAGCAAGTTCAGCATTTCTAGAACATCTGCTCTACTCTGTGCCCAGAAATTCTTGAAGAAGCTCGTTGAGAACCCATCTGGCCCAGGAGCAGAATTAGTTCTCATCTCCTTGATTGCTTCCTCTAGCTCCATCATAGAGAAAGGTCTCAATAACCATTGATTATCAGCTGAGTCAAGTCTTCCTGTGTTCCTCCAAAAACTCTCACCCATAACTATTCTTGGTTCAGGTTCATTGCCAAACAACTTCTTGTAAAACTTAGTTATGTGATTCTTGAGCTCTTCCTTTTCTACTATCAATCTATCTTCCTCAATCAGGCTTCTGATACGACATTTTCTCTTCCTGCCATTGGCAATTCCATGAAAATATCCTGTATTAGCATCCCCCTTTAACAGCCAATCTTCTCCCCCCTTCTTTGCCACATTAGCTCTTCTTTCTCATATATTTCAATCAGTTTTTCCTCTTTCTCATACCTGTCTCTCCACTCCTGGTCAGAGAGGGTTCTGCTTTCTGCCAGCTTATCCCACTCTTCTATCTTAAGCAATAAGCTCTGTTTGAGTTTCCTCTGATCACTGCCCCAATTTATATTCCAACCCTTCATACTCCTCCTCAAGGTGCTAGAAACAATATTCCAGTGATCTAAAATATAACTTTTCTTCCTTTGTGGCCACTTATTTACCACCCATTCCTTGAAACCTTCTTGTAAGAGCCAAGCATTCTCAAATCTGAAAATTGAGGATCTAACACTTCCTCCACTTTCTGACTGGACCAGTAAAGGATTGTGGTCAGATCCCACCCTGGTTAGGGAGAGAGCATTGGCTAGAGGAAACTGAGCCTCCCAGTCTGAAGAGATAAAGACTCTATCTAGCACAGCCATGATGGGAGATTCTTGTTTATTTGTCCAGGTGAAAGTCCCCCCCTGTCTATGCATCTCTCTCAACTTAGCATCGTTGATAAAATGGTTAAACAAGGACATCAGATAGTTATTGACATTTCCAGAGGATTTCTCTGTACTGTCCCTTACTAAGTTGAAATCTCCACCCACTATCATTGGAACTTCAAAGCTCAGGATTATCTCCATCAGATCTTTTAGAAAGTCAGCCTTAAGATCCTCTTGAACAGGCCCATACACATTGATCACACCCCATGTAAAATTTGTCTCTATGCATTTTAGAATAAAACCATGACAAAATCTCCCAACCTTGTAATCCACCACATCTACCAGATCTTTATTGACTCCAATCAGTAACCCACCAGACCTTCCATTAGGAGCCACCCATTCCCAAGCCATATCTTGTCCTTTACAAAAACTATCTAACTCTCTATTAGTGAATTTCTGCTTGATTGTTTCTTGTAGGCATACAATATCCACTTGGTGTTTATATAAAATCTCCTTTAATTGCTTCCTTCTCCCTCCACTATTCAAACCTCTGACATTCCAGAATAATATCTTCATTTGAATTTCACTTTCTTTTTCCCTTTCCTAGCTGTTGCCAGCTTAGGGGGAACATATAGCAGGCGAATCCGAATGGCCCATCTCTGCCGCCATGACCGTCGTCACAGAAGCACCTCCGTCCCTCTCCTCGCCGCCACGGCCCTCCGGCCACCACCATCCGCCTTCCTCCCCTTGTCCCACAGCGCAAAGGCCTGGTCTCCCGAACGTTACAGCTCGTAGCTGGCGCACGCGCATCAGGTGTGTTCTCCGCCTGGACCGTCTTACACGCAAGCTGCTGCTTGTCGTTTGCCGCAGCGAGTAGTGCTATGTGTTCAGGCCGCGGTTAGTGGCATGCCGACGCTGCCTTCCACCGTAGAGAACGTGGATCCCCCTTGGGGCACGAGCTCGAGCTGTGGAGAACGACCACCAGTGGGCTCCCCCCTGACCTGGTTATTCAGCGGCACACATATTCAGTGGTAGCACGTTGTATATATCTGTATAAGCGGTGTGTTTTGTAAGCACCAAATCCGATCCACATCTATGTAAATGAGTTTGCTCTTCGAGTGATAGTATAGCCGGGCTTTGACATTTGTGCGGTGTAATGCCGACTGAACCTGTTTGGCGGGCGCGCCTAGAATACGCTTTTGCGCTTAACTGTGTTACAAATGCTTTATGATCAATAAAGCAGGGGAAACCTTTTCATCTAAAAAAAATGAGTTTGCTCAGCTAAAAAAAGTCCACATGCATGTCATTGATGCGTGCTTTTTACTCGTGAAATGAAGTATAAAGAACTACATTTGATGTGTACGTGCTAGAAATTTAATGAAAAAATGTTTGATTTATGGACTGTTCGTCCCTATAATCCTTTTGCTTGAACAGGGTTTAATTACGTACGTTCTGTGTATGAGTCTGATTGGATTTGCGAGGTTGGATAAATGAGCTGGCTAGTTTGTCTGCTGTTTTTTTTTTCCAATCTCCTAGTTGGGTTTTACATGTGTGCTGCTAACTATAACAAAAAAAAAAAAAATCTTTTAACTGATCGGCTGGTTCCACTATAAAGCCTGACGACCAGACAACTCCCTATGTGAGAGCCGTCAAAAAAATACTGTCGGAACAATGTATACTGGAGTGAACCCTACAGGGAATTTTATTTTCTCTGTCGAGTTATTCCTGTCGATATTTGTCTGTCAGGTGATCGACAGAAACATTTTTTTTGTATGATTATCTCCCTTTTCCCTGTCGAGATTTTGATATGATTTGGCATGAAAATATGCTTAAACCAGCTAATAAAAAATGTCCGCTTTTCATAAGCAACACATGGGCCAAAGATGTTAATTGGGGAGAAGCCAAGAAGAATCGTCAAAACGGGAGGTGAACTATACAGAAACGGGGAAAGAGTTAAGAAAAGCGAGCGAGCCCATAAGGTGATCTTCCCTTGAAGCAATGAGAAGACCTCCCGAAGCACCTAATCAGGGAATGAGAAACTGCAGATCAAAATGTTCCAGCTTGGTTTCCCGAAGACATAAAAATCATCACCGTACCTCCTCTCGAATGCCTTTTTTTTTATCAGAGTTAACACCCCATATGTTCCAACAGAGCACTTTCCATGTTCTAGAGTTTTGTAGACTCGTAAAAAACTGATGAAGGGCAAAAGACTCACAATATGCATTAAGGCTAAGGCACCACAGACTCACAATATGTATTAAAGTCACTGACGAACCAGAGTTGTTTTTTAGGGACATGCTCGCGGGCTCATGCTGCCTGCCTGCCTCGCTCTGCGTGATACACACGTTAATCAAGCAATCGGAAAATGAAAAGCTCACTTTTTCTCTTGTCGTCAACCGGAAAAATTGCCTGTCTGCTCCCACTGGTTGTTTTGTTTTATTTATTGTTATTATACATTGCCCACGCGGTCTTCAGCTTTGCATCTCTCGATGACACGGAACGCACTATAGCTAATGTATTAACCTTTTGAGCTACCATTGGTGGCGATGGCCTTTGTCACCTGCTTGTCCATATCCTTCACCATCGATAGAGCAGCTGAGTGGGAGCAGTCAATCCTGTGCTTCAGGCCGGGCAGAGACCAAGAAAACAGGCGCTGAATGTACCCAGCTAGGTGAGTCTTGCTACGAGCCTACGACACTCCGCACCCCCTGTTACCAGCACAAAAGAATCAGAGCAAGCTGCTGCTCACAGGCTTGGCCCGCGGGCTCTTCAGCTTGCTCCGCCCGAGACGTGGTCCAGCAGGAAAGAGTAGTACCCGGCCGGTGTTGGCATTGGTGTCATGGTTGTTGAGGAGCTGCCTGGCTCCGTCATCATATAGGAATCCGAGCCCCGGGCATGCAAGCGCGCTGGCCGGGTCTCCGGGTTGAAATAGAGACGCTGGCCATATCCTCATCTAATCCGCTAGCTGGGTAAAACTCTCGACTGTGTTAGGTTTGCGTCAAGAAAACTTGGGCGCTCTGTTGCTTAATTAGGCCACAAGAACCCAACATAAATATTACCATCAACCAAACACTGCTGCTTGGCGGCGGTTTCTGATGCATCAATTTGAGGAGTCGGGTATATCACTACAGGAAATGGCTTCTTTGCCGAGGGTAAAATTCTTTGCCGAGTGCCAAAAGTCGGGCACTCGGCAAAGAAATATTTGCCGAGGGCTGGCCCTCGGCAAGGGGGACACTCGGCAAAGGGGGCCGCTCGGCAACATTACGTCTTTGCCGAGGGTCAGGCGCTCGGCAAAGAGTGGGCCCTCGGTAAAATATGACGGAGGTCACGGCGTAAACCTTTGCCGAGTGCTCGTTGTCAAGCCCTCGGCATAGAATTTTTTGAATATATATATATATATTCTTTGCCGAGTGCCTTGCACCTAGCACTCGGCAAAGTGGTTTTAATTTTTTTGTAATTCTCTTTGCCGAGTGCCTTGCAACTAGCACTCGGCAAATTTTTTTTTGTTTTTGTTTTTTGATTTCAGTTTTTTTTGTGGGCCTATAATATATTATTTGAAACTAGAATTTCAAATTTGGGCTAATTTTGATTTTCTTTGTGTTCTTTATTGATTTGCTTTCTTTTGTTGATTTATTTTTAATATTTTTCGAAGTGAACTGCAGGTGAATAGAAAAATAGAATTTAATGCTTTGAAAAATATTATTCATGGTATTTGGTGTATGTTCAGTCCCTATTCATGAACTCACATTAAATTTCAAGCATCTTGTTCACATAACACGACGAGAAATTTATCGAAAAAGTGGTTTAAAAATATATAAAATCCATTTGAAGTTAAAAAATCACGAAACTCGTCGAAGAGTCATGTCATCGCATGTGTATGCTGTGGCAAAAATTGAGTCGCCCGAGTAAGTTGAGACATCGGTTATCTGAAACGCAAACATCCTCACATGATATCACATGTGATGACATGTGGAGATCTCTCGGGTTTTAGGTATCTGATGCCACAACTGTCTCGAAATCTTCTCAATTTTTTACCACAGCCTACACATGTGATAAAATGGCACTGCGTCAAGTTTCGTGAATTTCGGACTTCGTATGCATTTAATATAATTTTGAACCACTTTTCTGGAAAGTTCCTTGTCATGTTACGTAAACAAGATGCTGGATATTTGATGCGAGTTCATGGATACGCACTCAACATACACTAAATAGCAAGAATAACATTTTTTGAAGTATTAAATTCTATTTTTCCATGCACCCGCTAGCTTCAAATTTGAATTATCAAGAAAAACTTAACAAAAATAAATTATTTAACCAAATATAGCAAATAAAGTTAAAAATGCACCAAATTTTAGTACTTGCTTTTAATTAATGTATGTGAGCCACCAAAAAAAAATGCCAAAACAAAAAAATTTGCCGAAAGTGCCATGGTTGGCCCTCGGCAAGGGTTTTTGCCGAGTGCCGTAGCCTTGGCACTCGGCAAAGATATTGCAAAAAAAAAAGAAAAAAGAAAAAAAAATCGTGGCGAAAAAAAAAATTTGCCGAAGGCTGCCGGGGCCAAGACTCGGCAAACCCGCTAGGGTTTAACTTGGGCCAAACCGCCCCGGTCGGCCTCACTCTGGCCGCCTCGCCCCCACGGCGCCAACCCCCGCGCCGCCCAGCCGTCCCGGGGAGCCCGCCACCGCCCGGCTCCGGCCGCCCGCGGTCCCCGCGGGTCCCCTCGAGCCTCCCCCTCTCCCCCTCGAAGCCTCGCCTCCCTCCCCAAGGCCGCCGGAAGCCTCCCCAAGGCCGCCAATGAAGCCGGCCACGGGCGTGCCAAAACCGACCCCGCGGCCGGTCGCCGCCGCTGCCGCCTCCCCGCCATAAGGCCGCCCCGCCGCGCTGCCCTGTGCCGCCCCACCTGCACCGGCGGCCGCGCTCATGTCCCGCCCCCAGCCCCAGCCCCGGCCGTTCTCCTGCAGAGAGGATTGAAGAAGGAGTGAAGGGAGGAGGAAGAAGAATAAGGGGAGAAGAAGGAGGAGGAAGAAGAAGAAGAAGAGAAGGGAGGAGGAGAAGAGGAAGGAGAAGGGAGGTTCGTCCACGTCGTCGACTCGGTTCGTGCACGCCGTCGACGCCGTCCGTCCGCGCCGTCGACGCCGGTCCGTGGTTTATGTGGATGTGTGTTCGCTCATGCCGTTTATGTCATAGACGGCCTTCGTGCCTCTAATTGTGGCTGTGTGGGCCTTCGTGCCTTAAATGTTGGTGTCGGCCATCGAGTCGGCGGTTTTCTTGCAGGTCTTGGAAACCTCCCCGTACAGGGAAGGTTCTGCCGAAATTTAGAACTTATATCGTTGTTTTCTTCTATTGTAGAGCAGAGGCCGTCGGATGGGCTCCGGAGGGGCTCCAGAGGACCGTGATCGCCTTTGCCAGTGCTGCGTGTCTGCCTGCCCCGCCCCGCCTCGCCACTGCCCCGCCTCACCACTGCCCCGGTAGCCTGACTCCACCACCACCCTAGGTATAAATATCCACTCCTCCTGTATTGTTGTCGTAGATCGCGTAAACCAGTTAGGTGTCTCCATCCGAAATAGATACGGTTGGAGGCATGCATATCACTGCATGTATCAAACCGTATCTGTTTCGGACGGGAGTGAACCATGGAAACTAACCTCATCTACACATCCGCGGGTGGGATTAGGACCTATCCTTACCTATTAGACAGTATAAACCCACGTAGCTGTAATTTATGGTCACATTACTCGTTGATGTATATATCAAAGGATGGATGACCGTCAGTGGATGTACACGGGCCATAGAAGCCGGACCGATTATGACTTGGACTGGGTGAGGAGGACAGATGGCTTCTTGCAACATGCATTTGGCGAGGGTAAAGCTAAAGGGCATTCTTTAGTCCGGTGTCACTGCAGTCATTGTGACAACACGAGAAGGGTGAACAAGGACACTATGGGCAAACATCTTATACACAATGGTTATACGCTGGGCTACCACAGGTGGATCCACCATGGTGAAGCACATCGTATCAGAGAGGAGGTGGTGAGACCACGTCTTGAGGCTTTTGATGATGAGGCTGGGGTAGCAGACATGCTAGATGACATGCACCAAGCTGAGTTCGCTGAAGGACGTGACAAGGAGGAGACAGAGGCAAACGCAGAGGCCTTCTACCGAATGTTGGACTCGGCACAGAAACCCCTTCACGAGCATACAGATGTTTCCATGCTGGATGCCCTTGGACGCGTAATGGGGTTGAATGCCGAGTTGAATATGAGTCGAGAAGGCTTCGATAAGATGTTGGCTGTGTTTGGCAACATGCTACCCAAACCCCATCTTCTGCCCCCCAACTTGTACGAGTCAAAGAAACTCTTTCGTACGCTCAAGATGCCGTATGACAAGATACATTGTTGTCTGAAAGGGTGCGTCCTATTTAGGAAAGAACACAAGGATGCAACGTACCGTCTAAAGTGTAAATCCTCTAGGTACCTGGAGGTAGACCATGGTGACGGCCAGAAGAGGCAGCTTACAATCCCCGTGAATGTCTTACGGCACCTTCCATTCGTGCCGAGGATCCAACGGCTTTTCATGTTCGAGGAATCCGCAAAACAGATGACATGGCACAAAAATGGCAAACAGTACAATCCCAAGAAGATGGTACATCCGGCCGATGCTGAAGCATGGACGTACTTCAATGACAAACATCGTGACAAAGCAAAGGAGGCTCGTAATGTATGTGTTGCGTTCGCAACGGATGGGTTCAATCCTTATGGAATGATGGCTGCTCCATACTCATGTTGGCCGGTGTTTGTTATCCCCCTGAATCTGCCCCCCGGCGTTACCTTTCAACGGCATAATGTGTTCTTATCGTTGATAATTCCTGGACACCCGGGGAGTAATATGGGTGTGTACATGGAGTCTGTGGTTGATGAATTGATCGATGCTTGGGTGAAAGGGGTATGGACATACGACCGTGCTACAAAGACAACCTTCAAAATGCACGTACCACTACTCCATGCATGACTTCCTAGCGTATGGGATGTTCTGCGCCTGGTGTGTTCAATGGAAGATGCCATGTCCAATATGCAAGGAAGCTGTGAGGTTCATTTGGTTGAAGAAGGGGTGGCAAGTTTTCATCATTCGACCAGCATCATCAATTCCTCTCTTCTGACCATCCATTCAGACAAGACATCAAGAACTTTACAAAAGGTGTCAGGGTGAGAGATCCTAAACCACACATCAAGAGTGGTGCCGAGGTTCATGCTCAGATTGATGCGCTCGTGCCTGCAGGAGGTGGTTCTGTGGGATATGGTGAGGATCATATGTGGACTCATAAGTCCGGCTTGACCAGGCTGTCATACTTCGATGACCTTCTTCTGCCACATAACATTGATGTAATGCACACTGAAAAGAATATCGCCGAGGCACTTTGGGGAACTCTAATGGACACCGACAAGTCAAAGGACAACATTAAGGCTAGAGTGGACCTGGAAGAGTTGTGTGATAGGCCGAAACAAGTAATGCAGCCTCCTAGTTGCCGAAGAATGACCTAGAAAAAATCTGCGGTCGATTTTGTCTTGAAAATCGATGACCGAAGAGAAATACTACAATGGATCAAGACCTTGAGGTTTCTAGATGGCTATGCAGCAAATCTGAGCAGGGGAGTGAACTTAGTCACTTTGCGAGTCAACGGGATGAAGAGTCATGACTACCACGTATGGATTGAGCGGATTCTGCCTGCGATGGTTCGAGGCTACGTCCCTGAACATGTCTAGCAAGTGCTAGCAGAGTTGAGCTATTTCTTCCGTACACTATGTGCTAAGGAGATATCTCGGACAGTCGCTCAGGAATTGGAAAAAGTGGCACCTGTGTTGCTTTGTAAACTTGAGAAGATCTTCCCACCTGGCCTCTTCTTGTCGATGCAAAGATCTTATCGTGCACCTCGCATCCGAGGTACGTGCCTGGGGACCCGTGCAGTTCCATTGGTGCTTTCCCAAATCGAGAGAGGTGTCAAAACCCTTCGCAAAAATGCACAAATAAAGCCGAATTGAGGCTTCCATTGCGAGGCATACTTATGGGAGGAGGTGGCAAACTTCACAACTCTATACTATAAGCCAAACCTTCCTAGCAATCATAATCCACTCCCTCGTTATAATGCTGGCGAAAATGAATCGACCCTAAGCCTTTTCCAAGGACAATTCGGGACCGCAAGTAGATCGGCCATTAAGATGTTGACAAATGCAGAGTGGCGCAGTATCACGTTATATGTGTTGACCAACCTTACCGAGGTTCAAATTGCTCATCGAGTAAGTTCTCGAACGATCTTGTTTGAATAAACCGTCACTATTTTGAATCCAACCCCTTTGATTCTCGCTTTGACTTTTTGCTCGGGACAGGGGAATTTGTTCATGAATCCCGGCATGAACCTAGGGATCCTACCCCACAAGAACAAGACACCTTTCTTTCGCGGGGTTCGGAGCCGGTAGGCCCGATTTCATTTCTTGGTTCAAACAAAAGGTAATGTCCACCTGGCATCTTACATTTGATATTCGGAGTTCATCGTACGTTCGAATAATATTGTTAACACTGGATTTTGGTAAAAACCAATGACAGGTGGGCCGATTCGGTAAAGTCTATGAAAAAGTAGAAATCCAACGTGTTCGGCAAATGAGTGTGCGGTCGGCTAACTTTGAGCTATTCGGCAAGTGGATATGCTATTGACTCGGGTGACTCGGCAAGCATTGGTGCGGTCGGCTATCTTTTGAAGACAAAGGGCTCCATTCGGGAAGCGAAAGGTGGCAAGCGAGAAGCCGAATAGAAGGAGAAAACGATAATCGAGGACTCAAGAGAATTATAGCAAGAGTCTCGCCGCACTTTTGAGTTACCTTTAACATATTGTGTACGCCGTAATCTCTTAGAATTCATGTTATGTCCAGGGTATAAATATAGACCCTCGACCATTGTAAAAGGATTCACAATCAAATCAATACAACCGCCCCGTGCCACGCTTTTTGAGTCCTTTTGTCGTGTCGCCGAAGTTCTTCGAGAGGAGCCATCGACCGTCGACCCTCCGTAAGTTCCGCAACCTTGCTATCATGTCTAGTATCATGCGGTGGATTTAGATTTTGATGCAAGTAGTCTTGTTCGCCTCGATGGGATGGCCGTGCGGCAAGCGCCTACTTGATGATCAAGAAGTCTTTGCTTATGCTTTGTCTATCTCGACTAGATGGCCGCGGCGGCAAAGGCCCGCTTGATAGCTTAGCGAGGCAAGATAGTTATCGATTCTTGGTTAGATCGTGAGTCGTGCGGCAAAGCTAGGATCCGGCTCAAGGATTAGTTATCGGCTCTATTAGATTTGGCAAGATCTAGTAGATTCATTAAGTTATCACGTGTTGCATGACGATCTATTTATTTGTAACACTCTTTTGCCCAATCTAGATTTGATCGGTTTCGGCTTCTTACTTTATAGATCTATTTGCTCTCTAATGTTCTTTACTCTTATATTATCATGATAAATAGATCGTATGCTTACGTAGCCGAATTGGATCAATCTAGATTGTTACATGTTGCGGGTTCTTGCATGTTAGAAACGCTTAGACTTTGATAGGATCGGGTATCGTCACGGCATGCAGGTCTTTGATTAGTTTAGTCGTGATAATTTGTATGTTCCTTCTTCATGGACCCCGAGTCTACCAGATTGCCGAGCTTGGTTATGCTTCAATTCATGGTTAACTTTCACTTGCTCAAACATGTCTTCTTATGCATGCATGTTCGGTAATCAATACACTACGTGTTTCACCTTCATATTAGCCGAATGAATCGTATGCATGATTGGCGCATGCCTTCTATAGCCGTATGTCGCCGTAAGTGGCTTCAGGGGCGTATATACGAACTGCTGCGGTCTCATCCGACACGCCCCGATTTTGTATTTAACAGCTTTTTTGTCCCTTGTCGGTTTTTTCAGTCAAACCGACCGGCACGCTTCCGGATCTCCAAACCGCGCAGCTGTCCCGATTGAAAGTCACGCTTTTTGGCTTGCTTTGTGCTTGGCGCAGGTGCAGATTTTGTGCCAACACACTTTTTGGCACGCCCAAAGGGGACAATCTCTTGATTCAAGATGTCGGACGTCAATAACAATCATGTTCGACGTGACGCCGGATGAATTGCCGCACCAATTGAGAGCAACAAAGGGAGCAAGCATGCGAGCAATACAAGCATAAATGCTTAATGTCTTTCTCCAAGAACAAGAGCAACAAGGTTTTTCGTAAGCGGTCATTGCCAAGAGTTCTTGCACATCAAACCGATTGCTCAAGAGGAAGAAGCTCAAAAGGTATCGATTTGGTCCATAAAGCCTTGGCGTATACCATTAGGAACCACAACACGGCCTTTCTAAATACTTTCCGAGTAATCATGGCTAATACTTTCGCCAACAGCCGATAAGTATTTTGAAGATGGTGTGGGACCAATTCGTGGACCGGTGCTTTTCAATATTCCAAAATATCAAGAGAAGCAACCTGAAGATGCAGGAACATCCGGGATCAACAAAGATGAAGTAGAGACTCATGAAAAGCAACCACCTCCTACTTATGGCCAAGTGACGTTTGGCACTACCGAAAGAGTACCGCAATCCGCATACAAGATATCTCCAAAGATCAAACAAAGTTACAAAGGAACATGTATGGGGATGGATACCATGAGTTCACCGACTATACCGCTCTAGATGCTCTACCGAATCCGGGATATAGAAGTGCAAAGCAGAATACCATCCGGAGGACAAGCACGTGGAACTCCGAAGACGCACATTGACATAATCATGCGTAGGATGGCTGATATGATGCAACATCGCCGGCCTAAAGCCAAAGAATCAATCCTATTCATACAAGTCTGCCCATCTGAATGGTATAACAGGTTGCACTACCAAAGAAGGGTGAAGCCACCAACGCACTTAACCAAATTTTCTGTCAAGATGATACAAGTACCACAGAGCATATTAGCCGATACCGATATACGACTTGGGGAGACGTCCACGCATCTAAGCTTGGAGGATTCGGTATTTTCCGTTGTCTCTCACAGGCCCAAATTTTCACCGGTTTACTTCTCTACCAGCCGATTCTATTGGTACTTGGACGTAACTTGAACAGAAGTTTCATGCTTATTTCTTCACCGAACTATCAAAAAGAAGCCGGGTAGACCTTACCAGTTTAAGACAGAAAAGTTAATGAGACACCACAAGAATATCTTCGTAGATTCGGAGAAACCAAGAGTCTTTGCTTCTCGCTGAATTTACTGACGATCGCTTGCCCGGAATAGCAATAGCGGGGATGCCGCCGAATGTCGTGGAGAAGTTTCGGCATGAAATTTGATGATCTCGGTCAACTCGCTCGGAGATTAGCCGTCATGAGTAATCAGGCTCGTGGTTTCGAAGGGATAACCGCCATCGGAAGGGTAATGTTGCTAGTGAGATGTATCGAAGTTTCCCTGGAAGAAGCAACTCGAGTACGAGGATGAAGATGAAATAGTCTGCAAATTGAGAAGTTGACTTGGGATAAAGAGCCTACCCAAGTAAGTCGGCGGTGGCTGAAACAACAAAAGGGGACTTACGATTTTGATGTCTCCAAATCAGATAAGCTTTTTGATCTGTTGGTGAGGGAAGGACGCATCAAGCTGCCGGAAGAGGCATCCCATGCTACGCCCGAAGGGGTGAAAGACAAGAGATATTGTGGTTGTCATAATACTAATTCTCACTCCATCAATGATTGCCGAGTGTTCGAGTTCGGATTCGTAAGGCAATTCAAGAGGGGCATCCAAATTTGATGGCAAGATGAAGATTGATGGCAAACCTTTCCCTCGAACATGATTTCTTTCTCTCTCGGAATGGTCTCTGCAGATGACCCTAAAAGCAAGGGAAAGATGAAAGTGTTGACATCGAAAAGAGCTAAGAAAAGTGGCAATCAGACCCCAACCGATGATTACTCGTTGAAGAAATGAAAGAGAAAGTTCGGTTCAAAAATAGCCGAACCGAGAAAGGTGAAACGTCCGCACCAAGGGTGACATCACGAATCTTGCAATAAATGGCGGAGGCAAAGAAGAGCAAGAATATTATGAAGAACAAAAGTTCTTAGAAGAACGGTGGAGATATGAAGAAGAGATGTACCACCGAGAACAAGAAGAACATATGAGGGAACTAGAACAGTCTCATTGGGGTTGTTCATTCTTTAAGCATTGTTGAATGAAGGCTTGAAGTCGCCTGCTAGAAACAATTGCCCGTAATGCGGTGATCAAGATTATGGCTACAAAAGCGCCTCGAGTCAACCGCCGACCCCATGAAAGACTTGGAGTTCAATTTCCGAGGACGATCGGCGTATAAAATTAAATAACTTTGATCATCGAAGAAGAGATTCGCGGATCAGCATTGGGTTCATCCCGAAGAGTACGATGAGGAAGGAAATACTCATGGATATAGATGGCGAAAGGGCAATGGTGCCCACCGGGGTTGAGGAAAAGTCGAAGAGGAGAGTGCAAATGATTAAGAAACAAAGAGCCGGAACAGTCAAGCCGCGTAAGAAAAGAAGGAATGGCGCCCAAAGAAGAAATCCGATGAGAAGGGTCCTTCGGGTGATGCATGCATGGCTTTCTTCCTCCCATCGAAATTCATAGCTCCCGACAATCAAGAAGTACAAGAGGAGATTTACTCGGTTTTTGATGAAAGTGAGTTTCGTGGATCTAATGGCTCAAATTATACTAACACGACAAGCAACTTTTGACAAGCCGGCCAAACATCGTCACTTGAAACCGCTTTTACGTGAAAGGATACGTCAATGGGAAGCCTCGACCAAGATGTTTGTTGATGGAGGAGCTGCTATCAATATAATGCCATATTCCACGCTTAGAAAGCTCGGGATGACGGATGAAGATTTGCTTAAAACCGACATGATCCTTAGAGACTTTGCCGGCAATCCTTCCGATACTCGAGGAGCTGGCATGTTGAGTTGATGATTGGGTCTAAAACCCCGATCACTACGTTCTTCGTCATTGACGGCAAGGGGGGCATACAGGTTGCTTCTTGGGAGAGACCGGATTCATGCTAATTGCTGTATTCCTTCAACTATGTACCAAATCCTTATTCAATGGATAGAGGATGACGTGGAGATCATACATGCCGATGATTCGGTAAGTGTGGCTGCTTCGAGTCAGCTTATTGGGAATATGATGGTGTTGATTGTTTTTCCGCAAAGTATGGAAAGAAGGTCCCTTAATGTATTCAACAAGGATCAACAAATGATCCAAGCAATCGGCTCGAACAAAGAATTTTTGATGGGTAACCCAATCGATGGCAACAAAGGAAAGTTGGGACACCGGTTTTATGTCGGCCGACAAATTAGAAGAGATAAATGTTGGCGATGAGTCCAAATCAAGGCCGATGTACATTAGTGCAAATTTGAGTCCGTAATGTAGAGAGCAATTAGTAAATCTTCAAGGAGTTTAAAGATTGCTTTGCTTGGGATTATACAGAGATGCCCGGACTAGATCGTTCTATTGTTGAGCATTGATTACCTATTAAGTCGGGGTATCGACCCTATAAACAACCTCCGAGGAAGATCTATAAAGAAGAGGTAATCGGGCGATGTGAAGAAGGAGATTGAAAGACTATTAGAAGCAAACTTCATTCGGCCGTGCGATATACGCAGATTGGATTTCGAATATAGTTCCCCGTTTACAAGAAGAATGGGAAGATGAGAGTTTGTATAGACTTCAGAGATCTTAACAAGGCCACTCCAATGGATGGGTATCCGATGCCAATTGCCGATTTGTTAGTAGACGCAAAGGCCGGGTATGAAGTCATTAGTTTTATGGATGGTAATGTCGGCTATAATCGATCTTCATGGCAATAGAAGATATTTCAAAAACGGCTTTTAGATGCCCCGCCACATTGGTTTATTTGAATGGATTGTAATGACGTTTGATTGAAGAATGCCGGTGCAACTTATCAAAGAGCCATGAATTACATATTTCATGAGTTGATCGGCAAAATTGTGGAGATCTACATTGATGATGTAGTAGTCAAATCTAAAGACTATGAGAAACATTTAGCTGATCTAAGAAGAACTTTGGAATGCACTAGAAAACATGGTTTGAAGATGAATCCAAACAAATGTGCTTTCGAGTATCACCGGGTGAGTTCTTGGGATTCCTTATTCATAAAGGAGGAATTGAAGTTGGAAAGAAGAGCATGGAAGCAATAGATAAAGTTGTTCCCCAACTAATCTCACGTAATTACAGTCCCTCGCTTTCGGCAAGATCAATTTCGTAAGAAGGTTCATTTCCAATTTATCGAAAAGAATCTTGCCCTTTTCTCCATTATTAAAGCTCAAGAGGAATCAAGAATTTGTATGGGGTGACGTGCAACAAAAGGCTTTTGATGAAATTAAAGAATACATGAAGGCACCACCAGTTTTGGTACCTCCACAACTTAACAAGCCTTTCAAGTTGTACGTGGCGGCCGATACCCTAACGATAGGATCGGCCCTCATGCAAGAGTATGAAGGGAAGGAGCGAGTCATAGCTTATCTTAGCCGAAAGTCGTTAGACCCGGAGACAAGATATTCGGCTATGGAAAAATTGTGCTTGTGTGTGTATTACTCATGTACTAAGCTTCGGCATTATTTATTAAAAGCCGAATGCGTGATTATTTCAAGTCATGATGTGATCAAGCATATGTTGTCAATGCCAATTTTAAATGGAAGAATTGGCAAATGGATTTTGGCTTTGTCGGAATTTGATTTAAAATACGAATCGGCAAAAAGCAAAGAAGGGTCAAATTATTGCTGATTTTATTACGCAACATCATGACCTTAGCAACAAAGATAGTAGGCATTGTACCTTGGACTCTATTTTTCGATGGTTCATCCCGCAAAAAAAGGTGGGGGGCGCCGGCATTCTATTAGTTTCTCCACGGGGAATAACTTTTGAGTATGCTATTCCTATTGAATTTCATGTGACTAACAATCAAGCGTAGTATGAAGCATTGCTTAGAGGGCTTCGGCTTCTTGTAGAGATAAAAGCCGTCCGTTGTTGAAATCTTTAGAGACTCGAAATGGTGATCAACCAGTTGATTGGCCAATATGAGTGTAAGAATGACGCGCTAAGAGAATACTATGAGGAATGCCGAACTTTTAAAAGCTTTCGGTAGCAACCTTGCATCATATCCCTAGGGGGCATAATGAAGGAGCAAATAGATTGGCCCAAACTGCTTCCGGATATCGTGAAAAATCAAGAAGTCTTCACCATAGGAGAGAATGTTCCAGATGCCGAAAGGTGGTTGGCGATTGGAGGCATGAAATCATCAAATATCCGAAGGATCCATCGCAGAAAGTTACCCGAAAGCTCGTGTACAAAGCCCTTAAGTTCGTCCTTCTCAATGATCACTTGTATTACAAATCTATAGATGGAGTATTGCTCAAGTGTCTAAGTCAAGAAGAGGCCGAAAGGTGATGTATGAAGTGCATGAAGGATTATGTGGTGCACATCAATCAGCTTACCGAATGAAATGGATAATTCGAGAACCGGTTATTTTTGGCCAACTATGCTTTGGAAGATTGCTTTGACTATTATAAAGGATGTCATGATTGTCAAAAATTTGGCAATATTCAAAAGGCTCCAAAGATCTGTTATGAACCCAATAATCAAACCTTGGCCATTTAGAGGATGGGGCATAGATTTAATTGGTCGATACATCCTCCTTCGAGCAAAGGGCATAAGTTTGTGCTCCCGGCCACAGATTATTTTACTAAATGGGTCGAAGCCATTCCTTTGAAGAAAATTACATCGAGAAAATATGATCGCTTTTGTTAAAGAGCATATAATTTATAGGTTTGGAATCCCTCAAACCATAACAACTGATCAAGGAACCCAGCTTTTTCTTCTTCGAAATTTTGCGACTTTGCCGAAGACATGGGGATCAAGTCGTATAATTCTTCTCCTTATTATGCACAAGCCAATGGGCAAGCGTAAGCATCCAATAAGATTATGATCAAGATCATTCAAAAGAAGATTGATGAGAAACCGAAGAGATGGCATTTGGTTCTCAATGAAGCATTGTGGGCTTATCGGATGGCTTGTCATGGGTCAACTCGAACATCTCCTTATGAATTGGTTTACGGGCATCATGCTGTCTTACCATGGGAATTGCAAAATGGGTTCAAGAAGAGTTATGTTGCAAAAAAGATTTGGAAAAAGAAGATTATACAAATTTGATGATAGATGAATTGGAAGATTTACATTTCATTCGTATCGGGGCATTGGAAAATATTGAGAAGAATAAAATACGTGTTGCCCGATATTATAACAAGAAAGTTAGAGAAAAGCAATTCTTGAAGGTGACCTGGTTTGGAAAACTATACTTTGCCGATTGATCGAAAGACGACGGGGCATTCGGCAAGTGGTCTCCAAATTGGGAAGGGCCCTTTCGGGTAGAAAGATGCGTGCCTGGCAATGCATATATTTTGAAGACTTTGTTTGGGGAAGAATTTACCGAGCTATCAACGGACGATATCTTAAAAAATATTACCCCAAAGATCGGGTTGGTTCAGAAAGAGAATTTGAATCAAACAAATTGATGAGATAACATCGCCTTTAGTGAAAAAATATGAAGTTGGTAAATAGCCGATATGATTTGTGTCACCTTCAGTTCAAAATATAGCCGAATGATCTTATGTTGACCTCAACATTCTCGACCGGTTGGTTTATCGGGAAAAGAGAAAGATGAAATCCTGAATGATACCGCTTCGCTGACTCGTCAAATCGCTTGTGGCGTAAGACTAAGATCTAATCGACTAAAGTGATGTCACCGCATTCGGGAAAATCACTCAAGAAACTGCTTCGAATCAAAGAGGACACCAAGGCATTCATTTAGCAAATAACACAAGATCATAAACAAGACACATTCTCGGAAGATGATTTCATTATTCACGTATCAATCCCTAGTTACAAACTACTCCCGAACAACTTATTAAGAACAGATTGGGGATTGGTGGATTCGGCAAGGGCAAGTAGCATGGTCCCCGTAGAGCTCCAAATGCTCCTCGATGTCCTCCACCTCGTGAGGATGACCTTCTCGCAAATCCAACGGCCCCGAACAGAATAGTCCTCATTGGTGCGAGAGGACATCGCCGCCAAAGCCGAGGGACACACCAAGGTGGACACCTTGGATGACGGCCCGATCAACACGGCCATCCATGGCATCCAGGCGTGCCTCGTGAGTTTCTCCCTGGCATTCACCTTGTCGCCCGCCCGGGTTGCTTTGCGCCTTCAACCGCTCGTTCTCCGCAGAGAGTGCTGAAAGATGAAAAGTTAATCAGTACAGCGATGAGGATTGAGAGAGAAAAAGAAATCTATGTGAGAATGCCGAACCAGTGATGGCGTCGCAGAATCGCTTTTGCGCCGATCCTCCCATTCGGCTTGCGCAATGCCGAATCGCTTGGAAACATCGCCCAGCCTCGGTCCGGGCTTCATCCCTTTCCTTGCGGAACCGAGCGCCTCCTCATGAATGTACAAAGGGTCCTCGCCCTCGATTCCGCCGGACCCCAAGGGTTGGCGTTGTATGAGTTGTCGGACTCGTAAGAGCTCGACGAACTCGAGGAGCCGGAGACGGGGGACCGGCTGGTCCGAGGTTCCCGGTTGAGTCACCACCATCGGGGAAGAAGGTGAGACTGGTTGATGATGACCCTCGCCCTAAGCGGATGATGAAGAAAACCGAGGTTAGGAGAGATGAACAAAGGAGCGAGAACACACGAAGATGGCAGATTAATCTTACCCATGGCGTTGCCGACGCCGCGCCTACTCCCTCCGGCCTCTCCCTCGCCAGACGCTCCCATGGTCACCAGCCGACATTGGCGATTTGGAGGTGGGGTTTTCTTCCTAAAAGTTTCGGCGAGAAGATGAGAAGATGATGATGAATGCTAACCGGCGATGGTGGTGGAAGCCGGAAGAGGGCTTTATTTATAGGCCAAAATGGAGTTCGTGGCGCACAACTCGGAGTATACCAAACGACAAAGTAGGGTTTACTTCTCTTTTGGGCCGTTACCGACCGGGCCAAGCTCGGCTAAATCGAAAAGCGACGGTTCGCTCGAAGAATCGGCTAATCCTCCGATCGGAAAATCCGCAATGATGGCCGTCTGCCTATTCGGGAAGCTTAAGAACATTCGCTATGTCATCAGTCGACAAGAATGGAAAAGACCAAAGCACAACAAAGAATACAATTGTTTAAAAAATCACAAAGTGTGTTACAAGCCGAATGTTTTACTCATTTAAGAACAGTTTGATTGCGCCTATGATATCATCCCTAATTCGGCCGACTTCTTCTAGCACCTTCTTGTCATCGCCTTCGAACTCGATTCCGTAAGCCCGGGTTTTGATCTGGCCGATGCTCCTTGATGACAGATGATATCTTTGTCTTGGCTGCATCTATAGAGTTCGGCAAGGTGGCAATTTTATCTTTGTGAGATTAGATTCTCACATTCAATTGAGCCAATTGAGCTTCCAACCTGGCCTTTTCCTCCTCCATGGCTACCAGCCTCAGGTTCCAGAGTTACCAAAGACCGCTTAGCAGCCTGAATCTGAGAGTGCGCTTCTTAACTTGATGCTTTTTGGTCGATTATCATTCTCAAGCAGAGCGGCTCTAGAGGCTATGTTCCTATTTGCTCTCCCGACCTTGCCAAGGTGATCATCAAGACGAGTTGCAGATTCTAGAGAGACTTTGAGAGTTGGAGGGATATCTTGGTCAATAAGCTCAACCAGCTCTCTTATCCGATCCGCATCTTGAACGAGAGCATTTATATCTTTGGCCAAGAAGAGGGATATCTCCTTTAGCCGAGCTTGGTTCTCTGGCCGATAACCTTTGGCCGAGAAGTAGCTTCTTCACCACCCTCATTAATGTACTCTTCAATGGTAAAAGAGTAATCGACAATCGGCTTAGCATCATCCTTTAAGAAGGAGAACCATTAGCCGATTGATCAGAATTATTTGAAAGATCAATAAAATAAAGTATTACCTTTTGTGCGTAAGCTTCTTCGTGATGATTCCCTGTCCCCGGCTTGATTGAGGGCTTAGCTGAATGCCCGAGAAGATGAACTTGAAGCTTGATGAGGGGAAGATCCTTCGCTATGTCATCCAAGATATCATCCGAAAATAAGTAATGAGATGCAAAATGCAGTAGATAAATCTTGGCGTAAGGAAGAAGAGAAAATGTGTAGAAAACATTATTACCAATATGACCAATAGCCTTGTGAATTTCTGCACTATCAATAGAAGCATGAGGAGGAGATTCTTCTGCCATTTTATCCGTGGAATGATCCGCTTCGAGTATCAAATGGCAAAATCAGTTCATTTGGTGTAAAAAGGGGAACAATCGCTAAGAAGGTAATCACCTGTATGGCCAAGGGGCTCTTGAGTTTCTGCATCCTCCTTTTTGAGTTTCAACATCTTCGAGAGCCTGAGAAGATGTTTCAAGAATTCTCAACACATTGGCTGAGTTTGAAGGCCCCGACCTGTGGGTCAAGAAAAACATATAATAAGTAAAATAAGCCCCATCATGGTTCGAACAGAACCGACCGAGAGTATACCTTGGGAGAGAGCTTAGCTTTCTTGGATCTTGTTCTTTCTGGGCACATTAATATCTCTCGCTTGATCCGGTAATAGCTTTCCTCTTGCCTTCTCCTTTCAAGAAGCCGTACCCGTAGCCGCCGGTGTTTTCATGAGGGTTGCCGGGGATGGAGCATTAAAACCTAAGGCGGGGATGGGTCCAAATTTTGGTAATATTGGACTACTTGTGAAGGAGGGGTAGGCTCAGATCCCGCAAAAAAAGACAAGACAATACTGAAATTAAGAACAAAGTCGAAAAAGAGGTAACTGTGAGTATGAAGAAAGTTACCTCACCGTCGAATCAAATTGAGCATACAAATCTTGACACAAAGGGTGCACCGGCATGTTAAAAATATGAGCACGCCATTCTTGCCACCAAGAGGAAAACAAAGGATGGGCAGCTTCTATTAATCCCAAAGGTAAGGGCATGAATTCTCGCAGATCCCATCCAAGCTCAAAAAACCCTTTTGGCCTCCATTTCATCTCCTATTCTCTCTCTCTGGGCCTTATGATGGTTGAGAAAAACAGTCTTGGGGGCAGTTGCCCACGCCCCCAATTGCCCGGCAAACATGTTTGGGTTATAAAATTCATAGGAAGGATTCAAGAACCTCCCATGATGAAACTCGCCGGCAAGACACGTGGCTTAATGAAAGAATTGAAGATCTTTGTAGCAACCCTGTCTCGAGCAGCCGACTCATAGCTGAATTTGCAAGGCGTAGTCAAAGTGTCACTTTCTCCGTAAGGGAGCCATATCACATGATTGAAGCCCTTAAAGAATAACTTGAATAGATGGCCAAGATCTATATCAATGGTGATGGCAGCTGCGCCGCTTCTCCATAAGTTTGACAGCTTTCTTTTCATTTGGCCATCCTCATCATCATTGACAAAGGAAAACCCAAAGTGTTAAGGTCCACGGAGACTATCTCGGTGCATGTACAATTGTAGCCACATCTCGCACAAACCACCGTGGACCATTCACACAATGAATTTCCCCATGTTGACGATCCGAACAATGATCCGATGCATCATGTGATAGACAGCCTCCCGTAAGATATTTGCCCGCAGGAATTAAAGTTCCCGCAGCCAGCTCCTCGGCCATTACCATGTGATTGAGAGTTGGCTCATTGGATTTGCCACAAAAGATGAATCTGCATAGCCACATGTTTAAAAAAAGCCTTATATTCTTTGTCACCACAAAGACCAGCTGACATATATGTTTGGATGTACTTGGTCCATCCACTTCCAGATTTGACTGCCTTCTGGTTGCTATTGTGCTTATATTTGGAAGGATATACTGGCTCTGTCACATTAAGGCCGGTCATCATGAATATATCAGCCAAAGTAAAAGACATTGGGCCATGACCAAAAATGAAAGCATTGGTAGCATTGGACCAGAAGTGGGAAGCTGCTATCAGAAGAGAATCATTCCGAGGTGTTCCCGAAAGGGATAACTCTAAGCAGTGCTGGATATCCTGGGAGTCCCAGTGACTGCTACTCTTGTTCAGCATCCTTTGGTACCACTGCCGCCATCCAAAGATCGGAGGGAAGGGCCAGGTTTTGAAAGTGCTTGGCCATCTGTTCGGAGGAGCAATTCTAGATTTGAAAGGGATCCTCGAAGTTTCTTTCTCCACAAATTCGATTGGGTTGGAGTCTCCCATCGGACCCAAAAAGTACGAATCAGGATTGGGGGCATAAGGGATCAAAAATCCGTCCTTGTACTCCTTCAAAAAGATAATACGGCCGAAAAGAGAATCGGGAGAGATGAAAGATCAAAGAAAATTTGCCGAATACATGAAAAGAATCAAAAATACCTCTGAACTCCATCAAGGGTCGCCATTGGGGATTGAAAGTAGGCTCGAATCTAGAACGAAGAAGAATCAGATTTTGAGTGGCGGCTACGGAGTTGAACAGTGTTGACCTAAATGAGAAAAGAGTCTGTGTTCAATTCCGGAATAAAATTACTTTTATCCCGAAATTGAGGGGGCATGTGTTAACACCGGATTTTGGTAAAAACCAATGACAAAATGGGCGATTCGGTAAAGTCTATGAAAAAGCGTAAATCCAACGTGTTCGGCAAATGAGTGTGCGGTCGGCTAACTTTGAGCTATTCGGCAAGTGGATATGCTATTGACTCGGGTGATTCGGCAAGCATTGGTGCGGTCGGCTATCTTTGAAGACAGTGGCTCCATTCGGGAAGCGAAAAGGTGGCAAGCGAGAAGCCGAATAGAAGGAGAAAAACGATAATCGAGGACTCAAGAAGAGAATTATAGCAAGAGTCTCGCCGTACTTTTGAGTTACCTTTAACATATTGTGTACGTCGTAATCTCTTAGAATTCATGTTATGTCCAGTATAAATATAGACCCTCGACCATTGTAAAAGGATTCACAATCAAATCAATACAACCGCCCCGTGCACGTTTTTGAGTCCTTTTGTCGTGTCGCCGAAGTTCTTCGAGAGGAGCCATCGACCGTCGACCTCCGTAAGTTCCGCAACCTTGCTATCATGTCTAGTATCATGCGGTGGATTTAGATTTTGATGCAAGTAGTCTTGTTCGTCTCGATGGGATGGCCGTGCGGCAAAAGCGCCTACTTGATGATCAAGAAGTCTTTGCTTATGCTTTGTCTATCTCGACTAGATGGCCGTGCGGCGGCAGCGCCCGCTTGATAGCTTAGCGAGGCAAGATAGTTATCGATTCTTGGTTAGATCGTGAGTCGTGCGGCGTGGCTAGGATCCGCTCAAGGATTAGTTATCGGCTCTATTAGATTTGGCAAGATCTAGTAGATTCATTAAGTTATCACGTGTTGCATGACGATCTATTTATTTGTAACACTCTTTTTGCCCAATCTAGATTTGATCGGTTTCGCTTCTTACTTTATAGATCTATTTGCTCTCTAATGTTCTTTACTCTTATATTATCATGATAAATAGATCGTATGCTTACGTAGCCGAATTGGATCAATCTAGATTGTTACATGTTGCGGGTTCTTGCATGTTAGAAACGCTTAGACTTTGATAGGATCGGGTATCGTGCGGCGGCGGATGCAGGTCTTTGATTAGTTTAGTCGTGATAATTTGTATGTTCCTTCTTCATGGACCCCCGAGTCGGCTGTATTGCCGAGCTTGGTTATGCTTCAATTCATGGTTAACTTTCACTTGTTCAAACATATCTTCTTATGCATGCATGTTCGGTAATCAATACACTACGTGTTTCACCTTCATATTAGCCGAATGAATCGTATGCATGATTGGCGCATGCCTTCTATAGCTGTATGTCGTCGTAAGTGGCTTCCCGGGCGTATATACGAACTGTCTGGTCTCATCCGACACGTTCCGATTTTGTATTTAACAGTTTTTTGTCCCCTGTCGGTTTTTTCAGTCAAACCGACCGCACGCTTCCGGATCTCCAAACCGCGCGGCCGTCCGATTGAAAGTCACGCTTTTTGGCTTGTTTGTGTGCTTGGCGCAGGGTGCAGATTTTGTGCCAACAAATATAACAATGTATCATGCTTGAGCTTGTAGGCCCAGATTGATTCGTCCATGAGTGGCGAGTTGAAACAAGTTGCAAACGGCTGTCAACCTAGGGTGAAATCATTTACCAGTTATGTTGTGAACGGATGTCGGTTCCACACAACAGGGTACGAGGAAAACCGGCCCAATCGAAAAACCACAAATAGCGGAGTTTATACACCCGGCACTGATGGCCTCGACTACCATGGAAGAGTTGAGGAGATATATGAACTGGAATTTGATGGTGACATACCTCTTAAACCTATCTTGTTCAAATGCCACTGGTTCAATCCTCACGAAACGAGACGTACCCCTCATCTTGGGTTAGTTGAGGTTCAAGAAGATTCCGTCTATCTAGGAAAAGATGTCTACATTGTGGCTCAACAAGCCGTGCAGGTGTATTACACGCGATATGCCAACCAAGGCAAAACAGAGCTTCGGGGTTGGGCTATTGTGCACCAAATGTCTCCACACGGCAAACTACCTACCCCAAATGATGACGATTACAACTTCAATGCAAACACATATGATGGAGAGTTCTATCAAGAAGATGGGCTAACAGGGATGTTCGAGATAGCCCTACCCGAAGTGAGCGAAATGGAAGTAGACAACGAAACGGTTCATGACGAGGAGGATGGAGAGGTGGTGGTAAATGCCAAGGACATAGAAATGCTTGAGAGATTACGTGTAAACAGTGAAGAACAATTATGTTTTGATGAGTGTCATAGTGTTGCCTATTTGGACAACATAGACAGTGATGACGAGACCTATGATCCCAATCATGAAGATTATTCCTAAAACATGTAATACTACGTTTTTTAAATCTCAATTATTTGCATTTGTGTACTAATGTCTTGTTTATTTATTTTGAATATCTCATATATGTACTAATATGTCTTGTTCATTCTTTGTGACTGCAGGAGATTGATCAAAGATGGCGAGCAGCCGTCCACGACGTGAGACGCCCTCGACTTACGCGAGAGCACGCCCTCTCTTCTGAGGTGAGGGGTCGTCGTCAAGGGGAGCGTCCACAGGAGGTGCCGAGAGGAGGAGCAGGGGACACAGGAGGCAGCGGTCTCCCACTCCACAGGAGGTTGTGGAGGAGCAGCAGGTGGCGGAGGAGGAGGAGGAGGAGGAGGAGTGGAGGAGGGAGACGAGGCGGCCGAGGACGAGGGAGGCGAGGCGGCCGAGGATGAGGGAAGCAAGGCCCCCAGTGTCTACCGGTGAGGCCCTGCGAAGCTCCCTCCGGTTCCGCTTCCTCATGACTGCCCCGTGATTCGGCCTATGGCAAAGAAGTAAGTAACTATACATGCTCTGAGAACTATATGATATGTTCGAACTCAAAAGAGAAACTGACAAATTTTCGTATTCACTTCTGCAGGGCCTGAAAAGTTTTGTCGGGTACTCCCGCACGCACCCCCGCGAGCATCTTGGGTGTTTTGTGCAGGAAATGGTACCCCGGCTTGGTGGAGTTGTCGCCGGGGGGGGGGGAGGGAACAGGAGCCGGCCTACACGTGGGATAGGTACGCGCTGGCCCCGGATGACGACTACCGCAAACAGGAGTGGGTACTTACGGAGTTTTGGGTAAGTCTCTCTCGCACAACATTGCTCAATACATGGAATTCGAGCCTTCTTTTGAAATAATGTCCTAACACATCGTTTCTGAGTGCAGAAATTTTTCAAGCCAGAAGAAGGACTTGAACCCAAGGCAGATCGGGCGGTGCATGTAGCATGTAGGAAGTACGTCACCGACATACACCACGAGTCGCGCGTCCAGGCCCACGTTGACTACTACGCATCGGTGCGTAGAATGAGCCTTAGCAAAACTAAAGCAAGAACGATGACGCTGACTCGGGAGCAGTACCTTGAGGTATATGAATAACATTGATATTCATTTGTTTTTAGATTAAATAGGTTCAATTTGATCTTATATGTGATATACTCGATGACTTGTAGGTGATTCCCTGGTGGTGCCGAGCATATGCCGAGTGCTGGACCATGATCGTGGACAGGTGGTTCACGCAGAGCTATATAGAGAAGCATGAGGCTCGGTGGGCCCGGCGTCCCTCGAGGCAAGGTCCCACTCACCATCAAGGCGGCCAAGCCTCCCCGCATTCAAACAAGCCTACGTAAGTGATTTTGTTTATCTATTTTGACGCATAATTATGCCTGCTATCTCACCATCTTTTTTGACTTTCGCAGAGGAGGCTGCGCACCCGACGAGGAGGTCTCGAGTTCTCGGCGTGGGCTATGTCCCACATGGGCAAGGTGTCATCCGTCTCCTTCGACCCGCTGCCCCGCCCGAGTCGTACTCCGACCGAGAACGTGTACACTAAAGTCCAGGAGTACATGTCGGCGGTATGAGAGCTCCACGGGCCAGACTACGACGTGCGCTCCCGAGCCCATTGATGCCACTTTGCCATCATGAGGCTTGGAGGAGGGAAGAAGCACGTGCGGGCCGTGGATTGCGCGGCGCCATCGACTCAAAGATCGTTCCGTCTCTAGACGTGATCGAGCACGAGCACGAGCCGCGGCCGGCCCCATACGCCCACGGCCTAGTCCAGCACTTCAGCGGGTCGACCAGCTCGAGGTAATTCCTGCAAAGACGTCGTATGTTCATATTCTAACACTTGTATTAGATTTGCATTACTGCAACATTAGAGCCAAATTTTGCAGGCACGTATCCTAGAACAAGATAGGGTACATGCAGAGCTAAGTGCTCAGCTAAAGGTCGAAATGGGCCGCGAGAGGCCCAGAGAAGAAGATGGTGGAAATGATGCGCATCATGCGGGCTCTTGGGCAAAAAACGGGTGTAGATGTGCAGATTCCCGATCCTGATCCTACAGGTCCTCTAGCTACTCCTACTGCTACTCCCATGAGTATCAAAGAGTATTGTTGGCTTGTGCTTTACTTGTTTAACATAGAAACCTAGACCACACTAGCTATATGCAATTTGATAGGATTTTCTCTAAATTCTCAAACTGTAGTCGTACATTACTTGATGCAATCTCACACAAGCAACTAATTTAATGTGCAGCTTCCATCAGTGGGTTCTAATAATCCCGCTCATGCGTCACCTGGTGATGCAGTCTATGCTACACCACCGTCGTCTCAGAGGCCAGGTTGGTGAGGAGTGCGCTCGTCATGTGCCGATGGATTTGTGCCTGATTGTGATATATTGTGATATATTGTGACCATGCTGGGCTGCGCGGTACTCGGCAAAGAAATTACAAAAAAAAATAAAAATGTCTTTGCCGAGTGCCGCCGTGAGGGCACTCGGGAAAGCTTCCGTCAAAACAACCGGCGCCGTGACGCCTTCTTTTCTTTGCCGTGAGCCGTGGTTGGCCCTCGGGGCTTTGCCGAGTGCCCGAGAAATGGCCCTCGGCAAAGAGGTCTTTGCCGACCAAAAATTCCCCGAGGGCCCTTTGCCGAGTGCAGCCCTCGGCAAAGCCTTTGCCAAGGGCTTTTGCGCCTTTGCCGACTGCCAGGGGCACTCGGCAAAGAACCCGTCTGCAGTAGTGTATCTTCAAGTTCTGCGGACCTGACCAGATCCATCAATTAGTATTCAATTGTGCGAGGAGCCCATCCTTGTGTTGTCTCTTCGATCTGGTTCGGACGAGCTGTCTCGGTAGTCGGTAGAAGGACGCTAGCTAATTTTTGTGGCGTGGCTTCACAGAAGCGCAGAGAAATATGCTAGCGGGTGTCTCCTATTTAGGACAACTAGCAGGCAGTGGGAGTAGGTGAAGATCAGACTGAAGTATGACTGCTACTGGCCTTATAGTTGTCACTGATTTATTCCACACTAAACTTACCCTCGCTTATGTATGGCGGCTATGGGAGTGGGGAAGTTAATCTAAGTACATAATTGATTGACGCACAGACCAGAAGCACACAGTATATAAAGTCAAAAGAAAGAAATGTAGACTGCAGTGGTCATGGGCCATGGCAGCCGAGAAATGATGGTGATTCTACAATTGTTTACATGTAAGGCTTTGTTTGGCTGCACACAAATACACTTCAATCCATACTCGCTGCTACAGTAACCACGGATTTGGTCCGGCCCAACTGGCCTATTGGGCTGGGTTCTTGGATGTGGCCAACCGGAAAGTTGTGTGTGCCTCTTCATGTTCTTTTCTCTTATTCTCTTGGCTCCAACTCTCCAACTTGATGGCCACCTACCATGGATGATTGTCGTTCGTTCCACTTCCACCTCAGAACTGCCAACTGGCATGCCATCCACATGAACTCCGGGCTCCGGCGGTCTGGCCTCACAGAAGTCACCCACACCCATGTTGTCGGGCCCTTCCAGTGGGGCCGGCCCTGAGTTTTTAGAGGCCCGGGGCGGAACCAAGATTTAGGGGCCCTTATTTACACACGACACACATATATAAAGAGTTAATGATAAAAACTTAGCTACAATATTGTCAACATATACAAAACCTTTGAAGAGATTTCATACTAAATATTATAAATAAGAAACAAAGAAGTAGGTTAAGCAATCATATGTGCTTTCAAGAAGAAGAAGATAGCGAAGGAACGAAGCTAGCAAATTGCTCTTTCTTTTATGTCTTATTTAATAAGCTAGCAAATTGCTTTTGCTTTCATGTCTTGTTTAATAGGAGAAGATGAAGAAAGTAAGTTAGCAAAAGTAATGTACTGTCTTCGAAGAATAATATATATTTATTTTGACTAAATGAAGATAATATAAATAACTCGAGCCTAGATTATATTTTAGAGCCATCGAGGGCCCACCGCATACCCGGTACTAATCATGGTGTCCATGCGTATACTCACCAAATCGCATATATGTAGGGTCCGTTTGGTTCATAGCGAGAACTTGCCGCAACTAAGGTTAGGCATATGCCGAGTAGCGGCATGCCAACTTTGCTGCAAAAAAAAAATGGTGTTTGGTTCACTACCATGCCTAACTTTGGTTTGGCGATTTAACTCGGGCAACTGTTTGGTTCATAGCCATATGAGCTGCCACAAATTTGGCAAATGTATGTGGCAAGTGTTTGGTCCACAGCCAAAGTTGATTACAATTACCTGATTCAAGAAAGGGGTGAGGTTACCACTTAAGTCCTAGAACCAGCAGTTCAACACTTTTCACTCCAACACGATTACAAAAAGAATGCATTTTTACTAATACTAGCAAAGTAATTAGCACTACTTGAACATATTGAGCAATAATTAACAGAATGGCAACTTGTCATATCCGTTGTAGTCCTTAGCTATATTAGTATACACAAAAACATGATGATCTACCAGGCATGAGTTGCAACGGACCACTTCAGTCTGTCCTATATAAAAGCGGCGGCAAATCATTGGTCTTCAATTTACGGCTATATATAGCCATACAAAAGCATCAACTACATCACCGCAGAGGACCGCTTAAGTCTACCCTATTCAAGAGCATCAAGACATAATGGGCGAAAGCCTCAACGATCGGTATGCTTAGATGATGACCACTTCCATAGTTCCATGTGCAAAAGAAGCAAAAGAAGTTCACTGAAACACCCTTCGGAGAAGACTATCTAGTCCCATGTGCAAAAGCAAAAGAAGTTCACCAAACACCTTCATGAAGTCGACTATCACTTTGTTTACCATCTTGGTCACACAAGAACCGATACACCCAAGTCTCCAAAGTTGTGTTACTAGAATGACCGAGCCAACCACGCATACCTTCGTTATCAGTCGTGCCAAGTAAAGACCAACAAAGATTTTATCCTCTCGTGCGAATAGGCAAAGCTTCTAACCTCTTCCACAATTCAGCATGCTGATTTTCGAAAGTTGGGACCGGGTGGTGCGGGGAGGTGGCCGAGCAAGAGACTCGCAATTACCTTTATACTTGTGCTGATCTGTTCAGTGGCTTCTGAGAAACGACTCTTAGGCTTTGTTGGCTTCTTACTAGGGGACTTAACCCCTCTTGCTCTCTTCTTTCCAGATCGATGGGGGCTCGAAGAGCTACCACTCGCTTCATAGTTAGGACTAATTTTAGGACCTTTAGGTGAGGGTAATGTGTCCGAATCATCACCTTCAAGGTCAATTGGATGTGCATAACCAGATGTGTCATTAAGCCCTTCACTATCATCACTGTCACAGCCCTTATCATTATGCAAGCATGTTTCTGGATCCATGGCAAGAGAACCATCTGCATGACTACCTTTGAAGAGTTCTTCCATCTCAAGCAAAGAATTTGATGGGCTTAGAAAGCAAGCGCCTCTCCACATCCTGCACGTGAATACATGATAACAGTTAAGACTGACAATGAGTATTCGGAATTTGTAATGCGAAGCAAAATTATGAGACATACCTTTAGCTTTTCCTTTTCAGATTCAGAAATAATTACTTTGCACCTGGTGGCATCAAATCCATTTCCACTGTTACTTAAAGCTCTCTCAACTACCTTCCACCTGTAACAGAACCGACCAATTTATAAAAGCATAAGTGAAAAAAAATCACTCGCTAAGCAAGCAATTGTCACACTTAAGCCGTTATAAACCCGGTAGTCCGGAAATCTCGAAGGATTTCAACCCAACTATCATCAACCAAGATCGTACAAGTTTAGCGTCACCATTCGCACGTTACAACATTTCATAAATACTTCGATAACATCAGAGTGCGGAAATTAAAGTTATTACAAACCGAGTCTTCAAAATCAAATAGCGGAAGTAAGTAGTTTTAGAAGCTCAACCCAACTCACACATTTTAGATAAATAAAGTGCCAGGCCACGCCTATCCATCAAAAGCATGTTGGGGAGAATAGTAGAGATTGACCTTGCCCCGTGTCTTCTAGTCCACAGGGAAAAAGACAAGTGGCGCGCATGCGTGGAAGGTATGCCCGTCTGCACAAACAACAAGCGGAAAAAAACCCCGAGTACAAGAAGGTACTCGCCTAGACTTACCCGTCGACTCAAAAGTAAAAGACTCCAAGGAGTATGACAGGCTTTATCGGGAGGTAGCTCGACTAATTTGCATAAAAGCGGTAGTAATATTTAAAGTGACAAAAATCGGCTTAATCATCCCTATTTAAGCTAGGTAAGCACCTATACTATTCATCATTATAGTATATTATTCATGATTAAGCAAGCAAGTAGTAACCGTAGCCATAAACATCAGCTTAACTCATCATCATCATTAACCATATTCCATAATCATTACTACGATGTTGCAGCTCAAGTCAAGGTGTTCACTTTGTCCAGAACGATGACGATTCGAATCGATTACTACCGAGCTCGGGGGGTATTCCTCACACAAACCACGCTCACGAGCCAAGTGAGCTACAGTCACACCGTGGCACATCCGGGAAACAAAGCGGTCTCGCATGGAGCCACCGTACCCAAGGACCACCCAAACGCCTTAGCCGGCCAAAATTTGGACCTCGGACTTACTCTTCGCGCCCCTGTGGTCCCCCATCCATCTCCAATACAAAGTCGCGACGGGTCGAGAACCGGCCCGGATAGTGTTAGGCTTCGCGGTCGGAAGTGCTTATCCGGCCCGCTAAATGTGAGGCATGCGTTCAATATGACTTGGGGTACAACAACGGTGCGGTCCTTAATCGACACGCAGGCGGAATCACTATGGTCCAACAACCCCATACGACTCCGTCCGGTCTCCATTTATCATAACCGAACCATCAACCGGATGATATCAACATAAGCTTTTCCATCAATAGCAAGTAACCACCTATACTCGCGGATGACGTGAAATCACCCGACTTCTACCGTCTAAGCAAGCTAAGCATATTACTCGCCCTAGACTAGCGGGGTGTATCAAGGTGGGATAATCAATGGTAAAGCAAGGATGTAATGCATCAACGGTGTCACACAACTCCTATACTTAATGCAACAATCATAAAGCATAATTAGACCGTTAGAAAGCATAGGTAAGTAGATGCTCCGGGGCTTGCCTTGCTCGAAGTCGACGCTGTGATTAGGGCACTCGAGGCAGCTCTTCTTCGCCTTCTTCTTGTGGAACCTCCGGCTGGGGGGCTCCTCCGGAAGATTCTGCTTTCGGTCTCCGAATCACGGGAGGTCCTCTCCTGCGAACTCGTATGATGCGATGCACGTGTATGAGTATGGCGAATGCATAACACATGATGCTCATGTATGGGAATGATTAACAGATCATTTGACAGAGTAGGTGCATATCTCCTCTCTACTAACAATTTAACTTATCTACTGAGTATGCGCATACCTCTTCTCTAAACACTTAGAGAAGTGCATAAAGAAGAGTGGTGTGTAGGCGCACACACCCACACATCACATGAATACAGAGAAATATCACTACTCATATCCAAACACCACATTTCAGTTACGATACAGCATTACATGACCAGCAAGTATAGCATAATTAAAAGTGCACAAGAAGTAATATAGAACTCCATAAATCATTTAATTCCAATGCTTATCATTTCATGTGAATAAACAAGCTTGAACTGTGACCTCTGTATAAATAGTCCAGAAAAATCTACAAAAATTACAGGAGCTACTTCATGCTATAACAAGGCCATGATAAAATTTTCATAGCAATTCATCAAACCCAACAGCCTACACAAAAAGATAAAGCAGCAGGCCAGAAATGCATATTTAATAACTTTGTATTATGAAAAGTATCAAACAACAGATTTCATATTTTTATCTAGAACTTCTTAGCTCAAGAGCAGTCAGCAAAAATTACCAGGGCATAATTCCTTATAATTATTTTATTAAAAATCATTTAAGAATCTGCCTAGAAATGCATTTAAATCACATCTCAATATTTCTACACAGGATCTGCATGTTATACATTTTTCACAGAAAGTACATCTCATAACAAGACTAACAAAAGAAGAATCATATTTTTCAGAGCAATATTTTATTTATTATGCATTTACTCAGTTTTCAGCCATTTAAGCATTTAAATAAATCTACACAGAAAATATTCACCAAAAATACATCTCATATTTTTCCTGAATAGATCTACTCACTACCAACCTAGCAAAGCAAGAATCATCAAATTTGGACTTCATTTGCACCGGCTACAAATTCAAAAGCATTTAAATCTTTTTCTCGAAATCAAATAAAAAGAAAGGGCCGAAGCCCGGCCTGCGTGGACTCGGTCCAATGGACCGTGGGTCATCGGGCGCCAGGGACCCCAAGGTCCACGGCCCCACCGGCCAGGCCGAGGTGGTCGCCCGGTGGTCCGGCGGGCGCTTGCTAGCCGGCGGTGGCGAGCCCACCGGCGCAGCCAAGTGCACCTGGCGTGCTTTGTGGCGACGAGGCGCACCCGGTGACACGCTTGGCGCGAAGCATGCGACGAACCCTAGCTACGCGGCGGGCGGTGATGGCGGCACGGCGGCTCGGCATGGAGGCGCAGGGTGGCCGTCTCCGCGCCCGGTTGGCTCGGTGAGGGGCGCACCATGTGCACGAGCGAAGGCGGAGCTAACCTAGGGTTTGGGGTGCGGTGTTAAGCATCGGAGTTCCCCGGCCGCGTGCATGGTGGCACGGCGGAGCAAGGAGCTCCGTGAGCAATGGCGCGGCGGTGGTAGGCGCGCATTGCCCCCTGTTGAGGGCGCCGAATCAACGATTCGGGTGTAGCGCGGTGCTAGCGCGCTGGGTGAGGGCAGGGAGAAGAGAGGGCGGCGACCGCTGCGTGAGCGCTTATTACGGCGAAGCCGGGCGCTTAGCCGCCGGTGACGAAGACGACGCCAATTGGAGGCCTTACTAAGGCAACGCAGAGGCGGCTGGTGGGGTGGACGCGGTGGCGGTTCGGGCGTGAGCAAAGCGGGCAGCGGTGGCGCAGCCTCGCTGGCGGGCGGAACGCCGCCGGCGGCGGGCGGTAATGGGCGAGCTAGACGGCCGCCGCTGCTGTTGCCGGGCGGAGCGAGAGGGCGAGGCGGTGGCGAGCGAGTGAGAGCGAGCGACGAGCCGGAGAGGGGCGCTGCTCCCATTTTGGGCGACAAATGGCCGAGTGGGTCCTACACGCCGGGAACGCCGCCACGCTGGCGGCGCTGCGGGCGCCGCGACGCTGCCACGACGGCGCGGGCGGTGGAATGGGCCGCGGGCCAAGTTGGGCCGCTCGCCTGCTTTCGGTTCTTGGCCGGCTCTCCTTTTTTTGAATTTAATTTGAAACTGAAACCAAATGCATCTTTTTGATAAATTTCCGGGCATTTTCAAGAGATGCTCCAAAAATTAAGTTATAGAGAATTTAAAACTGAACAACTTTCATTTAAGGCTCAACCCCAAATTCTCAATAAAAATTTGAACAACAAATTCATTTTGAATTTAGGGCAAATAAAAAGGATTTTTAATTTATTTTCTTTTGATTCAAATTGCACCAAATCTTTTGCAATAAATTTTATCAAATCATTTCAAAATGCTGGGCAAGTGAAACCAAACTTGATCGAGCAATTTGCAAAGCTAATTAATTAACAAAGCAACACTCAAGCAATTAATTAAATTAACAAATGCAACACATGAGATGATGATGCATTTAGGGTTAAATGCTTGATGATGCTTATGCCATGCTTATGAAGGTTTAAAGTTAATTAATTAAAGCCTAATGCAAGCTTAACACCGAGGTGTTACACCACCTGTCCTTGTAATCCCTATAGTGACGATTAACCTGTTCAATGGTCACACCCATGGCAAACTCTTTGTTTAAGGCATCAGCACACTTCGCATGGTGTACCTTCTTCCACACAAAGCCTGCATGTTGGTTTTTCTTATATTCAATATACCAATTCAGCATGAATTTTGTCTGCTCCTCCTCCCAACTTATGGTTCTCACACGGATTGGCCCATCAACATCCACCTTTCCTTTTCTTTTCGTCATCTTGCCCAGCTGCAAGAAAGATGCATCAACTACAGGAATGCACAACCTGCAGACAATCATTCAATAGAAAAAAAAACTAAAACAAAAAAGAGCAACAAAAATTATGCTTTTATCTATAGTCTACAGTAAAAAAAAGAAGCAATTGTATGCTGAAATACATAATATTAGAATCAACCATCACAACACAGAAGTCTCATTACATGGCACACAAATTAAGTAATACTGCGTTCTTCATTACATGCCAAGTATTTGTGCATCACTACATGTTAATCATATTCTCAGTGGTCTGATTCAACTCAGAGCTTGATTCGCCTACTTTATCTCTCCACATAGTACGTGCTATCTGATCTCTTTTAAGTACCCAGGCCTGACTCTCAGCACGTATGTCACGATATGTCCTACTGCTCCTTGGCAAAGCCCTGTACCATGATTCATCGTCATAGACATACTCATCATAAGTATCACTATGGTCTAGTATCCAGTTGTGAAGCCCACAGCATGCGAGAACAATCTTAACTTGTATTTTCAAAGGAAAATTTGGTTGACTTTTAAGGATTGGAAATCGATTCTTCAAGGTACCAAAACCGCGCTCAACTGTTGTCCTAAGAGAGGAATGGCGGTGATTGTATAACTCCTTATAATCTTGAGGTTCTCTACCACCTTTATATTCTTTTAGGTGATAACGGACGCCACGGTATGGAGGGAGTATACCAGGTCTTGCTGCATATCCAGCATCCGCCAGAAAGAATTTTCCTAAAATATGAAATGTTGCCTAAGGTTAGAGCTGAACTATGTATTTCTTTGTTTAATTTGTGAAAAACATGAATCACTACCTTCAGGTATTTTTAGACCAGTGGGGCGTCTTAGAGCATCTTCAAGTACATGAGAGTCATGAGCTGATCCCTCCCATCCAGCTAAGACGTATATGAATCGCAGGTCAAAATCAACAGCAGCGAGAACATTTTGAGTGGGGACCTTCTTTCTACCCCTAAACCTGTCTTGCATGTGTGCAGGGACAAATGCTGGTATATGAGTACCATCCAAAGCTCCTATGCATCCCTAAGGAAGACAAATGATGTTTTATTAGAGTAATTAGCATCCCTAAGGAAGACAAATCGTAGCTGAAGGTGTTTCATGACTGTACCTCAAAGTAAGGGTGGAACCTTCCTGGGTTGCTTGTGATCTTTGGGTGTGTTTCAGTGGTCCTCGTATATATGAGTTCTCTAGCAAGTATTACACATGCATCTAAAACCTCATTGAAGTACCTACTAACAGTCTCACCTGATCGAATGAACTCAAAACCAATAGCTCTATTAGACCAGTTTTGACCCACTACATGCATAAACATTGCAACTTGTTCTTCCACTGTCACATTCAATGAGTCCATCAAAAGACCACGTGATCTAAGACTTTGACAGAGCATATGAAAAACATTCTTTCGCATGCGCAGTTCAGAAATACAATGGGCCTCTGTACCATTGTACAAACGATCTAAACGGGTTTGTCTTGCGATATCTCTCGCCAACATAGGTCCATATGTCACACCTTCTCTGTCTCGCTTCCGCATGTATAGCAGATAAGTGTAACTAGCTAGACACAAAGCAATAGCAGCTACCAACCTTCTCCTCCAAATGTAGTACTGGTAGTAATAGCTGAAGTAATAATATATGAACTGACTCATCCTTCCATCCATCTGGTTAGCAAATATTTACCAAAAAAAATTACAATTTCAACGCATATCAGATTAGGGAAAAAATAATTTACACAAATATTACTCACTTTTACTAGATGATCTATAGCAGCAACTCGTCAAAAAGAAGCATTTTTTAATGTCCTATGTTCTTGTATTATATGAATATGATCTGAAGTAATAATATATGATCTATAGCGGCAACTCGTCAAAAAGAAGCATTTACTAGATGATCTATAGCAGCAACTCACTTTTACTAGATGATCTGAAGTAATAATATATGAATATGAACTGACTCGTCCTTCCATCCATCTGGTTAGAAAATATTCCCCCCAAAAAAATCAACACATATATCGGATTGGGGGAAAATAATTTAGACAAATATTAGTCACTTGTATTAGATGATCTGTACCAACAACTTATCAAAAAAAAATCATGCGTTATCCACACAAGGCATGTACTGTTGCAAACTAGTTATACTTGTAGCCTACCAGTGATATTCACTCTTGCAAAGTAATCTGAACATTATTAATCCTTAAATGTCGACACATGGACCTAACATGCAGGAGGAACCATTGCAGGAGAACCAGACCTGTGCAGATGCACGTACCTGCAAGATGTTGTGAGCCAGAAAGCTCCGCGTCGAGATGGAGGTCCCTATGCAGTGATGCGGAGGCAGACGACGCCCGGACACGGAGTAGACCACGCCGGACGAAGAACCTCCAGCGGCTCAGCGAAGGCCGCCCGACGCCAAGACAGCCCCGGACGGCCGGACCGGACGTCAATCCACGCAGCGGCGGCCGCGCCCAGCCCCCGGCGGCCAAACCTGGACGTCAAGCTGCTCGGCGCCTGCTCAGCGCCGGACAGTGCAAGAGCCGCAGCTGCCGCTGCGGTCCTCTTTACCCCCAACAGTGAAGAGATAAGGATGACTGAGCGGTGAGGAAATATCTAGAGGAAGAAAAGGCATCGCCCGTTGCAGTTTCGCGCCATTTTCTTGTGCGCGCCGAAGTTACGCGCCAAAGTTACGCGCCATTTGTTACCTCGGGCGGTACGCACAACGGCGTCGCGTCGTTGCGCCGAAGTTGTGGCGAAGGAATCGTTCGCCAAACTTTTGGCGAGAAATACTCTGGCGAAGCGTTACGGCCGCGCCAAAGATTGTTTGGCAGCCCAGTTCAGGGTAATAAACCAAACACATGCCTAACTCAGTTTGGCATGCCTAACATTAGGTGTGGCAGACTTTGGACACAAACCAAACGCACCCGTAGTCTATACAAAGACGGCCACATATTGTGAGAACAAATACATCGATGCACATGCATGCTTATGTGCTAGATCCGGTGGCCGGTGCTATATACGCGCACGTATAAAGTCTAGGTGTGGTAAAATCATCTTTAGAAATCGTAGCTGCTAGTTGTTCCCTTCGTGCGATCAACCAGCTGTCTGAACAATAGACCTGAACTTTGTTAATCCCGTATTGTCAGCGAACAAGGGCTTGTGTCTGTTTGAGAATCATCAGATTCATGCAGCGAGAGGCGACGTACCTACAGGCTAGTAATATACTGGTATACCTGAGATGGGGCCCCATGGGATTGGGGGCCCGGGGCGGTTGCCCCGTCCGCCCGCCCTCAGGGCCGGCCGTGGCAGTGGCCAGTGGCTGCATCTAGCTAGACGCCGAGCAGCGTGAAGATATCCGCTGACGCCGCACGATTTCGTCGACCTCCGATCTGTCCTGCTTCAGAAGCTTCTAGCTAGTACGAAGCTGCTAGCTCTGCGTGATCTACTACACTCCGCTCATCATCCACCCGCCGACCTTCTAGCTAGTACGAAACTGCTTCCTGCAGGATCATAGTCACCCACCCGCCGAATCGCTCGCCAAAGTAAAATTGGCCTTGTTTAGATGGAGGAGAGAGAGTGAAATTTATAACTGTAGCATTTTATTTGTATTTGGCAAATATTGTCTAATCGTGGCCCAACTAGGTTCAAAAGATTCGTCTCGTGATTTACAACCAAACTGTGCAATTAGTTATTTTTTTTACTTACATTTAGTGCTCCATACATGTGAGTAAAAACTTAATGTGATGAAGAGAGAGTGAAAAAAATTACAAAGAGAACAAGAGCTTGGTAAATTAGTTTACTAGCGTCACATCACAGAGGAAGCAGAGTTGCTTTTCTTGTACTCCTCTTTTCTGCAACTTCCTAGCTCTGCGTGACACACACACACACACACACACGTTAATCAAGCAATTGAAAAATGAAGAGCTCACCTTTTCTCTTGTCGTCAATTGGAAAAGTTGTCCGCCTGCTCTGTCTCTCCGGTTATTTTTGAATCGTCTCGTCCCACGGGTTCCCATCTAAATAACACAGAATAGTAATTGCGAGGGGCGTGAAGATCCAGCTGCTTCGTGGCTTTCCTCGACCAAGAATGGCGGGTGAATCTGGGTTTCTCTTGCCACAGGGCTCACACCAAGAACAGGGGTTGAACCTGGGTGAGCCCACCTTCACCTTGTTCCCACACAAAAATCAGCCCCCGCTTACTAGTTACTACTACCACTAATGCAAGCTGCTGTCCGCAGGCGCCCACACCGGTCCAGAGTTTGCAGGCCATGGAGCTGGTGACGGGGGCGATGGGGAGCCTGCTCCTCAAGCTAGGCGAGCTGCTCAAGGAGGACTACGGCCTGCAGAAGGGCGTCAGGAAGAAGATCGACAAAACTGTCACGGGAGCTCAGGGTGGTGCACGCCGTCCTCCGCAAGATCAGCTAGATGAACCGGTCAGGCTCTGGGCGAGTGTAAGTCAGGGAGGCATCCTACGACATGGAAGATATCGTCGACACATTCTTGGTGCGCGTTGAAGACCCTAATGAGCCTACTGAGCCACACATGCTACGACGCCTCCGGAAAAAGGTGGGCAGGCTGTTTAAGAAGAGCAAGGCTCGCCGCAAGATCTCTACCCTGATCCAAGACATCAATGACAAGCTTGAGGAGGTGGCAGCAAGGCGAGGCAGGTACACACTCGACAACATTGGTGTCAATCCTGTAGCTTCAACGACCATTGACCCACGCATCCTGAATCTATACAAAAGCGCAACAGAGCTTGCAGGCACTCAGGGCCCAAGGGACGAGCTCATAAATAAGCTGTCCCTAGGGGATGATGTTGATGGGTGCAATATGAAGCTGAAAATCATCTCTATACTTGGATTTGGAGGACTGGGCAAGACTACTCTTGCCAGAGCGGTATATGATCACTTTAAACTGCAGTTCAACTGCATAGATTCGGTTCCAATGGACCAAAATTCTGACATGAACAAAGCAGCCGATGACCAGCTTAAACCGCACTTGGAATGCGGGGCCATCGTTCCAGTAGGCAGGAGCAGGAATCCTGATATGAAAAGGTCTTTAGAGACATTCTTATTGGTCTTGACGAACAAAGGTACACGTATTCAAAACTGAAGGGGTTGGATGAAAATCAGCTCATGGGCAAGCTTAATGAATTCGCCAAGGAAAAGAGGTACGAGTACAATCACCAACCAATGCTGATCGCTGCTTACACTGTGACTTTCAATTTCAGCATGCTGATGTGCATTTTTTTCATTTATTTCTTATTCATTTTATTAAATATAAAGGCTTGATGCATCTAGCAGGCTCCATTTGAGTTCTATATATAAATTGGTACTATGTTAATCCTCAATCAATGTAGACTGATTTTAAAACAGTCATAAAGAAATAACTGACTATTTTCAGCAAGCATAGCTGCTTAAACAGTCATATAAAATACAATATATTTTCACATTTAAGTGTGTATTTTTATTTAGTTGTGAAGCAGCAAGCAAAATCCTACTAGTCATATACTCATATTATCTTACTATTACTAACTAGAGCTTGGATAGAGCCTTCATATTTATTCTCACTGACAGCATAGAAAAGAAAGATAAATTCTAGACATTCTTATAATAATTAGAAACAACTAGCCTTTAATTTGATAGATTCTAGTAACCATCTCCAATAATAACGGTTTGGTCTATTCTGCTTTGTAAAAAGGGTACCCACATCTACCATTATAAAAAATACATAAAGTAACCCCTAATCATCTAAACTAATCATTTCTGCCCTTATGAAAAATAATTTAAACCTTAAATTTGTATCTAAAAATACACATTTGTCATTATAAAAGATAATTCCAAATAGCTCCCAACATTTGCATCTAAATCACCATCTCACTATGAAAGATAATTCAAGGTAACATTAAACTAAAATCTAAATTATCCAACTTTACTATTATAAAAAGATAATATAAAATAGCTAAATTACCAACCTATACCATTATGAAAGGTAATGCAAATTAAATTCTAAGTTAGCATTTAGATTACCCACATATAGCGCTATGAAAGAAAATATAAAGTAACACCTTTTAATTTGTATGTGAATTATCCATTTCAGCCATTATAAAAGTAAACAAAAATATCGATCAAATCTCTCTCTCTCTCTCTCTCTCTCTCTCTCTCTCTATATATATATATATATATATATATATATATATATATATATATAAGTTATTGTAAACAATAAGTTAATATAAGTATGCTTTCCATATTTCTAAATTACAGCCTTTTGCCGTTGTTAAGTTAAAAGTAAGAATAATGATATGCTCCACCATGTAGACCAATTAAACATATAGTGATATAGACATTAGGATAAATATTAACTTCAAAAACTTAACAAGCATGGAAAATAATATTCATAAGTTGTTATTTTTAATAGGTTTATACATTTGCACTGAAACATTATGTCAAAATAGTATTGGTAGTTTAATTTTAAGCCTCTATACTTGATTAAACAATACTACTACGAACATAATTCTTTGTTATAAAAAATTAACATTTTGGGCTGAAATGACTTTTTATGCTAATGTAAGAACTAAGAGGGTAGCCTAGAATAGTTTTAACTTAACACATGGATAAAAAGTTTAAAAACTAAAATATGACTTTATATTAAAAGTTGAAAGCTAATATAACTTTATAAAATTAAAAAATAACTATATTAAGCTAAAATATGTATTCAAGATGTTACAAAAATGTTGCAATAAGAGCTTATGTATCTTAAGCTTAGGTTTTGAATTAAATAGATATATCATGCAAGATAAAAAATGCATCCTAGAAGTTCAAACTAGAGGTTCTCATGAAAGTAAATCATAGAAATTCTCAGAAATGCATCCCAATGAAGCCTGCAAGTTAATCCTTAGAAGATCCACTTGAAAAAAAAAGAAAGTAAATCATAGAAATTCTCATGAAAGTTAGAAACAACGTGGCATCAATCCGGTAGACTATAATCATAATCTTAGTATGATTAATTGGAGGCCCTAATGGATGGTGCACATTAATATCGAATCAAAATATGTAAATTTAAAACAAATATTTGAGACACTAAAAAACTTTAAATAAAAAACTTATCAACAACAAACATGTAGATCAAGTCGGCCACTGTAACTTCAGATTACCCATGTGAATATTCAAGGTCATTTAGGAAATCTTAATTTTGAATTTCAAAATATATAAATTTAGATAAATATTGGGACTCAAAACAGCTTCAAATAAAAAGTTTTAACTATAAATTTGTACTCCTTCCATCTGCAAAGTGTGTCATTCTCACTTCTTGAAGAAGTCAAATAGTTTCAACTTTGACCAAATATATATATATATATATATATATATATATATATATATATATATATATATATATATATATATATATATATATATATATATATATATATATATAAGATATTAATATTTATGGTATATAATTAATATCATTAGATGAATCATGGAATATATTTTCTTAATAAGAATGTTGTTAATATTTACTACAAAGTTAGTCAAACTTAAGAAAGTATGACCGGCACAAATCCCATAATGACACTTTTTTTTTTTGAACGGTGGGAGTAGGTTTTATTGAGAACTACAACTTAGATATAGACCATGTCAACATCTGAGATTGTTTTAAAATTGTAAATTTCAAATTTTAAAATCTGTGACCTGTTCTAAATCTAAAACTTTTCAACTACAAAGTAGAGATCACGTCGAGGGCTACCAAAGCTGTCTATGACCACCTCAAACCACACTTCAAATGCTAGGCGTTTCTTCAAGTGGATCGGAATCCTGACATCAAGAAAGTTTTTAGAGACATTCTTATATAGCACTAGATGATGAAACTTATACTCATTCCAAATTAAAGGGTTTGGATGAAAATCAGCTCCTGTGCAAATTCAACAAATTCATCAAACAAATTAAAGAGGTACAGGTGCTAGTATAATCACCGATACATTGCTACTAGCCACTGGCTCACTGCTAATAACCACAGTCGCTTTTTAGATTATGTATCTGCACAATTCATTCTTTATATCTTATTTATTTTATTAAAGAAAGGATCAGAGGAGATACCACGTTTCATTCAAGTCTACAAATTACAACATTAACTATTAAACAATGTGAAATTATTAAAAGAGCAGTAAAACAAGTAAAATTAGTATTTTTTTAGCAAAAAGCATAAGCAATTGTATAAAATATAAACATACTTATTTGTGTGCTAACCTATCCACTCAACTGCATGCAAGCAAAAAATCCGGCAAGTCATGTTACTAAAAACAACTATAAAAGTAGGATGATTTGCACTCAATAGTTACGAAGTATCTTGGTTGGTTATGATATGATGATCCTTGTGGTAGAACCTATACAAAAATAGGTTTGAGATTTCAACATAACATAGGTCCTCACTTTTCCCATGGGTTAAATCCAGTGCAGAAATACCGCATTTACCTATATAATTGTGTTCACTGGTCGAAGTGTGCGCCCATGTCAGGGTTTGTAGTTTTTTTTTTCCACAAAAAGTTAAAAAGGAAAGGCTTATGTGAGGGGAAGATTGCGGGTTAGAATCCTAGAAAAACCACATGACTTTGATGTGTGAGACGAGACCACTGGGTTCTTCGGTTTTTTATGTAGGATCTAAATCTAAAATACATCAGGAACATAACGAAATGGTGATACAGGACTAAAACAAAATCTCTGTATATGATGTGTCATATGTATGTTTATTTGTATTTACCATTTCTTGTGCTTTATTGTGAATTGTAGGTGTTTGATTGTTATTGATGATATATGGGACAAAGAGACATGGAAATTAGTCAGACGTGCTCTGCAAGAGACTAGTTGCCAAAGTAGACTTGTGATTACTACTCTTATTTATGAAGTTGCCACATATGCTGGACAAGCTTACAAAATATAGCCGCTTTCTCACAATAAATCCAAAAAGTTACTGTATGCAAGAATAGTTGATGGTGAAGGGAAGTATTTGGATAGTCCTTGGACCGATGTATGTGAACAAATTTTGAAGAAATGTGGTGGTGTGCCACTTGCTATCATTACAATAGCCAGTTTATTGGCCAGTAAACCAGGGGAGGATTGGTCCGAGGTCTGCAACTCAATTGGTTTTGGGCATAAAGGCAATGATGATGTACATAATACCAGAAGGATATTGCCTTTTAGCTACTATGATCTACCTTCACATCTAAAGGCTTGCTTACTGTATCTAAGCATATTTCCAGAAGATCATAAAATAGTTTGATATTAATTGATGTGGATAGCCGAAGGTTTCATCTCTAAGGAACAAGCTGCAGCAGGGGAATGATTATTTGAGCTGGGTGAGAGTTACTTTAATGAATTGATAAATAGAAACATGATCCAGGCCCAAGAGACAAAATTTGTAGGGGATGTTGATGCATGCTCGGTTCATGATATGTTCCTTGATTTGATACATCAATTATCGAATGAAGAAAATTTTGTCACTGTATTGAATGGTGGTGAGCGATAGAAATTTGAGGGGAGCATTTCTCGCAGGTTAGCCCTCCTACAGCATGTTGAAGAGCACAAAGATGGCCTGCTAGCTAATATCCCAGTGGAGAAAGTGAGAACCATCTTTGCCAGGCATTGCGATTTTTGTGCATTATGCCCACGTACGTCTCCCATTTTTACGTGTAGCAGCTGTTTCCAAAGGCTGCCAAGAAGGTACCTTGGATGGTCTTGGGAGTTTACTTCACTTGAGATATCGACTAGAGAGTATCACAGAGCTACCTAGGGAGGTAAGATATCTGAGGTTTCTGCAAACATTGGATTTACGTGACAGCAAGATAGAGGAGCTGCCGGAATAGGTGGGACTTCCGACACAACTTGTTTGCCTACGAGCTAAATGAAAGACAAGAGTGCCAGCTGGTGTGATAGGTAAGCGGACATCATTGCAAGAGCTGGTTATATGCTGTTCTGAAGGTGAAGATGCAACAATGCAGTTATTGAAGGAGCTGGGCCTGCTGACAGAACTGAGAGTGCTCAAGATTTGGATTGATGTTTGTAGTGAGAGCATCAATAGTGCTTTGCTGGAGTCCCTGGGCCACCTGTACAATATCCACGAACTTCGAATTTTGGGCTCATCTGGATGTAAGGATTGGGTGATCAGTGATGCATTATCGGTCTCCTGTCGGCATCTGCGGCACCTGGAATTCGAAACCCTCGGGTTCTCTCGACTGCCAGCGTGGATTAAGCCATCGCTTGCTCCAAACCTCTCCTACCTGGAAGTGAACGTGCTAGTTGTGAGAAAGCAGGACATGGAAAACCTTGCGAGGTTGCCAGAGCTCCATTGCCTTCGGCTGGAGTTGATTTACACGAAATTATTTAGCATAAAGATTCCTGCTGCTGAAGCTGTTGGCTACTTTCGCAAGTTGAGAATCTTAGAAATATACGGTTCATTATTTGTCAGTTTTGATATGCTCGGCAGTGGGGGCAGCAGCAGGGTTCCCTCTAATACTATCATGTCCTTGTGCGGGCCCTAAAAGACGAGAACCTGCATCTTGGTTTTGACAAGCTGCTTGGCTTGGATAACCTTGGAACAGGTCCGCTCCAGAGAGTCATCGCCTACGTGAACTGTGAAGGTGCCACTTGGTTGGTGGTGGGAGAAGTGGAGTATGCGTTGAACCTTGCAGCCACTCTTCGAAGCATCAGGGAAGAATCACAAACTATGGTGTCACACTACCAACAGGTATGAACTGATCTGTATGCACATCGTGGAACTCATGCTTTCAAGTTTCCGACGCTGCTGTCTCCAATTAACTATTGCTTTAATGACTAGCATATCAACTCTTACTCTGGCACCGGGTAGAATCTTAGTAGACTTAAGAATTAGTTACTATTTAATACCTCTTACTACTAAAAATTACTTACACTAAGTTGCACATTTTTCCTAGATACTCTTACTATCTACAAGGTTGTGATAAACTTCTCAATTATTTGCCTAATAAGTTTTTCATCCATATTCATTGTTATTTTCCTTTACATGGCAGATACGTACTCTTAATCTCTGTAAGGTAGTGATAAACTTATCAATTGCTGGCCTAATAAGTTTTTCATCCATATTCATTGTTCTTTTCCTTCACATGGCAAATACTCTTAGTGTCTGTAAGGTAGTGATAAACTTATCAATTACTCGCCTGATAGGTTTTTCATCCATATTCGTTGTTCTTTTGTTTTACGTGGCACCTCTGTGTAGCTTAGATTATGGTGGCCCTTGTTGCGGCACACATCTAAGCTAGATGTATATGAATCTAAATTTTGATTCTTTTTTCAAAATATAATTAATTGCTACAGATTTTCATCCCTAAGTTAAGTTGAAACTCTTAAGCTTATTGTATCCTTTATTACCTGTCCTTTTATAACTTTTAAAAAATAAAGATTTTAGGGTGTAGATTGCATTGTTTAGTAATATGGTAGCATGAATCGCATCAAAAATATAGTGGCATGAACAATCATTTAAAACTTGCAATACAGACTTAATATCAGTGGTAGAGCTTAAAGTAAGATTTAAGATGGGTTCTAAAGAGGATTTAATTCTAAGATTTATAATCACAGTTTACTCAAAAGGAATCTCAAAGGCTAAGAAGACATAGCCACATGTGGTCTCACTAACCTCCCTACTTCTAAAGATATTTTAATTTTCATATGAAAGAATTTGTACATGTAGCAATGATTATACTATCCCTGATATGTTAACCATTTTTTGTTAAAATGGATAAATATATACAATTAACAAATTATATTAATTATATAAATTATATGTCATTGTTTCTAATATGAATTATGAGATTTTGTTAGTATCGTTATTATATGACTCATTAAGAAATATTTTCATAATGCCTCGAATGTAACATATATATTTATCGTTTATGCATGCATATTCACATGATCTGCATGATGATACAACATGTATGCTTGCTTTAGTCAAATTTTAATATATCAATATTAATCAAATTGGGTAATCTAGAAACGTATATAAGTTTTATGGTTATTTAAATATTTTTCAAAAGAAGATGTCTAATTCAAAAGGTAAACTATACTGACAGTCCCTAAACTTTTACGTAATTCTTATCTAGGTGTCCAAACTATAAAATTGCATATTTAGATCTATAAACTATTCTAGTATAATATCGTCCCGGTCCAAAATAGCCACTAGTACATAAACGATTTCTCTTGACACTAGCGTTTTTATTTGTACTTGGCGGTTTTTCCTCTAGAACAGCTTGTAGAAATCGACCCTATTTCTACAGGTGGTTCTCAACCGCCTATAGAAATACGATTTCTACTGGGCGGTTTTTTCTTAAGAAACTGTCGGTAGAAATTGACTATTTCTACTGCCGGATTTCTTAAGAAACCGCCAGTAAAAATCGATTTCTACTCGCCAAGAGAAATATTTTGAAATTAATTTTTTGAGTTTTTCAAACTTTCTCGGATGGAGAAACTTCCAAAATAAAAGTTGTAGATCTCAAAAAGTTATAAAACTTCGTAGTTGACAACTTTTTCATTTGAAGTCATCTTTTTATAGAAAACTACAATCAAAATTTTGAAATTTGAAATTCAAATTTTACAAATGACTTCGGATGGAGAAGCAGTCTAAATGAAAGTTGTAGATTTCGAAAGGTTATAAAACTTTGTAGTTCACCACTTTTTCATTTAAAATCGTTTAGACCCTCAAATATTCAATTTACTGTCGAGTTTGTATAATATATGGGGAACAAAAATGAGATATAGTTACAAGTGAGTGTGTGGTGCAGTGGTAAGGGAGGGTACGCGCGAGGGAGAGGTCGCGGGTTCGAATCCCACCGGCCGCGTAGCGCGCGATTTTACGCGAAAAATGCGCGACTTGCGACTTTTTAAAAATATTTTTTTGTAATTTTTTGGGTGTTTTTGGGCAGTGATTTCTACCGGGCGGTTCCTTAAGAGAACCGCCTGTAGAAATGATTTCTACCGGCGGTTCTCAACAAACCGCCCGGTGGAAATAGCTCATTTTCATCGGCCTCTCCACCGACGGTTGGGAAAAAACGCCGGTGGAAATACGTTGTCAACCGCCAGTACAAAGCATTTCTGAACTAGTGAGCCACGCCATAGTTCATTACTGATGTGGTGCTCTTGCATGGAACCGACATGTGGGTCAGTAGCTTGTAATTACTGAGGTGGTCCCTAAACTATCATGTGATTTTCAACTAGATCCTAAACTATAAAATTACTTATTAGGGTCCCTAATCTATCAAAGTACTAAAATCCCTGTCTAAAACAATCTCTTCATGTGTAACACCTCGCATTCGAAACTGCTCATATGGCCAAACTCCGCATGTGTAACGGGTCTGCATACTCGCAACACATCACTTACACTTTCGTCCTCGTTTCATACAAAAGGGTTAACTCGGAGGTGTTACACTTCGAACGACAAGGCTTATAAGCAGGCCCTCACCCTTTTAAACTTACAAGGCTTATAAGTTGGTCTGCATCCTCCTAAACTTTCAAGGTCGTACTAAATCCACCAACTATAACTCTACATGTGCCACATGGGCCAACTTAACAACTAATACTATAGGCTTTTAAAGGGCCGAGGTGTTACATTCATCACCCCCCTTAAGGGTTGACGCCCTCGGCAACTCACCATATACGCAACAGATGTCCAGGATCAACCCTTGCTACACCCCTCCACGGGTACATATAGCAAGGGTTGATATTCTGAATACCATTGGTAACACCACGCGTCTAGAACTTCTTATATGGCCTGGCTCCGCATATGAAACGGGCCATCATACGCTAGCATCTCGCTTACATTTTTGTCCTTGCTTCGTGTAAAAGGGTTAACCCGAATGTGCTACATTTGTCATGACAAGACTTATAAGCTGGTCCTCACCCTCCTAAACTTCCAAGATGGTACTAAACCCACAACCAACAACTCCACATGTGCCACATGGGCCATATGGGCCAACACCACAACTAATACTACAACTTCTAATGGACTGTAACATCCCTTGGCAGCTCACCACAATACGCAGGTAATATCTAGGACCAACCCTTGGTATACTCCTCCATGGACACGTGCAACAAGAGTTGATGCTCTTAATACCATCTGTAACACCCCACGTCCAAAACTACTTATATGGCCCAGCTCCGCACGTGGAACGGGCCAGTATATACTTCACTAATTGTTACGCATATGAAGGCTCGTTCCACATGCGGAGTTAGGCCATATAAGCAGTTTTGGACGCGGGGTGTTACAAATGGTATTCAGAGCATCAACCCTTGTTACACATGCTTGTGGAGGGATGTACCAAGGGGTGGTCTTGGATGTCTGCCGCGTATTGTGTTGTGCTACCGAGGGTGTCAGCTCTTAAGGTGGGTGAATGTAACACTTCGGCCCGTTAGAAGCCTGTAGTATTGGTTGCGAAGTTAGCCCATGTGGCCCATGTGGAGATGTAGTTGGTGATTTTAGTACCACCTTAGAAGTTTATGAGGGTGAGGGCCAGCTTATAATTTTGTTGTTTCGAACATAGCACCTCCGGGTTAACCATTTTATACGAAGCGAGGACGAAAGTGTAAGCAAGATTCTACGCGTATGCAGGCTTGTTCCACATGCGGAGCTAGATCATTTACGCAGTTTTGGACACAGGTTTTTACAACTAGCTACTGCTAATTTTATTATCTCCTTTTAATTTTGTTAGTCCTATAGCTTCAGTCGGTTCTCCTGCACAATATTCTATTACCCAAGGCAAGGCTTCTAATCAAATATGAACTGCTAACTCTCATCAGAAGACCCAAAAATGTTTAATAAAAAGCCACAACAGAAAAAAAAATGGATAGCCCAGATTTTTCATCACACAGGAGTCGCCTCCTACTCTCCAATGCCGTAGTCCGTCATCCAGTCAGCCACGTTGTGCACCTCACGGCTCATGCTGCTGATTCATTCATGATATGCTCTCCATGGTCACAACTGCCGCAACCTAGACTTTGACATTTAGAAGAATGCCACAAACTAATTGTTAAAATATTAAGTGAATTGCCCATCTTTTTCATCTGCTTAAACTTTTTGATTGAGCTGACCAATGCCTGTAAGTCAATATGCCATCAGGCCAGAGGTCTTGAGATCGAATCTAGCTGGCGCAATTAAGTAAAATAACTGTTGTTTGCTCCTATTCCACATTTTCCACATTTGAGGCCTAAAATATAAAGTGAATTTCTCATATTCTCTTGCATGCAACTTAATACTAACATTATGAAGTGTGGTGCCTAATAACTACTCAAGTGCTGTTTAGGTATTTTTAATTGAATTGATTGATGCATGCAACTCAATACTAACATTATGCAGTGTGGTGCCGAATAACTACTCAAGTACTGTAAAAAATGTATGGGAAAGAACCTCAGTTTAGGAATGTGTATATATTGTACTCCCTCCATTCTAAATTGTAAGTTATTTCAACTTTTTTTTTGAGAATCAAAGTATCTCAAAATTTGACCAAATTTATATAAAAAAATAATAACATTTATGATACCAAATAAGTATCGTTAGATTCTTCATTAATTATAGTTTCATAATGTACCTATTTGATTTCATGAATCTTTGCAATTCTCTCTATAATTTTGGTCAAACTTGAGATGTTTTAACTCTCCAAGAAAGTTAGAATGACTTATAATTTAGAATGGATGGAGTATATACTTCTATGGCAGGGAACTCATCAGCGACCAACTGAGTAGTGTGCACATCCTTCTTTTTTTGTTTTCCATGCAGTTCGAAATATTTATTTATTTATTTCCTAACTGTACCAAACAAATGGTAGGCGTGTAAGAAACTGATGAGCACAAACCCTGAGTTGGTTAATAAGGCATGGAAGTTGGCAAACATCGTTTAGCTCTGGAGGAATTCGAGCACTGAATTGTTGTCTTCATATCGGGCAGCATCTTCAAGCAAAGTATGTTCAGCAATGTTTGCCTGTACATCTTCTATTTACGAAAGGGGATTCCCCATTTCCACTACTGGCATAACGGAAATACATCAATTTAAGTCTGTTTCAGGCAGCAAAAGAGATAGAAGAAAGCTAGAAACCAGCTAACCAGCCTTACCAGAAGCAGCGATCTAGAGCTTTTGATTTAAACTAGAACATCTAAGAAGCAACAGCGTATTACATGCCAGAACAAGATAACAACCCAGCCAGAAGAGAATAGCTAACAGTAGCTACAGACTGAACTAACAACTGAGACAGCAACAACAACTCAAGACTCTGGCTAGTTCTTCTGACTGTCGCCATCTCCATTCCACAGCAGCTGATGATGGTTGTTTTGCACCTTCTTGTTCAGGAGTTTTACAGCAATCTGAAGCACGGTGTTGACCCCATCCACCAAAGCCTTCTTGTCCTCTTCATTATGCAAACCTGCCCAGTAACTCATGAGCGCATAGGCATGACACATAATTGTACTAGGATGTTTCATATATTTTCCTTCAAAGCATATTTTGTTTCGACTTTTCCATATTTCCCAACATATAGCAACAATCCCAACAGCATGAAACTGCTCTCTAAAAGGAAGCCATTTTTCAGCCCATGTCCAAATTGTTCAAATGATCTAGGTATATCTGCCCATATAGCCTTAGATACACTACAACGGCACAGCAGATGATAAACAGATTCATAATGAAAGCAGAAGTAACATGTGGGATCATCGGTCCTCTTCCTCTTAATCATGTTATCTTTTGTACAAATTTCATTGTTCAAAATAAGCCAGAGAAAAAGCTTGACTTTGGCTGGAATTTTACTCTTCCACAACTTCATATGATATGGACCTGTTTTATTCACAGACATAGCATCATATGCATTAAATAGGTGCTATGTCTTCCACAATTGTTTTTGGCTGTAAATAAATGGACATTTGATAAATAAGTGCATTGTTTAGGCTAGAACATATTAAGGTAGATCTTCAAGCTATGGACATTGTGCCCCCCTTCCAAATATCTAGTCTTTTAGTGTTTTCTCAATTAGAGGCATCCAATCAATGATATGAAGACAACAAGGGCTCATAGGAACCCCCAATACTTAATAGGGAATGTGCCAATTTGACAATTAAAAATTTCAGCACACACCCCAACCCAGTTATCTTCATCATTAGTTCGTACACGTATAATATGAGATTCATATTCCTGGCTCCCTCAACACTGTGTTTCAAGAAAATGATTGTATCATGAGCATATTGCAACACAGCAACTCCTTTTATCAATGATGTGGTCAATAAGACCAAGAAAGACATTATTTGATTGAGCTTTAAGAATCATTCTTGTAAGACCATCAGCAACAAAGTTAAACAGGATTGGAGAAAAAGTGGATCTCCTTTTCTTACCCCTTCATAGATTTTAATATAAGCTCCTATGAGATTGTTCAGTTTAACACTAACAATGCCTCCAGCGACAATAGCACTAACAATGCCTCCAGCGACAACCTGTTGGATTCAACCACACCATTTGGGACAAAAACCTCTAGCAGCTAGTCATTCAAACAGGAAGGTCCATTTTACCTTATCATATATCTTTTCAAAATCAAGCTTTAAGATTATCCCAAGTTGCTTGTTTTTCTTTGTTTCACACAGTATCTGCTAATGGTAATATTTGATGTGGTAATGATTTTTGTGACATAACACACACCAGACGGTTTAGCAGTATACAATTTTGATAAGTATTTGTTTTATTTGTTCTGTTCGTAGGTTATCCGTCTGCTGGATACAGATAGTGGGGGTGGCACTTTTGGCTCTTAGCTCCAATGCTGTTCATAAGCTATGTAAATGGCGGTGCAGTGACAAGGATCCACTTGGCAAGGTTAGACATGACAACTTGTTTATTTTGATTTCAATAGTGCAGTTCCTGTTTGGTTGTTTTCTGAAAACCATGCATCACTACTTTTCGTTAGTCGTCTAAATCAGTTCCATCTTGTGGCAACCGGAAACTGGCAGTCTAATGACAAACGACACTATTGATGGCAACCCCAAAGATGCAACTGCCTGTGCTGCAATATCCGAAAATTACTGCTATCTATTATCTGCATCTGGTGGCAAAGTCTCAGTGTTCAACCTATATACATTCAAGGTATGTCTTCTTCAGCGTCTAAAACAATAAGCTATTACTTTCATTATTGATCCCAGCCTCACGGGTCATGACTACTCTTGTATAAAATTATTTTTTATTTCATAATTTTACCATGGCCTTTCTTTGTCTTTACTGGTTTTGTGGAATCTCTCAAAGATCATGGCTACTTTCATGCCACCTCCACCTGTTGCAACTTTCTTCGCATTCTACCCGGAAGACAATAACATCATAGTTATCTGAAGGGACGACTCTTCAATTCAAATCCATGATTTCCGTACAGATGAGGTGAGTGTTAGACCTGAATCTGTCATACTCTAAGTGAATCTCAAATTATTGTCAAAACTCATTATGTATAGTTCTCAAAGGAAGTGCAATACCACGTGTACCCAAAGTAAAATATTATATTCTCCTTTCAGACAAAAAACTTCTGGATATGATATAAACTTGCATCAACAGATTTGTATTGAAAGTGCCTCTAAGGTGTTATTGATTCTTGTCAGATAATAACAATTTGCATGAGAAATCAATTAATGCTCAAAATGTTTGGCCCTGTTCGCTTCAGTTTATCAGCCGTTGTAACAGTGTTTTTCTCTCAAAAAAATCAAGCATTTTGGCTTATCATATATTTTATCATATATTTTTAATATGACTTGTTTCTGATCAAATACACTTGGTGTTTCGGGACATAGATGGAGTATTTAACGTTGATGTTCCAAAAATTTTAATCTATTTGTTCTATTTATATATCCACATGTTAAATTAAAACTCTAGTCCTAATGCTATCCTTTATTCTAAATTTTCAGATTTATTTTCTTAAACAATTTTGAGTCCCAGATTACCTTCTTAGTTCTTATAATGTCTAATAGTCGTTTCAGCTTGCAACCCATAACTCAACATGTTGAATTTTGTTATATCCAAGAATTATATGTGTGGTAGCATTCTGTTATCAAACAAACGGTGTTTAAATTGTTTAAATTAATTTACTAATATTGATATGACATAATATTTTGATCAACTTATTTAAGGTAACAACTTACAATTTTTATTATCATGGAGTGTTAAGATAACTTAAAGTGAACTTTAAATGTCATTGCTATCATTGCTACATGGTTTGTTAAGGAACAATTTTCCAAGCTTGATAAGCTCTTAAAATAGGTATTTATCCATATATTTACATGGTCTACACGGCAAAACATAGCATTATGTTCACTTTATACTTAACAGTGTTAGAAATGTATAATTTAGAAATACAAATAACATATTTTACGGATATTGATTTGAGAGATATTTTATTTATTATTTTAATGGCTGATGTGAATAATTTAGATACAAGTTAAAAAGCTGGTACTTTATGTTATATTTTATAATGGTATATATGGGTAACTGAATGCAAACTTCGAGGTTACTTTGCATTATATGTCATAATGATAGATGTGGATAATTTATAAAATTAGAGGCTTATATTGAATTATTTTTTAAAACTTGACTTCTCTTAATCAAATTGTGCAGGTTATATTTGTGCTCACAGGCCATAAAAAAAAAGACAACTAGACTGGTATTTTCACAATCAATGAATGTGCTTGTATCTTCAGGTGCTGATGCTCAGATGTGATCGAGTTCTACTGTATATCAAAGATTTGTGTGATCGAGTTGTACTGTATATCAAAGATTTTTGGACTGCCCTTTTTTGTTGTTTATTATTAAAGGGGTGCGGAGTTAATCTCATGCATGGCTTCGATCGATCACCATATTCATACTAGTCCCATTTAAGACCACCCTTTGCAAAAGATATAAAGATCAAAAAGATGTAGTCTCGATTGGACGGAAAACTATGTTTATTATACTTTTGTTTTAATCTTGTTTTGCAATGAAATTAAATTTGCAGCTATGTGTTTGGAGCATAGACAATTGGAAGATTCGGGACATTTGGAACATGAAGAAATCAAGATACATCCAACCTCCATCTAATCATTCTAGAGCTTTGGTTGGTGATACAATGGTGCAGCTTCACTATGATGGAACAAAAATTTTAGTAGTTCATGAGACCCAGTTGGCAATCTATGATGCCAACTAGAATGCATGTGCTCAGTAAGTCGTGGTTCATGAAATTTCCATTGATAACAATGCATTATGCGTCTGCTACTTATCATATTAATGCAGTCTTGACTCTGAGGAACATATCACATCATGCTGGCAGTGATAGATATAAATAATTATGTTGCTCCCAGTCTTAAAAATGCACTGTAATTAACACACAAATATATATTAACCTCCCATTACATAATCATGCTTGCAGTTGTTCCCAAGAGATGCACTCCCTGCTCGAATTTCGAGTGCAGAATACTCACTTGCTTGTTTGTTGGTCTATGCTGGATTTTGTGATGGAGCAATTGGAATATTTGAGGCGGAATCTCTTACATTACGATGCAGGATAGCACCTTCTGCCTATTTACCATCTTCAGTATCTGGATACTGTGTAGACTCCAACAGTTTTTTTTTTAGTTTTTTTTTTACGTTAGCTTAGTCTGGCAATTTTAAATCCGGTGACTATCCAGCAGTGGTGGAATTTTCTATCCCACGGTTGTGGCTGCGCATCTCTGGAAGCCAAATCAGATTGCATTGGGTATGAGTGATGGTACAGTTCATGTGCTGGAGCCGATGGACACAGACGACTAGCAAGTGGAGAGCGATGCCTCCTCAGAACAATGTTCACCTAGTGATACGAGCAACAGTGTGGTGAAAGCGAGCCGGATGTCATCTGATCAGCCGAGACAAGATGACATGGCAATGTTTGCTTAGGTTACGATGACAGATTCCAAATATAAGGGGCTTTGCTGCCAGATATTGAGTCAAATGGAACTGGTTGTTTATGCACCCAGTTGCATGTACACCATCGCTAGATCTCCTCAAGATCCACCCACCACAGTATGGTGTCTATCCATTATTCCTACTGGATCTTTCTATCTGATGCTAGTGATTTTCAAGTCATTGAGATTGATTACTTATGCTGTAATATGCACGTTGCTAGTGGGTGAGATACTTCTCTCTCCATCTCTCTTGTTTATTGAAACAACATTATTTTGAATAATGGTGGACAATGTATTTTCTTAATTATACACAAAGACCATGGGGACAATGTTGGGTATCAAGTTAAGTTTGCTTAGGTTGAATTGTAATCATCATGTGTGGTGAATGATCGATGTGAGACTATGGATGCTTGCATTATTATTCGAAGTTGGGAAGATTCTTTTTGATTCTCTCTCTCTCTCTCTCTCTCTCTATATATATATATATATATATATATATATTCTTTTGATTCTCTTTGGATATATATATATATATATATATATATATATATATATATATATATATATATATATATGCGAATCAGATTACATAATATGCTGCTTTTATTGAAAACTTTGTATGAAAAATATTCAAGTAAAAGATCACAAAGGGAAATGAGAACGGCATAATATTTTTTGTTATGCAGTCCTCTCGATGTGATTAGCTCACTTGGAACACATTAATATCATTATAAGACATATCATTATTAGAAGATATCTATCAAAGTATGATTTGGCCATTTATTTCTTTTCCAAAATAATATCAATATGTATGCCTTCAAATTTTTTTTTATGAGGATGTATGCCTTCAAATAGATATATGATTAAAATATATTTCATAGATAGAGATTCTAATGATATTTAGTATGATAACATTAGCATCTTTTTATATAAATTTGGTTAAACTTCAAATCGTTTGAAGTAGCACTATTATAGAATTGTATCCCTTTTGGGATGGAGTACAAATCTATTGGCTTAACTTTTTGTCCACTAAACAAGTAAACATCAATAGATTTTATCATTTTAACTAATTCATGCTCAAAGAGCTTACAATGTCTGGCTTTTTCGAATTCTAATTCGCTGTTCATTCTGAAATGGAGGTAGTAGTCTACAGCAAGATGAATTATATATTGTGTACAGCTATCAATCTAGTATACAACAAGATGAATTATATATTACGTACAGCAATAAATCTAAGAACACTATAATAGACATTATTCAGTAGATTAAGATTTACTTCGCACATGATCTCCATAGTATCCTCAATTTCCTTCCTGTGAGCTACAATAAGCTGGCCTCCTCTTACTAACATATAAAATCAAAGCTTAGCACCACAGCTCGATGCAGGATAAAATAACACAGCAGTTTCAAGAATTAATATTCATGAATTGTTGTTTACCTCAAGAATGGCATCAATGCCTACATCATCACTAGAACTTTCCTTCAGACTGCGTCAATGAAGCTGAAGCAGATGCTGGCCTTGCTGCTGTTGCAGCTGCTTTGCCTGCTGCATCTTATATCCAGCTCGACCTGTCGCAAGACCTTTATCCTATTTTGTGTAGTTTCTCTGCCTATCAGATTTGTCTTCTCTACCTAGGTGCTTAGCGGGGTCATACTACAAGGCCTTTATAAAGACTCTTCAAGCCTGTTTTACACCTTCACCAAGGTTTCACCAAGGCCTTTATAAAGACTCTTCAAGCCTGTTTTACACCTTCACCAAGGTTTCACCTCTAACAGGGAGTATCTTTCAACTCCACTGCAGAAGCCCCCTCTTGTGCCACAAAAACCAACCCGGTGTAAAACAAAACTTGGAGGAAGCCAATTATTCAGCCAAGTCCAGCCCAACCAGACCTCATGTTTGTGCTTTTCGTCCATGAACCGGTCCTTAGAATCCAAGCAGAAACTAGCACAAACCCATCAACCATCAACCTGCTTTTAAACCAAAACCCACATCCATAACTGTCCATCCTGCTGGATTCCTAAATCACCATGTTGCTATAAAGATTACCAACCCACATTTTGCATAGATCATTAGTCAATATTAAATTATAACCTTCCCAGCCCAAGACAGCAAAGCTAAGCATGACATCTCTACCCAACCCAACCAGGTCACAAGGATGACATCACAAAGCTAGTAAACCCTAACATAGGTTTCATATTAAGACTGTATGCATCTAAGTTCTAGCTAAACTAGTAAAATAAAATAATATAGGAGCAAGCATGATCAAGGACACTTGCCTTCGAACTGAGCTTGATCAGAAATATCAAGCTCTTGATCTTGAAAGTTCTCATACTCAGTACATTCTGAAGACAATACAACAAACATGGCACATAAAAACATAAGAACAGTACACCAAACTTCAAAAAACAAATTATATTAGCTACTCATTTCTACAAACTCATGAGCATAATAAAAGATCGCTTTAAATAGAGCTACGGTTAATAATTTGTGGGTTTTGAATTTTTAGGGAATAAAATATTAAATTTAACATTTTATAAAATCACCCAAGAATAATAATAAAAGACATGATGAACAGTGAGATAGATATCAAAGAGGTCAAGTGCTGGAACGTTACAAGGACACTAGAAATGGTCGCGGCGTTGCCGCTGTATGACCAAATGTGTATGCGTGTTTATATATTTGTATCTACGTCGTATATTGCAAGTATATTATGTTATTTATATATATTCATTTGGAGTATCTATATTGTAACATGATGTACTCATATATACGAATGTATGAAATATCATGTACCATATGTAGTGAAGTATTATGCTATGTATATGTATGTACATGATTATTTATATTCGAGTATTTGTACTATAGGTTAGCGTTAAATAAAAGAATTAGGAAACAAAGATTAAGAAAATAGGTATAAATTTATAGGGTTTGATTTTAGAAGTTTTTGGGTGAAAGAATTACGGAATTTACGTAGCAATTTAAATAAAGAAACTAACTCTATTAAATATTTTTGGAAAATTGTAGACAAATCTATTTTTTAAAAAAAATTACAATAAAACATGCATATGATGTTATGTGTTTAGATTGTAGTTCCCGTTGTGTGGAGTTCAACAAACTCGGTTTGGTATTTTTTCTGATTTTTATTTGATTTGTTATGATTTTTTCAAAATTTTGGCCGGTTTATATAAATAATAAATTCAGAAAAAGGAAAATGGCTTCGGGCCATATTCAGCCCACCAAGGCCCATTTTTGGCCACAAATAGGCCTGAAGGGGAGGTAATCTGGCCCATAAAAGGCCCAGCCATGGGGAGCCAGGCCGGCGTGGACGGCGGGTTGATTTGTGAAAAGCTAGAGGGCTTTTTCATAAAATTTCTTGTGAGAGGAGCTTGGACGGCGGGTTCTATTATAAAAAGCTCGAGGACTTTTTTGCAAAATGACCGATTATCACCCGATCTGGGCCGTCCGACTGCCCGATCGAATGGCCGAGAATGGCCGGCGACGTGGCTAGGCTCATTGGGCCTCTTTTGTTGCAGCTTTCCTATATTAAGATTCATGGAATTATTGGATCGATATTTTTGTGAAGGAAATATATAAAAAGGAAGATCGATATTTTTGTGAAGGAAATATATAAAAAGGAAGGTGTATATGAGATATCGACATGCATGATGTAAGGCCTACATCAGCCATGTAAAATCAGGCATGTATATCATGTATAGGCATAACGTGAACTTTTCATCAGCGATAGGTTTAGATTATTGAAAGGAGATTCATAGAATAACTGGATTGGGATTTCTTTTTCAAGACAATAGACGAGCTGTATATATATGATATTGGTATGCTGTAAGCCGACATCATCACGGTGCTAAACCATGAAACAAAGATCATGTGCACATGCAAACAGATTTCTGTATCCATGCAGATGAGTTACGTCACCAAGCATCATTCAGGTCTAGGTGATTAATTAATTCATGATTACAGAACGAAGGCTTGCCAACAAGAGATGGTGCACATAGCATGGTATGAAGTGAGATGCAAACTGAAAAGATGGTGATATATATGAGCTTCTCACCTTGGGTATCTAAGTGGGAAAAAAGGGAGGCAATAAGCAACCACGAGAGTAAAACAATGATGAACGTGGTGATCTTTTCATGGGCAGGGACGAGTGCTTCAAGCAAGCTGCCGAAGAATCCACAATCCACACCAGAGAAGGGTCATGGCGATCGTGAATACTATCAAAAGGAAAAGATCAACATGCTGCTCTGATCGTAGGGGACAAAGCTATTATTGAAAACCTGGCTTCACCTGATTACCAGCGCAGACTGGTGAACGACAATGAGACGGAACTCTGATGAACGGCAGCGCCGTCTGCGCTGGAAATCGGAGAACGACGACGCACTTGCCAACGAATAGAAGCTGTGTGGGGGGCTCTCGGGAGCAGCAGCGCGTGTGAGATGGGGACGCAAGGGGAACTTTTATAGGGGCGGCAGGCAGCCGAAAGGTCCATCAGGCGGTGCATTAGGAGGCCATCGCTAGTGGAGCTTCAGAGTTATGACCACAGAAGAAATAACGTTTGAGTTACTGATGATGGGAATTGAAAGAGGGGAGAAAGTGGACAATCAGTTTTATTCTTCTGGTGGAAGTCGGTGCTTCTTGCCTGCTTGAAGATATCACGTGCAAGGAATAAGGCCACAAGCAAAGGAAGAAAGAAAGTTGTGTTCGAATTATTAATGGCAAGATAAGACTAAAGGTCCAACGTGATGAGAGATGGATAAAGATCAGAATAAGGATATATTTGACTTGAGATATAAAGAATATTGGCTAGAAAACAAGGTTTAAGGATTTGACTGAGATTTAAAAGAAATAAATAAATTTTATTTAAGCTAAACTTATATTTTGTTTTGGAAATAGAATAAAACATTTCGTAGCTTAACCGGGACATTCCATAAATCATTTTTCACACAACAAAATTAGTGCAAGCGGCATGAATGCAACAAAAATTTTAAAGCCAACGCCAAATTAAATTTAATCTATAAAATTATTATTATTTTCCTCAAACTAATATTTGGTCTTAAATCTATTTTAAATTCTAACAAATTTTAAGAGTTTGTGAAATTCAAAATTTAGGGTGTTACATTAGTGAATATATCCGCATATTAGGAGGTGGATGGCACATAATGAACACGTGTTTTTTCCCTTGTAGCAAATTTGTACCGAACAAAGTGTAAATCAATCTCAACATGTTTGGTGCGCTGATGTTGCACCGGATTAGTTAAGAGATAAATGGCGCTGACGTTATTGCAAAAGACCACAGAAGAACGTCGGGGACAGAAATGGAGTTCCTGAAGTAATTGCCGGAGCCAGGAGATATCTGTGAAAGCATTAGCAACCTCTCGATATTCGGCCTTGGCGCTGGAACGAAATAGTATGTGCTGGTGCTTCGAGGACCAGGAGACCAAATTATTGCCCAAAAGGACTACATATCCTGAGGTGGAATGTCGAGTATCTGGACATCTGGCCCAGTCAGCATCTGAGTCTGCAACAAGGTCACAAGTAGATGAGCGAAGTAAATGTAGACCATAGTCCAAAGTGCCCTTGATGTAACGGAGAACACGCTTAATCAAAGCCAAATGGGGTTCCCCGGGATCATGCATATATAGACATATCTGCTGCACAGCATAGGAAATGTTTAGGCGAGTAAAAGTGAGGTATTGCAGGGCACCGGCAAGGGCCTGGTAGTTAGTGGCATTGGCAACAGGAGGTCTATCAGCAGAGAGCTTGGCATTAGTATCAATCGGAGTAGAACATGGTTTGAAACCAGTCATGCCAGCAGGGTCCAAGAGCTCAAGTATGTAGTGATGCTGTGAGAGGAACATGCCATTGGAACTCCGGGAGATAGTCATCCCAAGAAAATGATGCAAATGTCCAAGATCCTTCATAAAGAATTCAGCTGTAAGAGAGCTCACAATGTTGTAGAGGAGATCTCCAGAGGAGGCCATCAATATAATATCATCAACATAGCAAGTATGCCCTATCTGGGCCACGTTGGAGAACAAAGAGAGAGGTATCCGACTTTGCTTCCAGAAATCCAATAGAGCAAATAAAGGAAGCAAACCTGCTGTACCAAGCATGCGGTGCCTGTTTCAAACCATAGAGTGACTTATTAAGGCGGCACACATGGTCAGGGCTTGGAGGAATCAACGAACCCAGATGGTTGTGCACAATAGACCGTTTCTTCCAAAGTGTCGTGGAGAAAAACGTTCTTCACATCTATTTGATGTACCGCCCAATTTTGAGAGAATGCCAAAGAAAGAACTATGCGGATGTTGGCTGGCTTCATAACAGGACAAAATATCTCACCAAAATCAATACCAGGATGCTGTGTAAAACCCAAGAATCCAACGAGCTTTGTAACGGTCGAGAGTTCCATCCAGATGTAATTTGTGCCAATAGACCCACTTGCATGTACCAATATTGGTTCTTGGTGGAGGAGGAACAAGAACCCAGGTGTGGTTATTAGCTTGGAGAGCGGTGGATTCCTCTTGCATAGCATCATGCCAATTAGGATTGGCCAAAGCACCATGGTAGGTCTTCGGAATGGGAGAAAACATAGTGGCTTGGAGATTCATAATAGTCCTAGTTTGTCGATAGCGTTGCTTCCCCTGAGTGGCCATGGCATGATCATTTTCAATAGGAGATGTCGAAACTGGCCCCTATGGATGAAGAGTGCCGGTGAGAGAGGAGCCAGCCACAGCCAAGGGCGCAGGGCAGCCAGCGGCCAAATGCCTAGAGTCGGACATCGCAGCTAGGAGCGACGCAGGGGCAGCCCCAACCGAAAGCCCAACGCCTGAGCAAGACATGGCGCCTAGGAGAGATCTAGGGCCGGCACCTGGGCGCTTGCCGAAGGCTCAATGTCTGTTAATGGCCCAATAGAGAGGCCAGACGATGGCATGTGGAGAGGAGCCAGAGTTTCCATGTTCCCACTAGCAACAACCTGAGAAGCATTGAGGACAGCGGGAGATGACACAGAACCTGCAACGCTAGGGCCTGCAACTGTTGTACCTACCACTCCACTACCTACAACAACGGGTGAGGGGATAGGGCTAGACACATAGTCAAACTCCGACAAAAAATCAAGGTTAGATGAAGGAAGAGGAGTAGGAAGCTCGCCAAAAGGAAAGGAAGATTCATCGAAAGTGATGTGGTGAGAAAGAATGAGGCTATTGGTGGCTAGGTCAAGGCAGCGATACCTCTTGTGGTCAGAGAGATAGCATATACACAAAGGGTGAAGTGAGGAGCTAGCTTATGGGGAGTAGTGGCAAAATTGGGATCACACTTGCAACCAAAGACACGAAGATGATGATAGGAAGGATGGGCACCGTACAGAGCAAAGTACAGAGTTTGGAAATTTAGTGTTTTGGTTGGATGACGGTTGAGGAGATAGGTGGCGGTCTAGAGGGCCTCCACCCAATAGGATGGTGCAAGGTTGGCTTGAAACATTAAGGAGCACATGATTTGTTTGTGGAGAGAATAATTTGTTCAGCACGACCGTTTAGGGGGGAAGTATGAGGGCAGGACATGCGTAGGGTAGCACCATGAGCGAGAAGAAAGGAACGGGCATTGGAGTTGTCGAACTCCCGACCATTGTCGCTCAGCATGGTTTTAACCACGGCGCCGAACTGAGTAACGACTTAAGAAAAAAATTAGAAAGTGTAGTAAAAGTGTTGGAGTTAAGCTATAAAGGAATAGTCCAGGAGTAATGCGAACAACCAATATTTGTAACCAGTGATACTAGGAACTAGGGATATCCACAGTCACAATGTATTAAATCAAAATTCTTGAGGGCATGAGAATTGGATTGTTTGAAAGGAAGACGCACATGACGGCCTAATTGGCAAGCATGACACAAGGTTTCTAACTCATTTTTATTACAAGGGGAATGTAAAGTAGGTGCTAAGTGAGACAGAGATTCATGTCCAAGATGATCGAGCCGGCGATGCCAAAGCATAGGGGTAGGTGTAGATGTGATGGCGGTGAAAGTATGAGGTGTGGCTGGCGGCTGAAAAGAGTATAGCTCCCCAGAGCTATTGCATCTGATGATCATGTTCCACATTGCTAGATCCTTCACAGAAAGGCTGAAAGGGTCAAATTCGACAGAACAATGATTGTCAGTAGTAAAATGATGGACGGAAATAAGATTCTTAATAATTTGTGGGTAAACAAGAACATTGTGTAAATGTAACAAGCAACCAGGAATAGGAAAAGAAGCAGAATTGATCGAAGTAACGGGAAGAAAAGAACTATTGCCGATGATGATATTGGATGGAGTAAAAAAGGTTGGAGGATGAGCATGGGATAGGGAGCCAGAGTTTGAGACCATGTGAGAAGAAGCTCCTGAGTTCATATACTAGTTGTCAGTCGGCGGAAGGGGAGAGTCACGATGCTGAAGTTGTTCGCCAACACTTGAGGATCCCAAGTCCAAGGCTGCTGCTGGGGTGGAGGGACCATTGAAGCGCTGTAGTAGGATGCAGGAGTAGTGCTGTGGGACGCCGGCGTACAGTTGCTGTGGACTAGGCGCGTACTACTGTTGCAGCCCGGTGTACTGCTATAGTGGAGTATTGGCGACGAAGGCTTGAGGACGTGGCGGGAGTGGAGCGAGCAACGGATGCAGGCATGCGCCAGGCTGGCCTAGCCAGAAGGCAAAAGTTCCCGTAAGCGGGTTCCATTGCGCTAGCCAAGTACCCTCAAGCGCCCGGCGACCACTACAACCACCACTGGACGAGTTGGAGTGCCAACGCCGGTGCTGCCGATTGGAGCCTCCCTGAGCGCCGCCGTGAGAGCCCCCCTCGCCACCAGGAGTAGAGCTGCCCTAGCTGCCCGGGCTGCCCGCGCCATGGCTAGCAGAAGGGCCACTAGGACCCCGGACGTGGTGCAGAAGAGCGTGACAAAGAGGAGGCCGCCACAAACACCGTCGAGGTGGTAGTGTGCGCTTGACCATAGCCGCCATGTGAGAGTATCGCTCGTTGAGACCACGAAGAACATTGAGGATTAGGGTGTTGTCCAAGACTGGCTCTTCCGAAGTCCCCAGGGCATCCGCCATACGCTTCATCTTGTTGCAATAGTCGGTGATGGAAATATCCCCTTGAACAAGGGTCCAAAACTCAGCATACAGGATGATGGCACAAATTTCCTTGTTGCCAATAAACTGCTCTTCAAGCCCGAGCCAAATGGAGGGCGACGGTGGGGAGACGATGGATACCGCTTCAATAAGATCAGACACCATCGTGCTAAAAAGCCAGGACTTGATGGTACCATCCATGCGATGCCAGTGAGGATCCATGGAGAAATCATCATCGGTAAGCATGAGGCAATCAAGGGCATATTTGGACATGCTCGAGGACGAGGAGGATCATCGTCTTGATATTGATCACCCAATGGCCTGAGCGTGGAGCTGTGCTTGCTCCGCGTTCTCATACTCGGCAAGCCGTTGATCGGCCTCTTCTGCTCGAGCAGTGGCAGTGGCGGCCTCGGCAGTGGCGATCGCCTCTTCTACACCCACCTTCTCCCCCCCTCCTCTGGCAGGAGCTTCTCAATGGACGGCATGTTGATGGAGGAGGGGGGAGCAGTGGACGCCGCCGGCGGGCAGGAGATCGCGAGTGCCGGGATGGCTCCCAGGAATGGCACAACATCGGGGAAGGAGAAGCATGTGGCGATGGCCAGCACGCAGAGGTGGAGACACATCAGGGAAGTCTGATGGTGTACGGGGAGCGGAAGCGAAGGGATCATGACCCTTCTGATACCATATTGGAGGATTAACTTAACTCAATTTCCATTAATGACAACTGGGTTTATATGGAGTACATGGGGATACAAAGAGATAGGAGAAACTGAAAAATAAAGAGACTACAACCCATGATATTCTAACATTCTCTATAAGCCTTTCTCCGAGGAGGTGACTTCTGTGACTTTCTCCTCCTCCCGTGTGTTTGCTGAATTCTGAACCAACGGTGCCTTACTAGTGTAAGAAGTTTGGGTGGACTTCAAATCATACCTCTTTCCGTCATTACCAGATGATGTACCATTTTCTTCTCTCCCTCTATTAGAATAACTTGGAATCGTAGTAAAGGAATTTCTGTCAGCCTATGCGGAAGGTTTGGAGATCAAATTTTCAGTGCCGCCCTTCCGGTGTGTGTCTACTAGTCTCTTCTCTTGTCTTGAATCCAGTTAGTAATCTCTTTAACTTCCACAGGCAATTATGGTGTAACATCCTGCGTCTAAAATATGCTTACGGCTAGGGATGTAAGTGAGGCGGTGGCAGCGGTCAACCCGCTCTACGTCGGTGCAAATCACAAACACATACGGGCTGATGCTGCGACCCGTAACCCGCATACGGACACGCGCACTGAAACTTTGTTTTTTCTTTAAAAACAGTGCGCGCTACTGCACTAGTAGCATCTCGAAAAGTGGAATGGTGTAGCAGCACTGGTTTTCGCATTTCAGCGGCCGTGCACAGAATGGTCGTGACTAGCAAGGCCGTGAGCTGTTCTGTGTGCAGACATACTAGAGCGCTGATATAGCCGAGAGAGGAGAGAGACACACCACATAATTAACCAACAGGCCTCGCTTCGGCGTTCGGCCGATGACTCCTGTTGTCGCGTCAAGGGATAACCTTCTCCACCATCTCACTCTCCGCTGTACACGTACCAACACCGCATGAACCACCTGGGTCGCCAGTGTGAGCTTCGGCGTGCTTACCTCAACTCCGTCCTCGACAACTTTCGCGCTGTTCGTCCCCGGCTTAGGACAGTGATGGCGTGCTGGATCGGATTACTCGGATGACACGCGGTGGCAACAGTGCCGAAAGAGCCAGAAGGCCGACACCCCAGAACGATGAATCGAGGGGGATGCGAAATGCGAGGTGGGCTGCAGGTGTTTTTTCTTTTTTCTGTTTTCTTTTCTTTTAAGATAAGATAGGCTGCGGCACTGCGGGCGCTGCTGTCGAGTGTGTAGCGCGGGTTGGTTCTGATTCTGAAGATTTCGGAGGCCTTTTCTAAAAGATAGGCCGAGGCAGGTGTCAGAGCCATGGAAGGGCCACCGAGGCTTCTAAATTTTGTGGTTGAGGCGGAGTCGAGTGGGTTTTAATAACCCGATATGCATAAAATGGGTACAGATTTAGAGAATAGAATATAATATAAACGGCACGGTAGACTGAAGATTTTATTCACCAGTACTAAACAAGAGAGCAAATGGTCTTTGCCTCCACTGACCATAAATTAACGGATGGAGAAGGGGCCTCACAACTTCTTGCAAGTACCACCCAAATCACTTATTATTCCACAAAGCAGATTCCAGAGCCTCTGGAGAAATTGGGAAACTTTAGTTTGGTCTCTTGCCAGAGACGAAGACGTCTCTTGATCATCATATATCGATCTCCCTATAAATAGGCCTCTTCCGTTCCATCATCCTCTCACAGTACAAACCACATTTGGAGCTCTCATAATATCCTAACCAAGCTCAACGACAAGCACTAGTAGTCCTTTCGCCCAAACCATACCATATTCAATATGTCTAGGGACCCATTGGTCGTCGGGCATGTTGTGGGGGATATTGTGGATCCCTTCATCACAACTGCGTCACTGAGGGTGTTCTACAACAATAAGGAGATGACAAATGCTTCTGAGCTTAAGCCATCTCGAGTGATGAATCAGCCAAGGGTCCACATCAGTGGCCGTGACATGAGGACCCTCTACACACTTGTAAGTGTGTGATTGTCATTGCATTTTCTTTTATTGGTCAATTCTTGTTTCTTGTGATGATAATTTGTAGATTCTTGGTTTCTCCTTTTGTTTGGCTCAAGTTTCATATCTTGGCTATATACAGTTCAGGATATATCTGTAAGTATATCTTCTACATCCGCGATGATAATAATAGATAAAAAGCAAAGAATACGTTTTTTGTGAACTCTCAAGCCCTTTCATATGCCTTTAAGCTGATAAGACTAACTGACCTATCATATTTTCTATAAGGTGCAATTTTGGATCATACAACGATTAATGATCGTTGTTTAGTAAGGTTAAACGCCCATAAATAATATTGACCTCAGTGTCTTTATGTAATGTTCTCTATACATATTATCTACCTATATATATACTCACTCGTGTAACAATGCAAATAAAATGCATTAGTGCATCAAAGAGAATATGTCAATTGGAGATCTGATTCCTTATTAGTATCTAGATTGGCTAACCTAGTTCTATTCATCGCGTTCTAGGTCATGGTGGACCCAGATGCACCAAGCCCCGGTAACCCTACTAAAAGAGAGAACCTTCACTGGTAAGCCCTCTGCAGCTTTGTCCATGCCGCCGGGTGGTAATCCACTGGCACTTTCTATCACTAGTGCAGAACTGAGCTACAATCAAGGTTGGGAAAGGGATTTAGTCCTGGTTTCCCAGCCGGGACTAGCTTTAGTCCCGGCCGGGTTAGGGAACTGGGAGTGAATGGGCCTTTAGTCTCGGTTGGTAACAAGGGGCCTCCAGTCGGGCCCGGGGACGGATCTCTTCAGTCCCGGTAGGTAAAACCAACCGACACTAATGGTCTCTTTTCCTTTTTATTTTTCTTTTCCATTCAATTCTTTTTCATTACAAATAGTTTCTCGTCCCTGAAAGAATCAATTCCTAGAATCCATGCCAGTTAAACTTGTTTAAGTTTGACTAACTTTATAGAAAAGAGTAATAACATCTATAACATAAAATGAGCACATTGTGAAAGTATATTCTATGGTAAATCTAATGATATTAATTTGATATCATAAATTTTAATAGAATTTTCTAGAAACTCGGTCAAAGTTTAAAATGTTTGACATAGGATAACTCTAGAAATCTATTCTTTTAGGGATAGTGGGAGTACATATTATATGGTACTTGTATGTCCCTAAACTATACACATGTTTCAAAATAAGAATGAAACTAATTAACAATAGCTTGTATATAACAATGAGATCATTCCCATTCATCAAGTTAATACAAACTATAATAATTTAAACCAAGTCAATACAAACCAGATGTTCAAGTACACACCAAAATTCGTGCAAACATAAGTAGATCACCATGTTTGACTACGTTGTACTATGAACTCGGTTAAGTGTAGGTCGCCGATGTAGTATAAGAGAATACTATCAATGTAGTGCAACTCATTAAGTATTGCACTTTCCCTTGCTTCACAAGTACGAGCACAGGATTTACTAGCGACGATTAGCGGTGGTCGAGAAGTGGCTGGGTCAGATTCTCCTTTAGTCACAAGCAAGTTTTCCTAGAATCCTTGTGCAGTGAGTGTTGGCCTTTGAGCAGGATATTCCCAATCATAACCCAAAGCTGCAACCTGCATAGGTTAAGTCATAGTCCTCAACCTGTAAGTGTTGACAAAAAATGTATATGAGAACCAAACATGTAGACATAATAATAATAAATATAAGCTATGAGATCCACTTCGAGTTACCATATCATTTCGGTTGCTTCGAGCAATTCTTGCACAAAAGCCTGAAACATCATGAAAGGAGCCCGCATTTATAGCTTGTATCTTCATGGAGGAAAATGTAGCTAGGCAGATTGCACCCAATATTCGCAAGCACCCTTAAATATGTCATGACAGCATATTTTTCTGCACTAGTTTGGCAGGGTGCCTTCATTCCCATCTCTAAAATTTGTACCTCACCTCTACCCTTCCTGGCGGCGATGGAAAAGCCAATTGGACACTGAATGATGAATCGTCCATTTTCTACATCAAAGCTCTCAACATCCATACCATCAAACCCCAAAATTTGAGTGTCTCTGCGAACCAATTGATCAGCTCAATTACCCATGGTACATTTAAGGATCACACACACGCGCCAAAGACACACACACACACACAAAAACACACACACACATAGAATATATATCTGTACAAGTGTATATTAAAACATATCAATTTACTGAAAAAATATATTGTTGCTTACTATGCTTGGATGATTGCGCGGTATATTAGGCAATATTGGATCGAATCCCCAATTATGTACATAGCCCCAACCTCCGGTGAAGGCAGATATCTGGCGATCTCTTCTCACTAAAGTCAATATATCAAAATTTATATATATATAATATCAAAATTGTTATCACTAAAGTCAATATTTTTTATATATCAAAATTCATATATATACAATATATCACTAGAGTTAAGGGAGAGTATACTTTTTTTTTTTTGCGACGAAAGAAAAATTATATTATATGATAGTTTGGTACATCAACATGTTATAAGCACTCTGGATTACAAAATAATACCCACGCTATGAATAGCACAACTCAAAACATAACCTGTTAGATGCTTTGCAGTGTGGATGACCGCAAAGGCAAACACTCGGCAAATGGCCTGAGAAGAAATGCCCAACAAACGATGGCCAATATTTTTGTAGACGGAATTGAGGAACTTCTTTTTTCTGGTGTCTTCCTTCTTCTTCTTTATGCCACCGAAGAATGAGAAAGACTGATCTGAAAATTATTCTCCTAAGTCCTTCATCGTGGTCAGATCTAACCACGACAAAATGGAGAAGAGACCGGAGAAAATTATTCTATGGCGGCGACATCATCTCCACCTTGATATCACCGTCCGGAAACAAAAGTCTCCATATCGTCATGTCAATGAAGATGTTGACGTCGAAGTTGTCGCTCTCAACTTCAACGAAGCCGCCATGGAGAAGACGATTTCACCCTTCCCCTTTACTGTTGCCGGAGAGGAGGAGGAGATAAAACTCTAATACTAAGAAATCTAGCATGGAGAGACATTAACCCTAATGACTCGAAAAAACTTATTAAAAATAATGGATCCCCACCGACCCGATACTTTTTTTTTTTGACTGAGAGGGCTCTTTCACCGCAGCCGGCTCTAGGAAGGGAGAGTATACTCTGTAAGCCAGCTATGGAATATCTTAGTGTGTAGCCGGACCAAACGACCGCACCGTCTAGGACCGGTCCTAGGAGGAATATTTTAGTGTGTAGCCGGACCAAACGACGGCACCGTCTAGGACCGGTCCTGAGAAGTATGAACCAACCTGCGCAGCGCAATCAAGGTAACCAGCTGTCACGCGTAAATCGCGACAACAAGCCAGCCAGCCCACACGCGACTAGGAACCGAGCGTAAACGATGAGCGTTAATTATTCACGATCCCGAATTAACGCCTGCATGTCCCGCCTCACATGTACGACGGTAACTGTAGTTGTATGTCTACTCTTATATGGGCCGGGAAACGTGTACTATTTCTTGCTAGGTTTGCCTTGTTTTACGATAATATTTAATTAGCACTAGTGCATGCATGTACCTGGTACGCGTGGTGTATGTACTACTTTTCATCATTGAAAAAGAATGAATGCCGTTTGACCATTTATATACATACATACATACATATAAAGACGGAGAGGGAGGGAGAGCCGCTCAGCTGGTTGTCTTTTGTACACAATTAAATTACACCTAAATAAAGCACACGCTTACAACCAAATAAAACACACAATTACAACTAAATAAAGCACATAATTACAACCAAAAAATATTTTTAAATACAATTACAAGTAAATAAAACACACAGTTACAACCAAATAAAGCACACAATTACAAAGATGTATACTCAGTTATAACCAACACAATTACAACCAAATAAAGCACACAATTACAAGATTCGGCGTGGACAAGAGAAGAAAAGAAGAGAGGAAGAAGGAGAGGGCGCGTGGACGCAAAGTCGCGCAGGAGCTGCTGCTAGCTGCTCGCCTTGGATGCGCCACACCGCCGGAATAGCCGCTTGCCTCGGATGTGCTTACCTCGGAGCACCGCCGGAATGTAGTTCTAGAAAAGCTTTACAGGCGGCCAAGCCACACTGGAGAGCGCGGGAGTTAATGCGGCCTTTGTTTCCAGCTGCATGCAGCCGTACTGGAGAGTGGGCAGCGGGCACCGGCCGAACACAAAGCCGCGCGGGCACAGGCACATGGAAAGCTGCGCGGGCACAGGAGCCGAGTTGAAGATTAAGACTTGAGCATCGAAGGTGCCGAGAAGAAGATTAAATAATGCATCGATTCTCCCTTCATCTCTCTACAGTACCTCTCTGGTATGCACATCAACCAACCAGCCATGCTTCTCACGTCCAGACTTGAGCATCGAGGCGTATTAACTGTGTGAGGTCTTTCACCAAACCTGTAGACAACAATGCGACATACTTTTACGACCTTTTGAAAAAAAGAAACGCGACGTCTAAAAACCGGAGGGAGTATAACCAAATAAAGCACACAATTATAAGGTATAATAATACTACTCAATTGCAACCAAAAAATGGTTTTTAAACGCAATTACAACCAAATAAAGCACACAGTTACAAGATGTAGTACTACTCAATTGCAAACAAAAATAGTTTTTAAACAGAATTGCAACAAAATAAAGCACACAAATACAACTAAATAAAGCACACAATTACAACCAAAATAAAGTACATAATTTCAAGATGTACTACTCCCTCCGTTTTTTTTATATGCCGTACTTCGTTCAGGTGCATAGACCAAAGGAAGAGTTAACAGGAGTCTCTCACTTTTTTTCCTGCTCGGCGAGATAAAGCTGGCTAGTACTCCGCGCCTGCATGGCTGCATGCGAAATCCGATGCACGATTAATTGACTGGAGGGAACGAGGCGTCCGGGCCCAAACGTTGCATGCGCTATTGACCGCCGGAGAGAGAGAGAGAGCAAAGCAGGTGCATGGCCGTTTGCAAAGATGAACAAACGGGCTGCCCCAACCCGCACGGCACGGGCCCATGCCGTGCATGGCCCGACAGGGCATGCTAGGCTGCTCTGGGCTTTCGTGCCTAACCGGCGTTCCAAGCATAGCCCTCCGGGCCACTTTCTGTGCCGGGCCGGGCCGGCTCGATGAGCATGGCCTTTTTAGCAGACCGGGGAAGCCCACCAAAGTGCCAACACAGACCAGAGTGAGAGATAGAGGGTGGGGAGCGGCGGTGGGGGAAGGGGACGCCGCTGTGGTTGATGGTGGCAGTCGCCGGCGCGCTTCTCCCAGCGGCGTACAAGGCCAGATCCGTAGCATAAAAGGCTGGATCTACAACGTAGAAGGCTGGATCTATAGGGAGGTTGGCGGCGGGGAGGTGGGGTGCGCCACAGAGGGGATAGCAGCTAGGGGTCGGGAGGCACCGCTACGGCCCGCGGGGGGGAGGAGGAAGCGGGCAGCCGCGCTGCCACGCTGGGGTCGTGGGAGAGGCGGCCACCGCCGCTGATGTAGCTTGCGCCGCCCGCCGGGCGTGGAGGACGGGCAACAACCCGGCAGGCAAGCCGTCGCCGCTGCCACCACTCGCCACCACCGCCCGCGAGGGAGGCCGTGGAGTAGGCCGGGCGGGGAGCGGGGGGGCCACGCTGGGCAGCCCGCCCCGGGAGCGTGGAGGAAGCGGGCCGAGGTGGAGCAAAGGCGACCCGGGGGCAGGGGCTGCCCATGCTGCAGCCCTGGTCTTTGGCTAGAAATTTCCATATACATTCACTTCATTAATTACAGAATTAATGGGGACAAAGATGATTTAGTCCTTTATTGCATGGTTCAGCCCGGATTTAACGGATTTCTGGGTCCGCCCCTAAGGTGGAGGAAGGGTGTGGCATTGGGAATTAAGGATTGGGGAGGCCGGAAGGGACGGGTTAATCCCAGTGTGCCGGGCCGCCCGGCCTACCGTTGGTTTATGGGTCGTGCGTGCCGCCCGCCGAGCTGGGGTAACGGCCTAAGCATGACCTGGTGCTTCGGGCCGGGGCGGCACGGGCACGGTGGAGTATAGCCGGGCCCGGCTCGGGCCGGGCCAAAAAAAGGGTTCCGCATCAGCCACGGGCTGCGGGCTGAATGCTAGCCCTGTATATCTTTAGCCGTTTGCCTCTGGTCCTGCGCCGTTGTTTGAATGAGAGAGAAATGGTGTGAGAGTGGGGGCGTACGTGCATGAGGAGAGAGATGGTGTGAGAGTGGGGGCGGGGGCATACGTGCAGGAGGAGAGAGAAATGGTGTGAGAGTGGGGGCATGCATGCATGCATGCACGCGATTGGCCGTGAGCGGGAGTGCGCTGTGCCGTTCGTCTATTTTCCGTCTGCATATTCGCTGACCAACATACGAGAGAGCCGCGTCTGCTCTGCCAACAAAAAGCTCATATAATTTATTAAAAAATGCTCGTATTCGCGACTTTTCTCAAAAAGCAAACACGACACTTAAAAAAGAGGGAGTACTACTCAATTACAATAAAAGAGGGAGTACTAATCTATGGATGGATCATGCATGCATGGATCCATGGCGTCGCTGGCCATGGACTAACGGATGCATGTAGAGCAAAGGCAGAGGCTGTCACGGGCGAAGGGTGCAACACGCGCTGCGACGTCGACAAGATCATGGCCAGCAACATGCTGCTACCGGGCGACATCGCGCGACGCAGGAAGGACGACGACATCGCCGTCATCGCCCCGCCTCGGCAAGGGTGCGATGGCCTGTCCATGCATATTAGTACTACTTGGGAGTTGGTGCTGTCTGTCTCCAAGCATTAGTTGAAGGACCTAAATGTTATTTTCTTAGTTGGAGAATGTAGTTGAGAGTCAACAATAGATTATGGACTCAGATGGTTACTTTTTTAGTTCAAGAACCCAAATAAGAATCTATGAAAAGTTTAAGGACCCATGATGCATTTTACTCTAGTTTTAAACATAACTACAACCAAATAGAGTACACAATTATGAAATGTACTACTAACCAATTACAACCAAAAAATAGTTTTTAAACACAATTACAACTGAATATAGCACATAATTACAACCAAATAAAACACACAATTACAATCAAACAATTCACAGAATTACAAGATGTACTACTAGCCAATTACAAACCAACAAAATTACAACCAAATAAAGCACACAATTACCGCCGCCGCCTACCTCCCACCGTCCCGCCGCGGGGTGGTAGGGTCTCGTCAGAGCTCCGCTACCATGGCCACGGAGCTCCATTGAGACTCTACCGAGCCCGCGGTGACCCCTCTCCTACCCCCTTCCCACCCCCATACCCCATACCCCCACCTTGGCCATGGGCGCCCCGCCTGGACGGACCTGGTCCGGCCGCCTCCACCGCCATCAGGACCCCTAAACCGTCCTATCACCATCTCCACCATCTGGCCTGCCTACCTCCCCTGAGTCCCTTTCTTTCTAAGCCTGCCAGAGATGGAGAGGAAGAGAAGAGAAGAGAAGAAAAAAAAATCAAGTGAGAATAGAACCAAATATTTGTCATAGGGCGCGTTTCAGCCGGGCGGCCCCAACTGCACGCAAGCAATGCCGGGGGCCGGCACGAGCGGCGAAGCTGCCCGGTGGATCGAGCCCGCCGGGCGAAGCGCCCAAAGAACCGTAAACATGCCGCACATTGATGCCACTCCTTCGCACCGGCTGCGCTGCCGCCCGACAACTCAGGTGCCGCCCACAGCCACTCTGCTCGTGCACCGCTAAGAGAGACAGACGTGCGGACATGGAGAAGAGAAGGGAGTGAGTGTGCGCAGGGGCGGAGCTAGAGCTCAAACGAGGGGGGTGCGCTCCTAAAGGGGTGTTTGTGAGAATTTTTTTTCTGAGGACTCCTATGGATGAGCGGAAGATATCTTGGACTTTTCCAAGGCCTTCTTCAGATCGAAAGTTTCTGCAATCTGAGCAACTGTAGCACTTTCGTTTGTATTTGGCAAATATTATCCAATCGTGGCCCGACTAGGCTCAAAAGATTCGCCTCTCGTGATTTACAACAAAACTGTATAATTAGTTATTTTTTACTAATATTTAATGCTCCATAAATACGTAAATATAAATATGTAGTACAAGACGAAGCCATGGAGATACAGAGACATGTCTATCTGGAATTTAGAGATATCTTCTCTGCAGCTGCGAGCAAGCAAAATGGTTACGATTCTAGGTGCGACACTTTAGATTTGGGGGATGCAAATGAGGTGGCAAATCAGGATTAATAACTTGTTTTCATTTTTCTTCTGGGTGCGGCTGCACCCAGCACTGACAACATGGATACGCCCATGGGTGTGCGGACACATGCATGTAGTTAATGCATGCAGCAATGTGGAAAACCGTGTGCGGCCAACATGGAAAGGCGCCTCTCTCTCATTGTCCGTGGCCATTGACGCTTCTATTCTATTAATTACCTGTTCAAAAATCTCAGCTCCTACCAACTTGACACAACTAACACAAATATATGCAAGTTCAATGTAGTTAGACTTTCTCCAACAATGGAGACCTAAACACGGCCGGGTGACGCATTCTAGGTTTTGGGTCACGTATAGAAAAAGGTCACGCGCACAAAAATCAGCCCCCTCCAATAGCGACGCAAAACCAGAGCCTTATCCAGAGGACGACCGTGCAGCGGAGCGAGAAGAAGAGGCCCCTGGGAGCAAGAAGAAGAGGATGGCGCAGCGGGCCATGAGGTGGTGCAGCTCCTCCTCCAGCCGTGCCATGGCGAGCTGGACGGCGATGCCGCCCCCTCGTGCGCCGGGGCCACCGCGGCGCGAGGTGGTCGATGGCGGCGCCGACGACGGCGAAGCGGCGTGACGCCCAGCGGCCGAGCCGCCCCCGCCCCACCTGGACGACGCCAGAGCCACATTCCGACGCGGACGGTGGCCGCGCGGCACGGGCGTGCTGGTGCTCGCGAGCGGTGTGACGCCTGCCGCCCAGCCGCTTCCACTCCCTCCCCCACTCTTGCGGCAGCGCCGAGCGGGCGAGAGGGCCGCCGCCGGTGAATGCCCTACTCGTCGGCCGGCAAAGCGACGCCCGACGCTGAAGGACGGTCAACCAGCGTGTGCGCGGGGCTCGCTCACGCGCCAGCGCGAGGGACGTGACTCCCGCCGAGCGCAACCGCTCTCACCTCCACTCTTGCAGCGGCGCGAACAGCGGGACACCGCCCGCCACGCCGCCATCCGCCCGACCGGCGCCGTCGCGGCTCCGCCTCTGCCGCTGTACCCGCCTTGCCTTGCTGACCCGCCTGCCCGAGCTCGTCCGTGAGCCTCGCTTTGGCCACGCCTTTGCTGGAGCGCCCGGAGACCATGCTCCACCGTGGTCCCGCCTCACCGTCACCAGCCACGGCACCGCCTCGCCGCCGCGGACCGACCTCACCGAGGCCCGCCAAGGGGCCGAGATTTGCATCGTGCAAGCGTCGTGCCTTTGCACGACGTTTATTTGGGTTCCGCAACGCGGCTGACGCAAAATGCGTTGGTTGCCTACTCCGTTAGAGCCCTCTTTTGGACGCAAATGACTGTAGACGATGCAAAATGGGTTTGGGTCATGATGTTGGAGACAGTCTTATAAGCGCTTACAACATAGTGCAAGATATTATTGAGCTATAACTCAATCTGGATATTAGTTACAATTAGGTTTTAAATAATTATTTATTCACCTCCCATTAACCTGACACATTTGACACACATGCAAGGAATACTTTCTTAATTTGATTCTTTGAAATATGATTTTTCACGCCCAATCCCCGATCTATTTGAAAATTATTGTTAAGAAAATCGTGACAAACAAAATGAGATCTACAAAGGATGTTTCGAGCTTAAAAATGTTTTTAAAAATTAAAAACAAAAAGGTTTTTTTAAAACTTCATAAAAACATAGCATTCGTGGGTGTCATTTTGTTCCGCACATTATTCCCAACAAGAATCTTCAAACGGTTCGTCAATCGGATTTACGGTTTGTGAGATATTGCATTTTGAAAATTCGAATCGTGAAAAGATTCCGTACATGCATACATCTCAGATGTGTCACATGAGTCCATAGATGCGTGTACAAGTTAATTTAGGGCGTCTCCAATAGCTAGCTATTTAATTAGCTAGATGTGACATGACATGAAAAAAGTAGGAGGAAGAGTAGTCACTAGCGACGAGCAAATAACTAACCTATTTCATGTAGTTCAAGAATATAGGAGCGTGTGGGTCTAATATTATATAAATATATAAAATAGTCTTTGCTCTTGTCTCTCATCTCTATGTCAGCTAGCTACGTAGCTAGCACCATTGCGCTGACACCCTTAGTTGTAGCACGTGACGGATAACAGAATCAAGAAAACACCTAACAAAAAAACGCGTTGGTGTAGGATCTGTGTAGCGGACACAGGCACTGCACATGGTGCAGGATATAGCATCTCTCTCTATATATATATGAGTGCCTATTCTGTGCAAGTACAGCTTGAACTAACACTGCGCACATCCCCTCCGACACGCACGTGGGCCAGGGGAGCGGTCCATGCAAGCATAAACCACTAGCGCGTGCCCAATCGGATCCCGCACACAGGATTTCTACTGATGGATGTTTGTTTTTGTTTTTGCCTTTTTTGTGGCGTGTTGCCTTTTTTAGCAAACGAACGAGGACAAATATACTATACAGTTAAAAATCGAAAATACAATGACTTACAAACAAGAGTTATAAGGAATTATGGTATGTTGCGTTTTCTAGGAAACAAACGAAGTTACAACCAAATACACTACATAGTTTCAACAACTAACAAACAATGGTTAAAACGGACAATTAAGGTTTCTAGGAAATGAACGAGTTAAAATCGAATGTACTATGCGGTTAAAAATCGAAATAAACATCTTACGAACAATAGTTACAATGATTTGTGGTGTGTTGCACTTTTCTAGGAAACGCGAACGAGTTACAACAGAATGTAGTACGAAGTTAAAAATAGAAAATGCAACGGCTTATGAACAAATGTTACAATCATTTATGGCATGTTGTGCTTTTCTAGGAAACGAACGAGTTATAATCATATGTACTACGGTTAAAAATGGAAAATACAAATGACTTACAAACAACAGTTACAATGATTTATGGCATGTTGCGCTTTTATATGAAATGAACCGAGTAATAATGGGATGAACTACGCAGTTAAAAATCGAAATACAACGACTTACGCATAACAACAGTTACAATGATTTGTGGTGTGTTGCGCTTTTCTAGGAAACAAACAAGTTACAACCAAATATACTATACGCTTAAAAGTCTAAATACAATTACTTACAAACCACAATTAAATTAGATAACTGCATTTTCTAGAAATTGAATGAGTTATAACCAAATGTTTACATAGTTAAAAGTTGAAATACAATAAACCACAGTTAAAACAAACAATTGTATTTTCTAGGAATCGAATGAGTTACAACCGAATGTGCTACACAGCTAAAAAACAAAATACAACGACTTACAAACCCTATTTAAAACAAATAACTGCACTTTCTAGGAATCAAACGAATTACAACCAAACATGCTACACATTAAAAGTCAAAATGCGACGACCTGCAAACCATCGTGGATACAGAAAACTCCACTTTCTAGGAATCGAACGAGTTACAACCGAATGTGCTACACAGTTAAAAGTGGAAATACAACGACCTACAAACAACAGTTAAAACAGTATCTCATCCACATGAAGTAAAATTTCACAAAGTTTATCTTTATTGATAACTCGAGTAAGTTACATTCGACAGACTGCTGAGTGTACAATAATGAAGACCTATCAAACACTACTAGATGTACAATAGCAAAGACCTGTCGAGTACAGGTATACCCAATAGAAGATCTACAAACATTAATCTTGTTCTGAGCACCTTGATGACCACCACAAGTACTAGGCCATAGCCCGGGACAGCAAGCACGAGGTGGCACCTCTCGCAAACTTCCACCAGCACCTCAACAAAGTGCATAAGATGGAGGATAAAGCACCTCGCAAAACTTTCAGTAGCATCTCATCTCACTGGGTTGACTGGGGTGCTTTATCTTCCACCTTTTTGCACCTCTCATGAACAAGAGGGATGCAAGGGAAGCAATAGATGTTCTAGAAGGCAAATATCTTGCCATGCTCATCGGATCCACCATTGATGCTTTGATGGTAACATGGGCATTCATATCCCAGCGACACCGATGAAGAACACAACTGCCAAACCACAGGTGCTTTGATTACAAAAATATAATCAGTACCCCTGGCTTGCCCATAACGGCCACCCCCTTAATCACAAAATTTTTACTAGCACCAAGATCAAGCTACCCCCTGCTATGCCTACATGCTGGTAGAAGCCAATCTTGAAAGACTTCTCTCAGCACCGGTGCTGCCGCAGCAGAAGTTGGAGAAGCAACACCATGGCGATAAAGATGGATGACAGCCACAAGAGATTTCTTTCTCTGTAATATCTGTGTGCAAAGAAATTTTCTGGACAAAGGAGTGGAATGAGCACAATGGGTGTGCATCTAGACCTTGCCTAAATAGCCCAACTATGGACATGGGGAAGGAAGAAACGAACAGTCAAGATCCATGAGAACTACGCCGCATGTGTCACGTGCGAAACAGAAGAAGCAATGAAGACAAAGCACAAAATACGAGCGCTCAGAGTAATTGAAAGGTTGATGGTTTTTACTTGCTCTGGATTAGAACAAAAAAAATATAACAGCAAACATTAAAAAATTGGCATAGTTACAAACCGAAAATACCACAATTATAACCCAGAACATGCTTCAGTTACATGCTTGTGTAAAAGAACAACTCTGTATATTGCTTTTCCATAAGTCACTATCTCATTCACCGTTGTTGTTACAAGACTGAACAACACATGGAAAAACGGTGACAAAGGAATCTTTTCACTTTCCCTTAATAATAAAATAAAGAAAAAAAAGCAGTTGCTATAGCATATATAAGTACATGAGTCATTGATCGCTGCTTTCTTGTAAGACTAAACAACACATGAGAAACGGTGACAGAGGTGTCTTCTCAATTTCCCTTAACAATAAAATAAAGAAAAACATAGTTAGTAGTACATTCATATATGACTCATTAAATGCTGCTACTGTTGCAAGACTGAACAACACATGAAAAACAAGCATTCTGATGGAATCTTTTCTCTGTTTTCCTAAATAATAAAATTAAGAAAAAAAGGAAAGACCATATATTTGCAACAAGAGACACGAGTCACAACTATTTGCAGCTTCTAATAAACATATTACAGCCAGCTACATCCAGTTACCGTCAACTACATTCAGTTATAGTCAGTTTTCATACTACCCAGTTACATCTAGTAAAGCCAACTCATTGACTATTGCTACTATTGCAAGACTGAATAATACATGAGAAACAAGTCTACTCATGAACAAAATCTAATCGACCTCATTCTCATCACTTAAATCATTGTCACTAGAAGTATTGGAAGAATTGGAAGAACTGTGACCACCGGCAATATTCGGGGCATTGGCAGCAACATTGAACTTTCGGCCACCATAAATTAAATCTTGATAGTGATACTCATCTTCGGAATCACTAAAAATACTGATTTTATTTAGTTTGCAGATGCATATCACATAGACCAACTGTCAAATGTGCGCCTTTGATTACTCAATCATCAATCGTATCAGGAACCACAAAGACAACAATATCATAGACGCAACCAAATAAACTTGAAGTTAGACAGACCAACAGAAGGTCCAAGAGAACAAACTACACAAGAAGCAAACTTAACTTTCTCCCAGTCGAGAAGTCCCCAGGCCGCCCTTTTGCCACATAAACCTTTGACTGAAGCCCCTCACGAAGGCCAAGGCACTCAAGAACATAAGAAGATAGACTTTGTATGCCAACAGAATAAGGATCCCCAACAAGATCAACGGGACCAGGTCTAGCCTAAATATTACAAAGATTGATAAAGTTACAAATAGAACACAAAAATATAAAATAAACATATATAATAATGGCAATCATTTGCATAACAACCAATCCAAGAGCGTGGATGACATAGTAAGGAAGCCTTCTTGAAACATAGTGGTTTGCCTGCAAAACAAACAAATAGAAACGGAAAACATAAAAAAGAAAAAACAAAGTTGTATGCACACCCATTTAAAACACCAAAAATATACATATTAAAACAAAATATATTACAATTATATTACCACTATATTTGCAGGGCCAAATTCTCTCTTTGAGGGCCACCATCAGAACGAAGGCTATCATCAGATGAAGATCTCTTCATCGACATCTATTTATACAATAAACCACAAAAAATAAAAAAGAAACATTGATCATCAAGACTGTAGAACTACTAAAGGTGCTCAATGTACAGCAATAAGAATCATATACAATTGAAACATGTTAGCAAAACAAAATAATATACATATTGACTCATATACACTGGAGTACCAATGGAGGAACCAAAGCAATGTATGATCCATACGTAGACTGTGTGAAGATGCCACAAGAATAGAGAGAAGTAAAGGACACGATAGGAAGACAAGAACAGGGAATAACCCGCAGAAGGAAACCGCCGGTTCAATCGATTTCTTGAAACTACAGAACAAAAAAAATTAAAGAAACGTATACACCAACTATAAATAGTACAAGTACAACTGTTTCACGAAAACTACACTTAAAAAGTAGTTATCTACAATATGCGTGTGGAGAACATGAAGAGTCAGAGTCAGAAAGACGCTAGGAGCCGCTTGGAATTTGTCGAGAACAGTAAATAACACAGTTATAATTCCAGACAATACACAATTACAACCAGATGTAATGCACAACTACAACCATTATAATTCACGCACTTACAGACACAACAATAATAAATAACTTTAAAAAATTAAAACAATAGAAATGAAGCAACGACTGACAAGAATAACAGAATAACATATATGTTTATAAGCATTAAAACATAAATAAGGTGCCGAAATTTTGAAGTTAAAACCTTAGAACATCATCATAATAGTCTTAAAAAAACAAAAAATCCCAAACGACATCACATCATTTCACCGATCTTCAAGGCTGATTTCCCCCAATTCAAAGTTGGCTATACTCATCAAATATTGACCAACAACCATAATATTCATGACTCTAAAGAATCCTAGACCATCATCACCAACTCGAAACATAGGACCAGCCATGGAATTAGCATCTTCCTCATCAGTAACCAAAAATAACACTGGGTCAAAACTCTGGTCATAGATAAACTTGTAGGATGACATAAAACCAACACCACAACATTCTCTAACAACTTGGCCAACATATTTGATGTTGTCTTCTGTCTCATCCAAGCCATACACTTTCATCAACCTAGTTTGAGGCCCAACAGCAACCTGAAGATAGTCAACTACAAATTTGGATAAAACTATATCCGAACAAAAATCTGAATCTGCCTGTGTTGGATAACATGAAAGCTAGAGGAACACATAAGAAAAATTAATAATGCAATGAATAATAACAAACACAACAATAAGAAATGATGAAATACACAAAATACAAAATGTACCATCTAGATCACTGGTATGGCGAGAAACAGCTCGAGAGAATAAAGTCTTGGAATAATGCTTCGAATGAAATAAAATAAAATACCAAAGCCACCAACATGATTGATCTTCGTGCACATATAACCAAAGAATACCAAATATATCGGACACAACATAAACATGAGAGTACGTATAATCAAAATAGAATTTTATATTGTCAACAAAAGAGGAAAACCAAGATGCTCTCTAATGGCAATGGCAACAAGCATAACCCTATCATCATGCAAATCCGTAAGATGTGCAAAGATTCAAATTTGTCTAATGCCCAACTTCTAGCCCAAGATAATCAATAACATGTTATAAAACACTTCTGTTAACATATTCAAATGACAACATTTTTGTATTGGTATCCTAGAAAGAGATCAAAAATAACATCAAAACTTCAAAATTTAAAAAAAAAAAAAAAATTATGAAATAAATAACTAATAACATAGTATTTGACACATACATCACGATGCTGATGGAGACATGAGATATAGAATCACCCCTACTGGACATCTACATCAAAGCACAAGCCATTGACCAAAAAAGTTCTTTAGATACATGGGAAAACAAAATATATATAGATTTTTCATGGTAATATTACTGCAATGACAAAACAACAAATATAAGTGTATCTTATCCTCTACTTTAGATTTTTCAAATCTTGAACCTGTTTCCGTTTGAGATCTTACCTAGAACAAAATAAAACATATGAACAGATAAAATAAAAACAGAAGCAACGCATTTGTAACTTGCATCGAGATATTACGTAGAACAAAGTATGAGCAACAATTCGCAAACCAATCTTTAGGGGCACAAAGAAGCATAGGCTATAAATAGAAACAGAGAGAGCCAAGTGAGAGTAAATTTGCACAGGCATCCACCATCGAGAAATAAATGCAGCAGAGGGCAAGTAACAGATCAGAAAACATAAAAAATGAGCAACATAAATACAAATAGACAAATCCAAGTTCCCAATGGTCCATATTATTCATTCACAAGTAATTGCAACTTCAAAAAAATACTTAGTCACAACATAAATTAATGTATAGTTCTAACTTGTATGACACATAAGGCCGGGTTTTACAACCGATATTACTAATCATTTACAGATGGGTATCCATTACGTAAACTCCAAATAAGACATTGATTCAAAAATTATAACAAAACGCTTATCCATTTTCGATAGAACTTAACGCATCAATAATATTCAATGGACAAATAATAGCCTTATAAGGCACCAACTTCCTATCTACCTTGAAATTGTCTACATATTAAAACATAACACAACAATAAATATTAACAATAAAAAAGCCAATACAATAATGATACAAAAAAAAATAACTAATATACACATATATGAATCATACATGGTCAATATTTCTCAAAACTTTTCCATCCCACATCTCAATAAACAACATTATGTAAATACCTGAATCAAAACTGAAAAATACAAAACTATCAATGAAATCTGTATTTACATGAATAATTATTGTAGTATAAAATGCATTCAAATGTAGCATTATGTTCTAGAAGTCACAAGTGGAAATACAGGATCACCGAGCTCAAAATGGCACACCTCTTCTATTTTAAAAATACCAACACTTCTGCAGGCCTCATAGAAATTGACATCCTACAATAAGATAAAAAAAAAACATAACTATACTTTAGTTCTCATGTTTCAAGGAAAAGAAAGATGTAAGTACATCAAATACATAACTACAAAAAATAAAAATTATCAAACCGCTAATGCTTGATATTTTGAAATATGTTGTATTTTTCCCAGACGGGTCACTAAGAAATGTAGTCATGGACAATACATCAACACACATTACACACCAACCATAATTGAGGTACAATGGAAAATAAAATTGTAAAGAAAAAATTGATTAAATAATAAAAATAGAAAATGTAAAAATAAAAAATACATAAAGGAAAACAACAAAATAAGGATCTCAATTTATACCATGTCACATTTGAAAAAGTGTAAAATGCATCAGTAGTCCATTACCTTGTGGTGCTGTGGTCGATTTAGTCCACCAGCTTTTAAAAATATAGATTTGGGTCCAAAACCTTCATTACCGACGCATAAACAAGCTACCGCATGCCTTCACAAAATTTTTTGTCGACGCCGACGCCCATCATGGCATCCGACCTGGCAAAGACAAACCGTGCGGCACACGTGAGCATGCTTGGACGCCGCCTTTTAACAAAAATCAACAACTGAATGAATTTCATGAAGATCTTATTCAACGGCAGCAGAATTCACATAATTAGGAAGATTAAACCGCAACAAAGATGGATTTTTCAAAACAATGTCTTGCCACAACATAGTGACTACACAGATAAAAAAGCACTACACACATACTTCTAAGTAGTATGGCATACAAGAAACTGTACATAAACAACACATTCATCACTTGATAGTTAATACTTTAATGATTGCATTACTGAAAATACAAAGTAAGCACACAAAGCACAAATTATAACTTAACTGCATAAACGAAAAATTATTTGAGACACATATGAAATACTTACATACGAAATACATACAACAACTTTAGGATGAATCACAACTTTCTTCAAAGGACACCAAAAATCAACAACATCCAAATAAACACAATTGAAAAGTTGCACGAAAATAGACATAAAGTCGTTAAATACTTCTCCGCCAACCTTTACTGAAGATCTAAATCTACTATATGAGCAGGTAAATCCATTTATTGAAATAAAAACATTTCTGCATACAAACAAGAGGAAAAAATAGATCAATTTCACTAAAAAATAGACCATCGCTCATATAATTTGAAAATATGTACATACAGAAATCTACAAGTACATATGAGTTATCTTCACAATCTGATAGACCAGCTAGACTTCCTTGATAACGATTTTTTTGAACATATAAACCGTAAACACGATCAACATCTTCACTTATGCTTAGCCTTGTAGAAACAGAATGATAAGTATATCGGTATTCCTCCTAGCCATAAAGGGTGATCGATAATAACCAAGTCTTCTTTTAACTTGATGATGTCCTAAACTAACATAACTTAAACTACACAAACAAATGAAAAGGGGTCTAGAACACAACAAAGTAAGTAATTTATAAACATCCTTATAGTAAATTCAGATAAACTTCATAACAGCTTAATCTACCTTTGGACAAAAAAATAAACTCTGAATACATTCTATCAAAATCAGAAGTGCTACTGAATTACAAAAAGCAACTACTCAGTTACAACCTACTATAATTTGTAGTTACAACTACTATGCTACAATCTAATGATTGCATAGGCAAAAATAATTCGTATACACCCTAACAAACAAAGACAGTAATAAAGAAAAAGACATCTAAAGAAATTGAAACAATACAAGAATTGCTAAGAAAAACCTAGCACATCAAAAACATATAACTCTCACAAATCAAGACTGTGTTTGATCATAACAAACTGATAATCATCTGATGATCACTTGACTAATTCTTTTTCTGAACAAAATAAAAAATTACAACACATTAGAGAACAATAAATAAGAACATGTATGATCACAACACATTGAATACCGATAAATTAACAGATCGATTCAGATAACCTAATAGATCTAAGGTACGGTGCGAACAATGCTGCAAAAATCTTACAACATGAAGATGCAGGGGGTACTCGATGTAGAATCGAACCCGATTGCTAAAAAAAAAAAAGCCACAACACAATCACGCACACAAGATATATAGCATCTCCTCCGCCCAAAATATTTGGATATGCAATAATATGATGGAGGGCTCTCTCAACCCAAAGATAGGAAGCTTATATATACACCGCTAATTGTGCCTCGCTACATTTACTGCTTACTTTCCTAAAAGCGAGTTAATTCTCGTTAACAAAAATGCCGGCCAGTCAAGCTTAAAATCTATTACAACTTCATACAAGGTAAAAAAAAATAGATGAGTGGAGTGGCCCAAAACAGTTACAACCCCTATTTCAATAGCATTTACAATAGAAATACATTGTAAGGACAAACCCAAGTGTGGAACAAGAAAGGTTGACGTGTCTTCTTCCTCTCAAAATGACAAAATACATTACCAAAAACATACAAGAAGCAATTATAAGAACACTATAACTCAGTTACATCACAAATGATACTTCGGGTGCATTTGTATGTAAAAAAACAACTTTGGCTATTCGTTCATCGACTGCATTTAACTACGTAAGAACAACTCATGCGAAATCAGACCACAAAATCTTTTCAGATTCTCTAATAATTTAATTATACACCAACTCAGTGCAGGGGCATGGACCAGGCATAGTTAGCGATGTTGTGACATCTAGAACATAGCAAAAAAGCATATTTATAATATAAGCGACATTGCACTTACAATTCGTTGTAACCTGCACTTATCAATCCACCTGCCAATTATAAAATATATTATTTTTTGAATCAACATTATCTTTTTCGGATAAGAAGGGGGGAGGAGCCCGGAGAACGTGAGCCACGTAAACACAATCAAGAAACGAAGCATTATCACGCACCCCGGTTACACTATAACCTAATAAACAATTACAACTCAAACACGAACAACAACAAAATCAAAACTACTACAGCCCCCAAAGAACATTTGCACCTCATACACACAGTATCAACACAACTGAAACTTCTCCAAATACAAAGAAATTAACTAATCGGAGCAACATTTATACGAGTTACTGGACAACATGCTAAATAGTGCAAAATCATAACTCCAGCAACTATACAATCCACGTAACACAAAGCTTTGACAAATACTAAACCTAATACATTACTTCTTTTCCTCAACAAAAAATATAAGGGAATAAAAAATAAGGTAGTGATCCCTTTCTAGCTATATGGCTTCAACGTGTTGCACTCTTGAAAATTAGATGATCAAAGCCAATGTTGAGATGTTTTCCATGCATCAAACAAGCTTCTTCTTCACTGGGAACCAGGTAGTAAACCAGATTTTCGCAATTATGATCTTCAAAAGCAAACCTATAGCTGAGAAAACATAAAAAACTAGAAATTACATAAATTATATCTAATAGAACTTAAATAAAGGAAAAACACATTTGATGCTATGTCACAAGTATAAATAAATACCTTTTGCCCATGGAAACTTCTCGGGTCCTAGCAACTGCTGCTGCTACCATCTTCACCGTGTTCGAATGGTTACTAGAACCACCTATAAGGACCATGACGCCTAAGTGGGGGTGAATTAGGCAACTTAAAAAAATACTAGTAACTATGGCCTCTAAAACAACCTAGTCAAAACCGATGCAAGAAATAATCTATCGAGATGTGCAACTAAGGTTTTGCTAGGTGTGTTGCTATCTCTACCCCAAAAGAGTTATGCAACCTAGGTTCCAATCCTATCAACTAAGCTAGGAAAGGTAAAGCACACAACCAAGATACATAATGTAAATGTGGAAACTAAAGATGAGGTAGAGATAGAAACTCCTATCGACAACTCTAGTCGGTAGCTCCGTGGATAGCTCTGGGCCTTCCTCACGCGCAAGTGGGTCTCTGGTGTGCCTTCCGGCAAGCCTCTCCTAGACCGCTCCCAGCCATCTTCACTATCAAGCTTCCGGCCAAACCGCCGTGAGCCATGTTCCCTTTGGTACACGGTGGCGGCCACTCAACAAACGCGGTTGGTGTGGTCTCGCAAGACTACAAGCCCCTCCGATGTACAACAATGGTGTGCACAAGCACCGAGTGGTAAGAGGTTTGCAAACCTCACTAAGCACTAGGCCTAACCCTAGAGCAAGCGCATAAGCGGTGGTCTAACTAGCCTAAGCACTTCGCAAAGTACCTACACTAATTACCAAGTAAATCACTAAGCACTATGCAAGTGGAGGGCACCAAAGTGGTGTAGCAACACACTATATCTTTCTTTAGCTCTTCCACACTTCCTTTGGTCAGTTGGGGTGGTATTTATAGCCTTAAAGTGGAGAACTGGCCGTTGAGGGCGAAACCCAACACTCTGCTAGCCATCGAATGCTCAGATGGCAACCATCGGACGCGTCTGATGAGTTCAAGCCAACTGCTGACCTAGCTAGCCGTTAGAGAATCAGCGGACACGTCCGATGCCCCAACTGCGTTTCTGGAACTCTTTGTAAAGCTTTCGATGAGTTCAAGCCAACTGCTGAGCCAGCTAGCCGTTAGAGAATCAGCAGACGCAGGACAGTGTCCGATGCACTCTCTGCGGATGCGTACGATGCCCCAACTGCATTTCTAGAACTCTCTGTAAAGTGTCCAATGCTATGACAGGCGTTCGATGCCGATCATCAGAGCGTCCGATGCCTTCTTCTACAGAACGCTTGCTACAGCAGCAGACGTCTGCGCATCCGACGCCAAACCCTCGGCGTGTCTGGTGTGCATATCATTTCTACTGCGATCGCCCAATACTCATCCATCGCTGATGTCAGCATTCAATGCTTTTCCTGCCAACGTCCGATGCAGCAATCTAGCCTTTATTCACTTCCGATTCAAACACTTTGTGAACGGCTTGGTTCCATCTTGTGTCTTGGACTATTGCTTGGTCTTGTGGATCTTCTAAGAGTCTTCTAGTGTCTTACTTGAGGTGTTGATCATCCAGATCACCACATAACCTAAGTCCAAGCCACTTTTGCACCCTATTGGACTACAAAATAAACACTTGCAATCCAACTTAATCATATTGATCGTCAAACACCAAAATCCAAATTAAATGGGCCAAGGGTCCATTTTCCTTACACCACCAACTACAATTAGCGTATTCTGCCGTCCCTATTGGTCCGAGAACAAATTGAGACACTTTCTTGTTGGTACACTCATTCATTCTTCCCTGAAAGCACCTTGTTGTTGAAGCCATCTCTAATATATATAAACATTTAACTACGACCAACAAATACAATTCACTCATATTTGATTATCATATTTGTCAAACTATAATTACAAAAAATGATGGAGTAAAAGACAATGAAACATATAGACACCGCAAATGATTTTGTGACAAAAAAAAAAAATGCAATAAAATAAATTATAAAATACAAACACATAGGCCACGATTGGGGTATCATCTTAGATGCAAGTCTTTCAACCAAAGAAGAAATAACGTAAGATTTATTTATTGATATTTCAAATGAACTACAAAAAGGCATATGGATCTAATAAAGTAACAAACAAATGACAAAGGAAGGAAGTAATATATCAAATAAACAGTAAAAAACCACACTTGCGATCTAGGTTTCAAACTCACACCACATATAGGTATTCCATCCATCAACCAAAAACAAACTACAAAATACCTTGCATAGCATACCAGTTGAAACCCCACTAAACATAACAGAAATGATGAACCAGACAAAAAATCAGATCGAAGACACAGGATGGTGTACGAACAGACCTAGCACCGCTGTACGAGTGGAGTAACTGTTGTCGCAGACCATAACTGCACACACAAGAGTTGCACATAAATATATACCAACTTAAAAGTAGGACACCAAGCAAAGGAAGTTACCAAAATGACACTTATAGAATAATATATATAAACAACACAAATACTGGATCGCAACCATGTGTAGCAACAGATTGTAACTAACTGTCCTTTTGCGTTAACCATATTTCATTTTCACTACTATGTTCTTCTAGCGGACACATCACGTAACACGCCTTCATCTAGTATGTAGTTGCAATTACGAACATCAAGCCATCACAATTTGCATCACTCGGTGGAAACCGGTTAGAACATAAAACAAGTAAAGAAATAAGCCAAGACATAAGTGCATATACATGTACATCACGTCGATTCCCTCAATCACAAAACTTAACATTCTTACAACTCCAAATACACTTGTCATCTCTCACTCATAGTTTTAAATGAGTTACAACCGCCTAACAATTTAAGCATTAAATGTTCTACTCAGTAATTCAAATCCTCGATCTCCTCATTCTTTAACTTTAGCTGCAACTAGATTACAGAAAGCTAGTTAATACAATGTTATAGTTACAATGCCAAGAGCTGCTTTCGCTACAAATCAATGCATACACTAAGATATATGTGACAGTTCGTTTGATTTCCTAAATAAACACAACAAAGAACAATGAAGCACTCACCATAGACGTGTGTCTCGAACATGTTTTTGCACATCCGTTAGGGAGTTGTATGAACAAAGCACCAGCCTAACAACATTTTGAATTCTGATGTTACCAATAAGGCTCGATGTAAACAATGACTTCATGTCAACCATAGGATCCTAGATTTCAAGAAATTTTAAAACATAGATTCCATCATCATGCTTGCTGAAAAATTTAGTAGTTTCCTGTTTTGGAACATTAGCGTAATATGAGAACTCAATGGAATGAACCCCGTTTCTTCACAATTGTACAACCCGCTGTGTATCCACATGATCGGCAATCCAAAGGCATCGAGGCATTGGTATATGTCAGGTCTTTAAACACAAGCAATGAAGAGAATCTATGCCGACCAATCACATCCTTCTTGTTTGCACTCAGTCCTAACATAATTCTTGCAAAGTAGCTGACATTAAATCCAAATGCACTGTGTGACATCTTTGCTTTCCACCATTTAGATGTTGACCCAAATCGTGATGAGGCTGACCACTGAATAAACTTCTACAAAGATTAGAAGCCTAGAAAAATAAAATAAAAAAATTATATATCAATGCAATATCTAAAGTCAGGTAACCGTATAACAACTATGATTGTATTGGAAACATACCATTTTTTTAAGAACTCCAAACAAAATATCATCGCTCATAGACTCCAACTTGACATCAGCAGTAGATTCAGAAATCTGGTAAGGATCACCTTTTTTCAGCAAAAGCAGTTAAAACTCAATATATACGCATAGCTTGGTAGGATAAAAAGAATTGAGAATAAGATTGTAACTCTGAAAAAATCGAGGTAGTAATTGATATAAAAACAGGGCTGTAACTTAGCAACGAAACAGAGCACGGGACCAAAAGCACTACGCCATAAAGAAAAACAAAAAAATAAAGTAAAATATAGCGTGTCCACTGAATATAACCACGACTGCATCCACGGCCCAATTAGAAAAAGGCCCAAGTTGGGTCGGCGCAGCCAGGGTGGCAACCGGACGCGCGCGAGGTGGCGCACAAAACACAGCATGTGAGCAAAGACAAATGCAAATTAAACATCACAAGAAATAGAATTCAAAACACAAAAATATATCAAATTAAGAATAATCATTTTTTATTAAAAAAGATAAATATTCTGAGCCAAAAATTCAGAAAAAAAGATGACATCCTATAAGACTAGCTTCAGCGGGATGAGGATTACCCTCCGTTGGGCTTTCTGGACGTATTGTAGTAGGGGCCCTCTGCCAGAGGCACTCGTTCCACTCTGTTAATTAAAAATATAGTTTGCTTCAATTGGTGATAGGAACAATGTAACCTTAAAAAATGAAAGAAGGTTGATCATGAAAAATATCATGGACACAGAGGTTTTTGCTCGCACCTTCTTCTTGCGCTCTTCTCTGTTAGCTCTGTTGGGTCGCCTAGCGCCGGTCCCTCGCAGCCTTCACAACCTCATTGCCGTTGTAGTTGCCAACTTCACCGAGCTCTCAGTTGCGGGCCATGGCATCGTTATTCAGGATATACTTGGCCAAAGCACTATGCTTTGGACTAGAGCTGCCCTTGCCTGCGCGTGTGTTCCCCACTGCATGCTGCAGCAACTCGCGAAGACTCCGTGTTTGCGGTTTCTTGCCACAGCAAAAAGGACACACAAAGGTGCCCTTGCTGCGACGATGAAACCTCTCGCCTCCATTAGAGAGGCAAAGTAGGGTATCGCTCTCTAGCTGTTCAAACTCAACATCAGTGATACTCGGCCCAATTTAGAATTTGGCCCGCGTGGCCCATGTGCATGTTGATGAGATATTGTTTGAAGGTGAGTTAGACCAATATATAAGGCTTCTAGAGTTCATTCCTCCATCCCTGAGTTAACCCTTTTACGCGAAGCGAGGACAAAAGCGTAAGTGCTATGGTGGTAGGTGTGGTTCGCTCAGCGTGCAGAGTGGATCTGAGCCATTTGGACTCTTGAGGCGTTATAAATGGTATCGAGCCAACCTTCATCGCCACTCGAGGCGCATGAGGGCCGGGGCGTGGTAGGTTCATTGCGTGTCTTGGCTCTGTGGGGGCGCACAAAGATGGCACATGTGCTGGCACTGGGCACATGATCGCGTGTGCTAAGAGGGAACGTTCTTGGTCATCATTTGTCCGGTTGTGTGGGTGTGTTGGGTTGACGAGGATGCCGGAATCTTTAAGGGGGCCCATGTGCATGTTGATGAGATATTGTGAGGGTTTAGTCCCACCTTGGCTATTGAAGGTGGGTTAGACCAACATATAAGGCTTCTAGAGTTCCTCCCACCATCCTCGGATTAACCCTTTTACGTGAAGTGAGGACAAAAGCGTAAGTGGGATGGTGGTAGGTGTGGTTCGCTCAATGTGCAGAGAGAATCTAAGATATTTGGACTCTTGGGGCGTTACAACATCGTCTAAATACGCGTTCTCGGAGTCACTGTCACTAGCCATGCTTGTAGAGGAAGAAGGAGAAAGAAAAGATCAAATGGAGAATTTTGCTAAGTGTGGAGAAAGCAATCTACTGCACCCCCTCTTTTACAAAGCAATGGCAATGCTTTGCATCGCAGCGTCGAGTTTCCTAGGCATGTATTTCCCATCGCTTCGCTTGGCAGTGTACCCAACGCGTTGATTCAATAAATGTTGGCACAATGATGAACTGTTTTACATTGAAGAACATCGAAAACATTGATAAAAGCAACCACCACAATGGCCATCAATTAGGAGTATGATTCAGCAAAGAACAATTATAATGATGGCAGAACGGATAAATGACCAATAAAAAAATTACAACACAATTGTAACCGCACATAAGAACATGTCGTTACTACAAAATAACAAAGTTGTAAAAAGACGGCAAGAAAACAACACCAAAGATATAGGCCCGCATACACAACCAAGCACATGATTGTAACTACTCGACACATGGGCAGTAACTACTATAAAACAAAGTTGTAACTCAACAAACCAAGAGAAGCACAAGAGCAGAAGTGGTACGCCACGTAAAAAAGAAAAGAAAAACGCCTCGAGCACACCCGTTGAATCGGATAAATGAGCGCGCGCAGCCCAAATAACAAAAAGCCTAGGTTGGGCCGGTCAAGAGGCGGGCATCACGTGCAAGAGGGTGGCCGGGCTGGCCCGCAAAAATAGGATGTGCGCAATAAGACGCAGCGCGGCTGTGCGCATGTACAGAATATAACTTTTGTACACACGCACACACACTATATCACTACGGTATATCAAAATTCATATCACTAAAGTCAATATATCAAAATTCATATATGACTATAGCAAATATATCACTAAAGTTAATATATTAAGACATATCACTAAATCAATATCACTGCACTCACGCGGCTAGGTCATATCACTACGTCAATATCAAGATTCATATCACTAAGTCAATATCACTAATATTAACATATCAAGATTCATATCATAATTTATATACCCAAAGATTCACATCACTGCACTCATGTACACTGCACGGGGCCGACTAGGAACAGATCGAGCAAGGAGGTGGGGGGCGGGGCCGGGGGACGATGGCAGCACAATCGGGGCAAGGGGACGGGTGAGCGAGGCGGGAATGGAGACGGGCAGCGCCCGGCGGGCCGGGCCTTGTCGATGGTGGCGATGAAGAGGCGCACGGGTCGCAAGTGAGGCCGACCGGGCGCATGGGTGGGGATGGCTCAAGGACGGTGGTGGACGGTGTTGAGGAAGCAATGCACGCCCGATGGCGAGAGTGAGGCCAGCAGGGCGCACAGCGGGGGGACGACGTCGGTACCGATCTTTGAGGAGGAAGAGGTGCGCGGGTGGCAAGCAAGGAGTGCCGGGCGCACGGGCAGGATGGAGCAGGTCGATGACATGTGGACAAAGGAGAGGACAATGAAGCGGTGTGGCGGATCGAGCTCTCGGTGGCGGGCAGGAAACAGAGATCGAGAAATAGGGGAAAAAGAAGAGAACGCACCCCATTATATATAGGATTACAACCTTTAGTCATGGGTTTAGCCACAAACCTGGACTAAATACCTTTAGTCCCAGGTTTGTGGCTGAACCCGTGACTAAAGTTTACTTTTTGCAAGCCACAAAACTGTGGCCTATCCGACAGGTTTCGTTTCCCGCCCAAACAACAGTTTTTTATTTCATATCTCTTTTTACTAAATAGGCTGACAATTGGTAATTGTGTAGTAAAAAAATATATATAGCTTCAAAAATTTCAAAACAAATGTGATGTCTTCGTTTTGCTTTCATATACACAAGAAAAAAAATCCATAATTTAGAGTTTATCACACGCTATAAATAGGCTTACAATAGTTTTTTACTTTCATATACAATTTGTAGTTCTTTTATTTCATCCTTTAAATGTTTAATAACATGCTATAAATTATAATTACAATTTTTATAATAGAAAAAATTTAGTACTTAGTTAAAAACTTATAATTTATTGTTTTTTACATGAAATGAGAAATGAGTTTTTCCATCACATTAACGTTAATAACAAAATTTTTCCATTTGAGTACCATAGAAATTAAGCGTCCACATTGTGTAGCATGTGTGTTATGTCAATGTCAGAATGGATTAAAATTTTGGCTGCAGTCATGTAGAACCAAAGTATGTCTCCACACAGAATCTTAGATTTCTCTGATCAATTTTGGTACCATCAAACTTGGTTCACTCGCCCATAAGAGACCCAGTATAAAAATTTAGTGCCATACAGACCTAATTGAACATAACCATACAAATAAACCTAATTAAACATAACTATACAAATAAATCTAATTAAACATAACCATACAATACAAATAAACCTAATTAACACATAAACCTTACAAACCGGCTGCAACTCTAGCCTGTCTCCACTGCCAGTAGTGTGTCTCCGATTGTGTAACCGCGGTCATTGTCTATGTAATTCAAATCCCACACTAAAGCACTCTCTCTTGCCTCACAATGCCGAGGACATGGTCGCCCATAGATGTAACCTACTGCCGGACTATTGATGGCTGAGTTCTGAGTAATTTTCAGGCAAAATTGATATCCATGTGTGGTATACTGGCCTAGGTGTCCACCGTAGTCTAAGGCGTACACCAGTCGCCAAATAACTTGTTGTAGAATGGCCTGCAAGGCACATGCAATATATATAAAATCATGGAGCAAAATCTACACGCAGAGAAACAAAAAATATTAGGGAGTGCTCATATAATAATAAGAATAAATAAACATGACTCTGATATCATACCCGATTACCACATCTATTTGGTTGAATCTCGCCATCCTTTCACTTATTTGCGCCACATCTAGATTATACTCACGTAAAGCTTATATCTTGAAGTACGAGTAATCAGGCACTTGATAGCCAATTCGCTCAAGTGTCTGTAAACAATGCAGCACGGTATTGAATTTGGCGCCTCTCCAGTTCGGCATCTGTCGTCCCTTCGTACGATGTCCGTGCACTGCTCTCGTTGATACCTAATAGGGATGTCAACCATAACTCACCATCTTCATCATTCACGACCTCACTTGTCGTTTGCACGAAGATCCCGAGCAAGTTAGTGCTGATTTCAGCTATTCGATCGGGCCGGGGATATAGTCTGTGACATAAGCAACAATCATATTATGAATGAATGAATATATGCAAGAATTATATTAGCATGCAAAACTTAGATGGTGAAAATATGTCATACTATAAATGGATCTAGGAACTGTGGCAAGGCCCTATTTGGCGGTGGCGCGAATGGCGTAGCGCTAGGGTGGAAATCTGATTCCCGTGGTAGGGGAAGTCCGTGCCATTCAACATACCTAAAAAAACTGAAATAACTTCCAAATAAATATAGAACCCATATAAATACCATGCAATATATTAGAGAAACATATGTAAAATGTGTCAAGATACATTTGTGCCAAGTAAATTTAAACATTTTGCAACTGTTTTGCACTCACTTGTTGGCACATAATTTATTATAAATAAAAATAAAATCCACCATTATTATTTATAATTAAAAACCATAAATTTCTCTATTTATTTCTGCACACGAAATGAGCTACATTATTAACAATAAAAGATTAGAAAATGATGTTGCTAACCTTCAGAAAGTAGAATGGATGGAGGATTGAAAATCTTCTCAAGAGCTAGCCGGCCGAGAGCAAGAACACCCGCACAGCCGAGAGCAATAATTGAATAGGATGGCGTGGGCTGGGGGGAACCACGGAAGCAGATATATAGTTGGGACATTTAGTCCTGGTTAGTGAAGCCGTCTGGGACTGAAGGTCATCCTCTAATCCTGGTTGGACCCACCAACCGGAATAAAAGGGCAGTAGGATCTTTATTCCTGGTTGATGGCTCCAACTGGCACTAAACTGCGACCTTTAGTCTCGGTTGGAGCCATCAACTGGGACTAAAGTCTCCCTCCTGCAAAAGCCTGCGGGCTAGCTGTTGGGCCGGGATTTTAGTCCCGTTGTTGGCTCCAACCGACTAATTCTCTTATTAGTCCCGTGATCCAACTCTGGCCGAGACTAAAGCCAAAAATGGAAGGTCCGTTATCTGCTAGTGCATGTTCACTTTTTATGCACGCCATGCGTGGCATGCTCTCCTTGTTGATTACGAGAGTCTAATATTATCACCTTCATGTCGTACTGATTGGTTGCTTCTCAATGTCCCGCATAGGTTGGTGACAGACATTCCAGAGACGACTGATGCTAGTTTCGGTAAGTGATTGTTGACCCCCACTGGTTGCATTGTCTGAATGTAGCCTGTGACTTATGTTGATTAATAATTTCATTTTTTGGCGCCGTCATCAGAAAAAGTGTCTTTTTATTTCTTTGGTACGCCCAAATTAATTATAACCATATTAATTGTAGCATGAAAAGAGAGAACACAAACTTTAAATTGAATCATTCTGTCAACTCCATTTACTCCAGGATGTTAAAGTTAAAGCTTGGAAAAACATTTTCTTGCCACACAAGCATTTTAATAAAGTATATCTGCTTCACGTTAGCTTCAATTTAAAACTTTTTAACTTATTTAGATGTTGCCCAAACAAAAATCAAACCATACACAGAAAAAGTGTAATCTGATTACAAGATATTCTGGTTTCATGTCAAGGCAAAATACAGCTTCACGTTCAAACTAAAATGGAAGGCATGCACTTTTAATAAATATACAGATATTTCAGTTCAATAAAGTTGATATTGTATGTAACAGGGAATGAAATAGTTCCATATGAGAGCCCACGTCCAATTGCCGGAATCCATCGCTTTGCATTCGTCCTGTTCAGGCAGTCAGTCAGGCAGACCACCTATGCGCCGGGGTGGAGATCAAACTTTGACACCAGGGACTTCGCAGCCATCTACAACCTTGGTTCCCCTGTCGCTGCAGTGTACTTCAACTGCCAGAGAGAGAACGGCTGTGGTGGAAGACGGTACATAAAGTGATACATGAACGAAATTGTGTCTTAATACACGTAGTTGTGTGCTTATGCCTCTCTGAAGGCAGAGAAGCATAACAGCAAATTGGGGTACAAGTACACCCTAGCTAAACGAAAAATAAATCCTGTGTGTTTTGTGGGTGAGCATTGCAAGTACGATGTTCACAATCATAAGAGCTATTATTATACCAGCTCTGATGTAATGCTATCATATTACTTAATTGCCCTAGCTTAATTTCTCTAAATCACAAGAAGTAGTATAGCTGGGGCAAATATATTAATTGGAAAAATAGGTACGGTTTGAGATACATATTTCTGATGGAAATTGTGAAACTGAATGTGTACTTCAAACCGTTACAGGTAAGACAATAGACTCGATCAACTCTACATGTGAAGATCTATATCTGTTGTCTTCCGTGTAACTCTGCAATGCATATAAGATAATCTTAAAGCATTGTAGAGGTTTCCGGTCAATTCAAAGACCTAGCTATGAAGCCATTTACCTTCGCAGAATTAGCCCTCAATGCAAGGTGAAAATCTGTGCCTTATGCAGGCATGCTCTGAGATGTGAACTTAATTTCCTTTTCACGTTCACACAGCCAGAAACGGGGGCAAACTCCCATACTTTAGTGATAAAAAACAACAGGGGAAATTTGCCACTGGACACTGCAAGTGACCGCTCTTTGCTGTTGGACACTGAAAAAGTTAAAATTTGCTTGAGAACACCTTGATTCTTGTTGAATTTGCTGGTGGACACCATACACAACTAAATATTTTTATAAAATAGATATAAAATCATATAAGTACCATAAAATTATACCATAAAATCCGTTAGACTCTACATGATGAGAACTACACAGTAAAATACTGTTGTGCACTAAAAATGACTATTTTGCCTCTCTTCATAAATAAACAAATTTGATCATGGTTAATTTTGTTTATTTTTAAGAGAGGAAAAATAGTCATTTTTAGTACAAAACAATATTTTACTGTGGAGTTCTCATCATGTAGAGTCTAACAGATTTTATGGTATAATTTTACAGCACTTATATGATTTTAGATCTATTTTATAAAAATATTTGGTTGGACGTGGTATAAAATAGATATAAAATCATATAAGTGTCACAAAATTATATCATAAAATCCGTTAGACTCTACATGATGAGAACTACACAATAAAATATTGTTTTGAACTGAAAATAACTATTTTGCCTCTCTTTTATAAATAAACAAAGTTAACCATGGTCAAATTTGTTTATTTATAAAGAAAGATAAAATAGTTATTTTCAATACAAAATAATATTTTTATTTGTATAATTCTCATCATGTAGAGTTTAAGGATTTTGTGGTATAATTTTGTGGCACTTATATGATTTTATATCTATTTTATAAAAATATTTGGTTGGACGTGGTGTCCACCAACAAATTGAATAAGAATCAAAGGTGTCCTCCAAAGAAATTTCAACTTCTTTAGTATCCAAAGAAAAAAGAGCTCGGCTATAGTAGTAAATGCAATCTTGTTTTGGGGAAATTTGCCATTATCACCAGGGATAATGCCGTCTGGAAAAACTTGGAAAGTCAACTTCCCTGACAGAAAACCATAACAAGATTATTTTCTGACGGCCGCGACCATCAGGAGCGTCCCGTCAGGAAGGGTTCCTGACAGCTGCAGACCGTCAGGGATAGTTTGAACTTTTCTCGTCGGTTTTCAAACCGCCAGAGAAATTTTCAACTTTCCCTTCCAGTTCCTGAACCGTCAGGGAAAGTGATCTTTCGCCGTCGGTTGCTCAACCGTTAGGCATGAAAATAGGCTTTCCTGCCAGCCTTTCTGCCGTCACGGTTGTGAATTCGATTGTTATTTAGCCATTATCAGATCACTGTTCACAGCAAGTAATTAGCCATCAAAAACAAGATTACAGCAACTTTCGTAACCATTCATCCACACTGCAGTAATAAATATTATATTCAATAATCTTAGAACATCATCCAAGTTCATAAATACAAAGCTATATTAGTGCCTTCTAGTTAGGTACCTAACAGGCAGCACAAGTTAAAAGTGCTAACTCACAACTAGCTGCCATCTATCTCCCAACACAAGTACAGGTAGCTAGCTGCTATCTCGTGGCAGTACGCAGCCACTTCTGCACAAGATAGCCAAAAAAAATCAACATTCCTTGACCTAGAAAGTCTGTAGCAAGCTGCTGTTTGATGGCAGTATGCAGCCACTGCCTCCCTTGCACAGCCTAACTATGCAGCAGCTCATGCACAACCAAAATACCCCCCTCGCACATAACCAGCATGACACACGGCCTTCAAACTTGCTGGTTGTTGCCATCAGCCATAGTAGATAAACAGAAGACTACAGCTTCACAAAATACTTCCTGCCACCACACAACTCAATGGCCATCGCTGTTGTCCCTGTCCACGTTTGCTAAAGCACGAGATGATCCATCTATAGTCCCTCCCTACAACCAAAACAAATAAATAGGACCATTCTTGAGCACATGCAGACAAAATAAATTTTGAAAATGATTCACTATATATGAAAGGAACATACATGTCATAAAAAGTTACGCACCAATATTGTACACAAGCAGCTGCTAGTTTGTGTATAAACCATTTTAATATAGGATTTTAGTATACTAGCTGCTTGCAGTTCAGGTGGATAGAGTGAAAATGGTTTCTTCATCTTAAAGCAGGTCTGGTGGTATCTCTAATTGAACTTTGTTAATAATGAGCTGCAAGTGAAGATACATAATCAATGTTTTTTTTATGCAACATAATCAATGTTTATGAACCTTGAACTGTAGACAGATAGTGCACCAAAACAAAATTGTACCTCAAGTACACGGCCATTACGCTTCACATCTCGAGTCAATGCAGCATTCTGTTGAACCAAGGCATTATTTTGTTGAGTTAGGTGACCAATGTTGGCAAGTGACTCCTCATATCTTGCCAACAGATTTTGAAAAACCCTTGAGGTAGCTGACCTTGTCCCAACAAGGCTTGGCAGCATCCAAAGTTCAACAAGGCGCCTAGGCATTTCTAGGCGTTTTAATATATATATATATATATATATATATAGAGCCTAGGGCGATATAGGCATTTCATATATATATATTTATATATATTTATATATATATATATACCCGCTCCTCAATCCTTTTCCGCCGCGCACCTCCTCTTTACCTCCTCCGGTGATGCGCGCCTCCTCCCTCCTTCTCCGAAGCCGCTGCTCCTCTTGGTTGCGCCTCCTCCCTCCTCCGACACCGCTGCTCCTCTTGGATGCGCCCGCCGGACATCGACACCTGCCCTCTCTCGCAGATGCGCCCGCAGGCCGCCTTCCTTCCAGTCTCCACTCATTGCCTGCCGCCTCCTGGCCGCGCCGGCGGCCCTCTCTCCTCCCGGCGGCGCCTATTCTCCACCTACCCCCATAGGCGATGCAGAACCCCTACGCCCAACGACTAGTCACGCCTAGGCAGAGATTAGGCGTCGCCTTTTTGAACATTGGCAGCATCAATTATTGTAGCCTTGTTGACAACACCATTTCCTATTGCAAGACAACCATGCAGCATGCCACCACCAATATTATATGCAATTTGACCATCAAAAGGTTGCTCTTGCCAGTTCTCTGGATACTTTTCTTGCAATGCTTCATTGTAGCCATCCTAGAAATAACAAAAATTATTAGTCAGAAACTACAAATGGAAAGGCATGAAACTAGATAGAAAGTTCTTCTACATACAAGTTTCTTTGCCTGTTCTGGAATTGGGCCTGCATTCCCATTAGCATCACAATTCTTAAGGCCAGCTTCCATGCATGAAAAGGCATTTATTATAGTGCCCTTCCCAGGACCATGCTTAGCTTCCTTCAAGGCATAAAAGAAGTGACCAATGTTAATGCGTATGAAAATTTCAAAGTTATTCATAAATGGATGGTGAGAGAGGAGATTACCAGATATTGTTGAGTCTCAACTAGTGGCCTAGAACCACCCCTGTTTTGAGCGCCATCTGGATTTTTTTTTCGAGATTCTTGCCCAAGCCTCCTTTTCTTCTAGTATTCAGCAGAGCACTAATACGTACAAAGGGACTCCCAGGCTTCTTCAGTGGACCATTCAGGCTTGCATTGCATGCACTCTTCAAAAGTAAGTAGTTTGGCACAGGCAAATGCATCAGACTTTGGGCTCTTTATGATTTCGCGATAGTAGTGCTTGACAGCATCTGGACGAGCTTGGTACATCATATTCTTGCATTGGTTGCGTGCATATTTCTCAAATACACGGTCTGCTTCATCTTCAAGTTCTTTAGGAACTGAATATATGCTCTAGAAAAGAAACAATAATCAAGCATTACTATAAATAGTGCTGAACACCAGTTTCATATTGTTAGAAAGTGCAGCAAACTGGATCCTGTGAATTGTTGACGTATTTAACAGATTCTGTGAATTCAAGTACTATGTTGATGCAGACTGATAATTACTTGCTCTAATATTCAGGGATTGAATTCACAGCCTGCTGAACGCCAAATTTCAGGGATTAGAACAAGTGGAAATGTATCTAACTAAGTTTCAGCAAGCGTGCACATATACACATACAACTAACTTGAATGAAAGAATAGAGGACAGGCCCCCTACTGGAAGAACAAATGAACAGGCTGACAGTAACAGCTAATGCTTATAATATTGAAGTAGGAAATTTGGATTGAAGTATTGTATTAAGTATATACACCTACTTAGATTAGTGCAAAGCAAATATGAAAACAACTAATCAATTTTTTTACTTATATGCTCACCCAGAACTCTTCTTTCACACGATCAGCTGGGGTCTGTGCATCATTCCTTAGAATGTGCGAGTAGTGTTCCCACTTGCTTGCATGATATTTATCTCTAGTTGTCCCTCCAATGATCGGAGGTTATTCTTGCTTTAAAAGCACTCCAAGGATGGGGCCTTTCTTCATTTTATCATCAATTGAGTAATTAGCATAGCGGAATTGGCTGCTCAATAAGAAAACTGAAGTTACCATAAAAGGATTAGCATGTTGCAACACTAGCATTGTCCACTATAACAGAAAATAATCAGCATGCACATACTTGTCATCCTCAGGTATTATGGCTATCTGACCACTGCAAGGCTTATGCGGTTTATTGCGGCCCCTTATCCTCTTTCCTGCAGGGGGCTGACTCTCGACGTCATGTGAGGCATCACTTGATCTTGGTCGCCTATCCGTCCGACGATTGAAGGACTGCATCTCCTGCGACATAACATGTTGCAACATAATATAGTAGCAGACTTTTAAATACAACATTACAAGCAGTAAAAAAAAGGACTACATACATATATGTTAAATATAACAGCACAAGCAGTAGGAAACAAAAAGACTGCATACATAAACTGACTCTAGATTAGGATGAATAGCAGCATACAGAAGATACATATAGCACTGACTCACTGAGCCCAGACTAGGATACATAGCAGCACACAAAAGATACATAGCACTGAGTCCAGATTAGGATAGAACTAAGACTTAAACATTAGTACAATAATTTTTAGAAAAAACAAGAAGCATTTTTTAGAAATCCTCGTCTTCATAACAGTCTTCATCATTGGACTCAGCATCATCTTCGTCACCTTCTTCATCAGTTTCTAATATCTCTTCCTGCAGTGCAGCATCAGTTTGCTTCAGTTTGCTGCTCCAGCTCTTCCATTTCCTTTGGATCATTTATTTCATCTGCTGATGAGGCAACTATTTCAATGTCACCTAGATTGATCACAAATGTGCCCTCTAGTCCATCCTCTTGAAAAAATGAGATGCCATGTGATGGTTCTTCAGTTTCAATGGAATCATTGTTGATGTCAATTGGAGGCAAACAATCTCGTGGTGCAACATGGTACACTACCCACCAATCCCTCAAATCATGTTTATCACAAGCATATGACAGATAATACACCCGTGTAACTTGATCCGCCAGCACAAATGGTTCAAAGTTTCGAAGCCTTGAGCTATACTTCACTTCCACCAAACCAAGATTTCAGTTCGCCTAACACCCCTAGAGGTTGGATCAAACCAGCGACAATAAAATAAAACTAGCTCAAGTTGTTCCCTGCCCTCCCAAGAAATTTTAATAATATCCTCAATAACACCAAAGTACTTAAGAGCATGCCATTGCCATCAGTACACGTCACACAAACACCACTATTGGTTGTATCTAATCCTGTCCTGTTATTCTCATACTTCTCTGACCGAAATCTATATCCATTCACATCATAGCAACCATACGAGAACACTCTTTTGCGAAACCCATATGAAATTTGACGCAACATTGTGAACACTTGATTTGATTGTACACTGCAAAGAGTTGCATTACATTTATTAGTGCTTGTGATTTAAAACAAAGAAGAAAGAAAACTTGGTCCAATTGAGTTGAGGCATTACTATGTTTTTGAACCAATTGGGGCCTCTATTGCTGCCACGTGTGCCTTTCCAACCACCTAATCTTAAGTTATTGATTTGCTGGCCTGTTGGCTGCAACCCTTCCATTGTTCATTGTCAAATTCTCTACAAGGGCATATTTGACATTGTTATAGTGCAACTACAAATTAGAAAAAAAACCTTTGAACAAGATAAAAAGAAGGCATACTTGAAGAAATCATCCATCTCTGGGATGTTAGTTAATATGTAGAGGTCTGCTGCCTTGCATTGTTGTGTTGTGAGGTCACGAAAGCCTTGTGAGATGAAGCATCTACCAGTGTGCTCAAACAATTCAATGCCACAACCTCTAACAGAAGTTGAGCCACCATCATCATATCTGTGTGTTTTATTTCATATAGAATGTACTTTAGATCTAAAATACAGCGAAAGAAAGTTTGTAGCCTCTTCTACAAGGTAAGCCTCAACAATGGATCCCTCAACTCGAGCCTTATTTCAGACTTTCTTTTTAATGCCCAGAATATACCTACATGTTAAATTCCATTTAGTAAATCCAGTAAGTACTTATTAAATAGTTGAACAATAGAGTTTTGGGTTCATCTCTCAAATGGATACATCCATCGACACTGGACAGGGCCTCCTAATAATGCCTCATTAGAAAGATGAATTACTAGATGTTGCATTGGATTGAAGAAGCCTGGTGGGAATATCTTTTCTAGTTTGTAGATAAGGACTGCTATATCCTCTTGCAATGTAGTATAGATTCTCTGCTGATTTGTTTAGCACACAACTGTCTATAAAAATAACTCAACTCAGCCAAACAGTTCTAAATATCATCATGTAGAAACCCCCAGAAAGAAACAGGAAGTAGGCGCTCAATAAAGATATGGAAGTCATGGCTTTTCAACCCAAAAATCTTCTTTTGCAGTAGATTAACCCCACGCCTAATATTAGCCGCATACCCATCTGGAAACTTAAACCCTTGGAACCAATTTAGAATTTTAGGTTTGTCATCATTATCTACGCAGTATGGTGCCCTTGGTCTCTGCCACTTGCCATTCTTTAGGTATAAATGAAAAGAAGGTCGATTGCAAAGCAGTTCAAGGTCTTGTCTAGCTTTCACATTATCTTTAGTCTTATCTGAAATATCAAAACATGTGTTCCAAATAGCTTCAGCCACATTTTTTTCATTATGCATCACATCTATGTTGTGACGAAGCAGTAATTTAGTGGAGTAAGGAAGCTGCCGAAAGCCACTTATATATGTCCAGTTGTGTTCTTTACCATAATTTTTCTTTGTTATCAACCAGTCTGTACAATAATTGAGCCTTAACCTCCTCTCCAGTCAATTGCCTAGGGGGCCTTCTTGCACTACCTTGCCCTTGCGAAAGGCATTTACTTGGTTCCAAAAGGGATGGTCTATAGGAAGAAACCGCCTATGGCAGTCAAATCAGGTAGCCTTATGGCCTTTACGTAATCGATATGCATTAGAATCACACATGCACTGTGGACATGCAAAAATCCCATGGGTGCTCCATCCAGAAAATATGCCATATGCAGGAAAATCATGTATAGACCATATGTATGCTGCTCTCATTTAAATTTTCGCTTCACTGAAGCATCCCATGTCTGTACCCCAGCCCGCAGCTGTATCAATTCATCTGCCAAAGGTTGAAGCAAAATACTTAGGTTTTTTCCAGGGTGTTCTGGTCTAGGTATGACCATAGTAAGGAATATATACTCATGCTTCATACAAACACCAAGTGGAAGATTTTAGGGAACCAAAAATAATGGCCAACAAGAGTAAGATGCTGCATTCAATTTATATGGTGTAAATCCATCAGTTGCAAAACCAAGTCTTACATTCCTAGCATCTTGTTCAAAGTCTGGGTAATTGGCATCAAATTGCTTCCATGCCTCTGCATGACATGGATGCAACATTTTACTACACATTGCTAGAGGAGTTTCTTTGTGTGAATGCATGAGTTTTTGCTATGCCCTCATGTGCATATAATGTTTGCAGCCTATCTGTAATGGGCAGGTAGCGCAACACTTTATGAGGAGCCTTATTTGATCCATCCTTATAGCGAGAGGTTCCGCATATGTCACACTAATCCTTATCCTTCTTATCTTTGTATTACAGTATGCAATTTTTATCACAAACACCAATTTTATGGTATGGCATACCAAGGCCCTCTAGCAATTCCTTAGAACGGTAGAAGTTCTTAGGAATCTTAGAATTAGGAGGGAGGAGTTCATGTATGAGTTCCACAAAATCATCATAACATGCCACTGAAAGATTGTAATTTGATTTAATGGCCAATAGACGAGCAACAGTAGAGAGCCTAGAGTGCAAAGTTTGCTCATGTACTTGTTCGTCTGCACTAACAACCATTCTATAGAAGGCTTCTGCAAAACCAGTTGGTGTTTCATCAACTAATGGTGGGTGCTCACTAGCTAAGTCAAGTAGCATAGCATCCATCCGATCTGTCTCACCATCCCTCATGTTCTACCCCAGAACCAATCTCAAGGTTGTGATCTCCCTGCCTCTCACCATGTGCTGTCCAAGTTTGGTAATTTTCCTTGAACCCATTGTGGCACAAATGTAGCTCTATTCTTGGCCTTTTATGCCTGAAATAATTCTGGCATATGGAACAAGGGCACCTAATTGTATCAGAATCAACTAATTCAGGGATTGAGAGGCATGATCCAAAAATTTTTTTGTTTTATCAACCCATGCATTTGATAGCCTACCACGCTTCCCACCACTATACATCCACTCACGATCTGCCATATCTTATCTGCCAACTTATATAAGAAGATGAGAACTAACCAGCGGCTATCCGAGTCACAGTAGTTGTCCAAGATTTCGAGGTCAGTTCACAAACCACAGACAAAACCAAATAAAGCAGCAACAGCCAACCAGATCACAGTGGGAAACCTGTTACAAATTTAGACATAACACAAATCGCTTCAGTCAATCAAAATAAAAATTCCTATACAGCTAGTAATAAAACATTAAAATACATAATAACAAAATTCCTATACAGCTAGCACACCATAACCAGTGAATCACAATGCAAAATAGAGCAGCTATAGCAAAATTAGTCACTGGAAATTTGTGTTATGTCTAAATTTGTGCAAAATAGAGCAGCAAAATTCATCGACAGGTGAATTAATCTGTATATATAGAGCAGTAAAAATAGTCACTGGACATCAATGAAAAGCACATCTAGATGCAAGCTTTGAAAGAATTGGAAGCAAAATCTTCAGGTCGCTACTACAACCAAGCTATCACAACAGCTAGCAAGCAGACAGCAGTTAATTCACCACAGCTAGTCTAGCACAGATCAAATGGTGGCTGTGGTCTGACCTTGTTGTCCATCAGTGAGAGCCAAATTGTTCTGCCAGAGTTGATGGTTCAGAAGCTAGAGTTTCTCCGGCTCGTCAGGTGCTGCAACAACAAAGAAGCCCCCCACCAAATCAAATGCCACAGCAGGCAAAATCAAGTCAGATAAGCGCATCAATCAACAAGGGCAAGAAGAAAATACAAGATGCAAAATTGATTGAGGATCTGAAGATGGGGGAAAAATATAAATTGCAATCGGAAAAGAACAGATGGAGCACCGTACGGAGGTGGAGAGGGCTGCTACCCATCAGGTCGGCGTGCGGCAGGGCTGTTGGTTGCTGTTGAGAGATGGCCGGCACCGTCGTATTCGATTGGGAAGACACCGTGGTGGATCTGGGCCAGAAGGGGCTGGTGGTGGCTGCGTGCAAGCACAGCAGCCGGCGGCGCTCTGGTGGTTGGTGGCGGCGCTCTGGTGGTTGGAGGCGGTAGTGGCTATCGGAGCCGTGGCGGGTGGCGGCGGTGGCTGGCAGTGGCATCGTGTCGGGCCCCGGCCACGTCGCAACGGGGAGTCACAGCAGCCGACCGGCAGAGCCGCGGCGGGCGGCGGGAGGAGCGGCGGCGGGCGGCAGGTGGCTGCTGTGGCTGGGGGCGCGCCGCGGCGAAGCGGACGCTGGCCCGCTCGAGGATGCGCGCGGCCCCTAGCTCGCGGGCGCCTGGGTGACAGACTGGAGCTGGAGGCGGGGTGGAGTGGATAGGGTTGGAAGATTTTTTTTTGCTTCAACCTTGCTTCAACCTTCACACAGTAACACACTCACATTGCTAGTGCGTAAAATTTATCTGAACTCATATCGCACCAACACATAGCTCATCCATGCGAAGCAACTCAAATTATTACAATAAATCCCTAACTATTAGGTGATTATCGGATAGGTACTTCAACCGAAAAACGTGCAACTAGGTACTTAAACTATTAGTGGTTCCTAGATAGGTACCTAAAAACATAACTATAGGTATTTAAACTATACTCCCTCCTTCTCCTATCGGTGTCAACGGGAACACGGCTGGTTCCCGATAGGTACTCTAATTACAAATTTCGAGACATAACGAGATAAATTAATTAAGTATAATTAATCCATCATTAGCATATGTTTAGCTCATCCGACATTGTCAAATTATGAGTTCGAGTCTCGCAACTCTTTTGTGAGATGAATTTTTTTAAGTCTAATTAGTCTATGATTTGAAATATCATGCTAGGTAAATATGTACTAATGATGGATTAATTATACTTAATTAATTTGTCTCAGCTTGATGGAATTTGTAATTAGGCAGCCTGAGCGAACCACCAATAGTTTAAGATCTATCTCAATTTTTTCGAGAACAGCCAATAGTTTAAGTACGGTTCTCGGGTTGGAAGATTTTTAACCACCCAATAGTTTCGAGATGGGGCTTTACTCATAAATCCCCCGGTTGGCACCCAAGTGTCTCAGATCAACTTGGGGGCAGCCTGGCTGTGCGAAATGACCAATCGAACACGGGAGACTCCCCTCGGAAGATTTTTTTAGAGATGGGGGCTGAGGCCGGTTGGACTGGATCAAGGGCGCGCCATGCGAAATAATTCACTGGAGACTCCCCTCACGCCTCTTTTGGGTGGGCCAGCCGAAGCATAGTGAGCGAAGCATAGGCCGGAGAGTGGTTTGTCTTGCGCCGAATGGCCCAAAAATCTGTCCATCTTTATGAATCAATAATTTATAGAGGCAGTTGTCTAGCCACCTCTATACTATAAATAAGATTTATAGAGGTGGCTAAGAACAAGAACCATTTCTGCAAACCTTTTTCTAAAGGCGGGTGGAACTTTAGCCGTCTCTACAAATAGATCATAGACGGCTGAGAATGAAAGCCGCCTCTATAAATCTATTTGTAGAGATGGCTAGAACTTTCGAGCTGTCTCTGGTACATTTTCCACCAATAATTCCAATGATCTTTTCTGCCAAGATTTAAATTGTGTTTGTGAATTAATATGGATACACTTGTTCAAAAGTTTGGGTGCCAATCATTCATGAATCACGCTCACTCGGATGTGCAAGGACGTTTGATAGTATGAGATAATACACATGTCCATAATAATTTAAATTAAGTCAGTACACACCAAAGTTCATGTAAACAAAAGTACATTAAATGGTATGACTAGGTCGTATGAGGTAATCGATGAAGTGTAGGTCACCGATGTTGTGGCTTAGCATAGTGCACTCTCTCCCTTGCTTCACAAGTCCTTGCACAAGGTCTACTAATGACAGTAAGTAATGGTCGAGAAGTGTGTGTCGGCCCCGGCACAAGCACGCGTTCCTGGTATCCATGTGTAGTGCGTGTTGGCCCAACATATCGCCATTCATAACCCAATCGATCCATGACTTGGTTTAGAATGGGTTGAAACCTACAATGTGCATAGGTTAAGTCATGCCTTTGAACCTGTAAGTGTTAACAAAAAAATAGATATGAGAACCATGCATATAGACATAACAATAAATCTGGATATAAGCTATAAGATCCATTTTGAGTTTACCACATCATTTTGGTCATTTCGAGCAATTCTTGCACAATCGCCCGCCACACATGACTGAGGCCCTCATTCAAAGCTAGTAGCAAAATGGAGGGGAGGGAATGTAGACAAATTGTACCCAACATTTGCAAGCGCCCTTAAGCAATCCATCACAGCATATTTTTCTACACTTATCACGTGGTCTGCCTTGCCTCCCACTCTAAGATTTGTACACCTAACCTCGGTGACCCCTCCTAGCGGTGATAGAAAAGCCAATTCGACATTTTGTGAGTTATCCTTGAAAGAGTAAAATACTGAATAAATTACTCGCAGGCATAGTCAGTGTACATATATAGGCTAGATGGGTAGTCATGATAGATAGGCCCACTAGCCCAATTACATTCCAACACTTCCCCCACGTCGGAGGTGGGAGCACCACGAACATTAAGACTGGACCTAAACTCGGTGAAGATGGATGTCGGCAAACCTTTGGTGAAGATATCGGCATACTGGGACATAGTGGGAACGTATAGGACGCGAACTTCACCAAGGGTGACTCATTCTCTGACGAAGTGTAGATCAATCTCGACATGCTTGGTTCGCTGATGCTGGACCGAGTTGGTGGAGAGCACTACTACATAAAACTTAATGGAGGCGGGCAAAAACAATTAACCGAGGCGGGCATTCCAACCGCCTCGGACATATCGTCGACGGTTAATCGTGGCTTAACCGAGGAGGGCACGGTAACCGCCTCGGTTAACATCTTAACCGAGGCGGGCAGGTTACAGTAACCGCCTCAGTTAATTGTTATTAACCGAGGCGGTTCCTTATAACGCCCGTCTCAGTTATTAAATTAACCGAGGCGGGCATTCTTAGTTATTATATGATTAACTGAAACGGTTATATGTAATTAGTCCGCCTCGGTTATTGATTTTCAGATAAAAAAAGCTTTTAGTAAATTCAAATTTAAATTTTGAATCGAATAAAAGAGTAAATAAGTTATATATGATTAACTAGAAAACATTTATACATTGAGAGAAAGGTTATAAGTTTATATACATGTCATCCACAACGTTCGTCGATCCACCGCAAAGTTTATATTACACACAAGCATATGATACATATGAGAATCTAAGCTACGGTCTACTAGAGGATGTCCGGCAATATGTAACCCCTCATGTCTAGCATGGTTCTCGATTCCGTAGCTTGTAGTTCTCATGATCGCTAGCTCGCTTTCCTTGTTGAAGAACTTTCCGCCAACATGAGCAACTTATCGAAGAAAGAAGGTGGGAAGCACATCTCGAGCTGGCAAAGAGTCTCTGCGATGAACTATTTCAAGCCAGGCAGGTCAGCTTCATCGATCACCTTTTGTGTGATGCAGTTAAAGAAGTAGGACATACGTGTTATAACCATCTTAACATACTCTGGACCGATACATCTGATCACAATTGGAATGAACACTGTAAGCATGACATGGCAGTCATGGGAGTTGAAGTTGGTAAGAGTGAGATCTTTCATGGAGACTAGGCTCTTGATGTTGGAAGAGAAACCAGTGGGCACCTTGACTGCCCTAAGCCACTTGTACATAGCCCTCCTTTCATCTAACATTAGGTTATAGCTCGCACCCGGAAGGTCTACTTTCCTGCTCTGCGCCGCGGGTGTCGGGTGAATTTCGGGACTGATGCCTTGGTTCACCAAATCCTGACGTGACTTCAGACCATCCTTCGTCTTTGTTTTGATGTTTAGTAGGATCCCGATCGTGCTCTCAAATACATTCTTCTCCGTGTGCATGCGATTGATGGCATGGGGCGTATCTAGCTCCTTCCAAATGATAGGTATTTGAAGAAGCATGATTTGCTTCTTGAAAGGTACAGATGGGGGGACAGGCTCTTCTTATGTCTCCTTTGTATCCCGCTTTCTCTTCCTTGTCTTTGGTTTGCCTTTATCTTTTTTCTTCTTTCCGAACTCAATGTTTATGTCCTTCACCATTTCAAACACCTTTTGTCCATACCTCGTCTTCAACGGCTCATCAACTTGAGGTTCTCGCCTTTGTTGTCGAAGTACTTATTCATCGTAGGTCGCCGGTATACGTGCTTTACGGAGAGGTATCGCCTATGTCTCATGTACACCATCTTACGGGATGCGCTAAGGTAAGTGTAGCAGGTACCATCAATGCAAACACAAAGAACCGGTCTTACATTTAATTTGTCCCGACAATAAAAACAGACTAGGGTAGTCGGTGATTGTTACAAATATGATGGCTTTAAAGTGAAGTCCTTTTTTAAGAACGCATCCATCAACTTCACCCCTTTTTTCCCATAACATCTGCATTTCCACCATCAATGGCTCTAGAAACACATCTATATCATTGTCGGGCTGCTTTGGTCCGGAAATAAGAATGGTTAGTAGAAGGTATCTGCGTTTGTGACATAGATGGGGAGGCAGGTTGTAAATGGTGAGAGTTACTGGCCAGGTGCTATACGTGCTGCTGAGGTCACCAAATGGATTCATCCCATCTGTACTCAACGTGAACCTAACGCTCCTAGCTTCATCGGCAAATAGTGGGAACTTGGCGTCGAAACTCTTCCACTGCTTGCCATCGGAGGGGTGTCGGAGCTTGCCATCGTCCTTCTTGCGTTCAGGTGATGCATGCCAGGACATCAACTGTGCATCCTCTGGGTTCCCGAAAAGTGCACGCAAGCGATCAATCACAGGCAAGTACCACACAGATAGGGTGGGACCTTTTCTCTGCGTGTAACCCTCTTTTTCCTCATCCTAGGCATGGGTCTGCTTCTTGGTCGTCTTCTTCTTCTTTGCCCCTCTAGCCGCCGGTCCGTCGTCATACGCGTCCGTGCGACAACCAGCATTCTTCTTGTACCGACTCACGCCGCAGTACGGACAGCTTTCCAAGTTCTCATACTTGCCTTGAAATAACATACAGTGATTAGGACATGCATGGAATTTTCTAAGCTTCATCGCCACTGGCCGGATCAATTTCTTCGCCCGATAGGTGTTGGCAGGCACCTTGTTACCCTCTGAAAATGTGTCTGCGAGGATACGTAACAAGTCATTGAAGCTTGAGTCAGACCACCCATAGTGGGCCTTCAGCATAAGCATCGGCAGGTTAAACGTAACGCCGTCCAATGCTTCGGGCAGTCTTTGTAAAGGGGATCAATTGCCGTCTGCTTCATCTATTTAAAATTCTCTAGCCACTTAGGATTTCTAAACAGAACATCATCTTCGTCCATACAATTAGCAAGTCTATCAAAAAGCTCTACATCTTCCGGATCCATCACATCCGCACGATCTTCACCACCTGCAATGTCATCACCTTGTAGCAGATCATCAATCGTAATGTAATCACGATTTCCTTCTTGGTCACCGGCTCCTGGGACAGAGGTAGATGGTGGAGGCACATCTGGTACTTCGTCATTTAACGTGGTGGACGAGTTTGGCCCGCACAAAGTCGTGGACGCTGGATTTTGCTCACCATGGTGCCTTTAGACAGTGTAATCCTTGACGAAGCCATATCGGATCAAGTGAGACTGTACAACGGTATCTTCATGGGCAAACAGATTCGTGCACCGACTACACGGACAAATCATGTGATCTCGGGCCAGACTCAGTCGATGCTTTTTCGCTGCGGGAATAAAATTTTTCCTCAGCTGATCCAGGAAAGACGGATCTAGCCTCGATGTCTTGTACATCCATTCCTGGTCCATGACTGCAACCATACGCACGCAAGCACCCAAAAAAACGTGTTAGCCTTCGTCTAGATTTGATTTTCAATCAATACAAATTGCAGATCTACTTTTCTCTCTCCTCCATTTGGATCTAGATCTAGATCTAGAGAAGAAGCCCCCAAACCATGGAAAAGAGAGAAAAATAAGTGGAGAAGAGTAAGATTTAACCTCTTGCGGTGTCCCCCTTCAATAAATCCAAGAGCAAACCCCCCTAGAAAAAAGGCCATTTTCGGGTTTTAGGAGCTCAATACCCAAAAATGGAGGAGAAGGTCATGGAGAAGAAGAAGGTGGGGGCGCTGGTTATATAGCCCAGACTTAACCGAGGTGGGCGTTGTAACGCAAACCGCCTCGGTTAATGTCCATTAACTGAGGCGGTTGTGTTACAACCAATGCCTCGATTAATCTGTTAACCAAGGCGGTCCACCAATGACAACCACCTCGGTTAATGGACATTTACCGAGGCGGTTTCCTAAAGGCGACCACCTCGGTTAAACTATTAACTGAGGCGTTTGTTGTAACTCAACCGCCTCGGTTAATCGGCATTAACCGCGGCGGTTATTTTATAACGCCCGCTTCGGTTAACCTATTTACCGAGGCGGTTGCTGGGCCGCCAGCCCAGCCTCGGCTGGGCCCAATTAACCGAGGCGGGCCGGCGGCCCAACCGCCTCCGAGCCCCAAATTGAAAGGTTGCAGTTAAGTTTTTTTGTAGTAGTAGAGGTAGAAGGCACTGACGTTGTAACAGTAGACCACGATGGCGCGGCGAAGAGGGTGATGGAGCTCTTGCAGAAGCTGTCGTAACCAGCAGGTTTTGGCAACACCATTCGCCACATCTCGATATTCTGCCTCGGCACTGGACCTAGACACTATAGACTGACGCTTGGAAGACCAGGAGATGAGATTGTCCTCGAGAAACACCGCATATCCAGAGGTGGACTTGCTGTGTTAGGATATCCCGCCCAATCAGCATCTGCGTAGACAGTAAGATCAGCCGGTGGTCCGGTGGAGGTGAAGACCGAGGTCCAGAGTACCCTAAAGATAGCGGAGAATGGCTTCATAGCACCAAGATGAGGCTCCCATGGATCATGCATATATAGGTAGACCTGCTGAACAGCATACGCAATATCTGGATGGGTGAAGATGAGGTACTAAAGGGTGCCAGCAATGCTGCGACAGTGACACCATCAGCAGAGAGCTTGGCGTGAGTATCCACCGGGGTACTGCAGGGCTTGCAGTTGAGCATACCAGCACGTTCCAGAATATCCAGCATATACTGACGTTGTGAGAGAAATAAACTGTCACCATGGCGCTGAACACTAACTCCGAGGAAATGATGAAGAGGTCCCATGTCTGTCATAGAGAATTCCCGGCGGAGAGCAGTGATGATCCGCTGAAGAAAACTCAAAGAGGAGGCCGTCAGAACAATGTCATCAACATATAGGAGCAAGAAAGCCATGTCGGAACCATGCGGTAAAAGAACAGTGAAGTATCAGATTTGGCCTCTATAAAACCAAAAGAGGTGATGTGAGAGGCAAACCGATTGTGCCAGGCGGAGGTGCTTGCTTCAATCCATAAAGAGACTTGTTCAGGCGATAGACATGATCAGGTCTAGAGGGATCAACAAAATCAGTCGGCCGAGCACAATAGACTGTCTCATTCAAGTTGCCATGGAGGAACGCATTCTTCATATCAAGCTGATGAATTGGTCATGAGCGAGAGAGTACCAGAGTAAGAACTGCCCGAATGGCTGAAGGTTTGACCACAGAACTGAAGGTTTCCTCATAATCAATACCCGGAAGCTGTGTGAAGCCACGCAGAACCCACCGAGCCTTGTAGCGGTCAAGAGAGCCATACGATTTGAACTTATGACGAAATACCCATTTTGCTGTGACAAGGTTGACATCGTGTGGTCGAGGCACCAGGGTCCAGGTGTCATTTGCTTGCAGGGCGTTGAACCCAGCCTGCATAGCAAGGTGCCACGCAGGGTCCGACATGGCGGTGCGAACCGAGGTGGGCACCGGAGAAAGCGCCGCCGTGTGCAGGTTCAGGCGATCGACGGGGTGACGGACACTATCCTTGCCACGTGTGCGCATGCTATGCGCATTGGTGACCGGGATGATCGCTTGCGGTGCTGTGGCAGTGGTCCGGCCAGTGGGGCGACCGCCACTGCTGGCAATGACCTGGGACGATGTGTCCGCAGGGGCAGCAGCACCGGCCGACCCAGTGGAGGAGGCACCGCTGGGAGCGCCCAGCCCAGTGGAGGGGGCGCCTGAGGCGGGGGCCAAAGGGTGCGTCGATGCACCAGCTTGTGGGGAGCTGGGTGTGGGCGCATGGCCACTGCTGCCTGGGCTACCCTGGGTGGTGTCCATGCCACTGGGAAAGTGGGTACCTGCATGCATAACTCTTGACCCACTGGGTGAAGAGAAATCATCAGCATCGTCCAAAAAATCGAGTGTGGTGGGATCCTAAGGTCAGGTGGACATATCGGCAAACAGAAACACCGTCTCATCAAAGATAACATGACGAGAAACGATAATCCGGTTGGAGTGAAGATCAAGACACCGATAGCCCTTATGATCGGAAGAATACCCCAGGAAAACACATAGAATGGAACGAGGAGATAATTTATGTGGAGCTATGGATGACAGGTTAGGATAGCAGGCACAGCCGAAGACACAAATGTGGATGTAGGAGGGCTACGTGCCGAATAAGGCGAAGTGGGGTGTTCAGCCGGCTAAGGTTTTTGTGGGGTGGCGGTTGAGAAGATAGGTGGCGGTGTGTAAAGAATCCACCCAATAAACCGAAGGAAGGCTGGCCTAGAATAGGAGAGAGCGCACAATGTTATTAATGGTGCAAAGAGTGCGCTCTGCCCGCCTATTTTGCGGAGAAGTGTATGGGCACGACATGCGAAGCACGACACTATGGGTGAGGAAGAATGTGCGGGCCGAGGAATGATTAAATTCACGGCCATTGTCGCACTGAACTGCCTTGATGGAGGAGTCAAACTGCGTGCGCACATACGAGAAAAAATGGGTGAGTACGCTAAAAGTGTCAGATTAGGGCGTAAAGGGAATGTCCAGCTATAGTGAGTTCAATCATCTAAAATGACAAGATAATATTTATAGCCAGACACACTAACAACTGGGGATGTCCAAAGATCACAATGTATTAAATCAAATAGATGAAGCGCATGAGAGTTTGACAAGCTAAAAGGGAGGCGCACATGGCGGCCTAGCTAACAAGCGTGGCAAACATGAGTGTCATGGTGCTTATTATAGGAAATAGTATTTGAACTAATAAGCTTGGACAGAGCCTCAAGACCGACGTGACCAAGGCAACGATGCCACAGGGTGGTGGAGGACACGGCAGCAGTGAGGGCGGTGGTGCTGGGTGGTGCCGGCGGAAAGAACGGGTAAAGATCACCCGTGCTATTGCACCTGGTGATCACGCTCCGTGTCTGGAGGTCCTTCACAGAAAGGCCAAAAGGATCAAACTCGATAGAACAGTTATTATCAATGGTGAAACGACGAACAAAAATTAAATTCTTAACAATGTTAGTTGAGACTAAAACATTAGAAAGAATTTAAAGATGTCGCGAAGTGGAAAAAGAATGAGATCCGACGAAAGTAACAGGAAGCGAAGCCCCCATTACCAACAATGATAGATGAAGGACTCGATGACAAGGGAGGATGAGAGGATGAAATTATACTAGCATTGTTAACCATGTGAGCACCGGCGCCGGAGTCAACGTACTAGTCGCTTGAGCCTGGTGGAGTTAGCGACATGGTACTAAAGTTGCTGATGAGGGATGACGTGTCGAAGGACCCTCCGTGCATGGGAGTCCATGCCTGCTGCTGTGGTGGTGGCATGGCGTAGGTCGGCTGCCCATAGCCGAACCCTGGGGGACATCCCCTGGGGGCGCCAGAGGGCGTATGGCGCCGTGGGAGGGCTGCCGTTGTGGCTGAGGTGTAGCCGTGAGTGCCACCTGCGGTGGGCGATATGGCCTCCCCCGAGCACCGGCCGGAGGGTGGTGGGTGTGGCTAGAATTGCACCATGCCCGCCCACGTGTTGTAGAGGAGTGGGGGCAGACGAGGACCACTAGCAGCAGGTACGCCGGGCTGCTGTGGCTGGTGCTGCTTCCCACCGCGGCTGTGGCATCACTGGCGATTGCCCTTGCCGCCAGGAGTTGCCCCGCCGCCGCTAGAGCTGCTGCCTTGGCCAGGCGCCACGGCCAAAGAGGGCAGGGAGCAGCAAAGCCGGACGAGTCGGCGACGAGGGACAGCGGCGCTGGAGCGGGTGGGAGGTTGGTTTCAGTGGCCACGTCATTGAGGTCGATCTCCTCGAGAAGGAGCAGCGTGCGTGCCTACGCAAAGGTCGGGAATGGCTGCCATAGCTTGATGTTGGACACCATAGGGCGGAACTTGCCGCTGAGGCCGCGAAGCAGCTGAGGACGAGGGTGCGGTCACCGACCGGATCACCAAAGTCGCGGAGGGTTGCGGCCATCGTCTCGAGGCGGCGGCAGAAGTCTGTGATGGAGGACGACCCTTGCGCCGTGCGAAACTCGGCGGACAGCAGCAACGCGCGCAATTCGCGCTGGCCGAGGAATTCGTCCTCGAGGTGAAGACATGCGACACAGGCGTTAGGGTTCTTCAGCATGGTGGACTGCTGCAGATCGGCGTTGATCGTGCCGTAGATCCATGTGAGGACGGTGCAGTCCATCTGCACCCACGCCGACCGATCGGCGTTGACCACGTCGGTGAGAACGTGATCGGTGAGGGCTTGCCCAATACGATGAGGAAGAGGCTACGCCAATGGTTGTAGTTGTTGGCGGTGCGATCCAGGACCACCGGCACGAGTACCTTGATGTTGAGGATAGCAATGGCGGCGGCATGGACGTCGGCGTGCTTGGCCTCATAGGTGTCGAGTGCGGGCGGTGCGGGCGGCCTCGGCTTGGCGGCGGGCGGCCTCGGCCTCGCGTTCGCGCTGTTCGCGCGCTTCGTGGGGTGAGACGTTCAGCTTCGGTCTCCGCCATGGGATCGGATCAGGAGCCAACGAGGATTGGCAGCGGCTGCGGATCACAAAGAGGGATGGCATGGCGCGATCGCACGCGTGAGAAGGAGTGAGGCCGGTGAGCTGAGGTTTGCCCAGCGACGGCCTAGACCAACCGATCATGGGGATCGGCGGCGGCTAGGTTTTGGTGTGTGGAAGCAGGAGGTACGGATCGTTACCTCGCATGATACCATGAAAGAGTGGAATACTGAATGAATTACTCAGGAATAGTCAGTGTACATATATAGGCTAGGTGGGGAGTCATGATAGATAGGCCCACGAGCCCAATTACATTCCAATAGTCCTTCCTCTATGCTGAATCTCACAACACTGACATCATGAACCCCGAAACAAGAGAGTGTCTCTTCAAACCACTCAATCGGATCAACTGACTATGGTACATTTAAGAATCATATCAGAAAAATATATGTAACAGTCTTAAGAACAAATTAATTTACTAAAAACATGTTCCTTACTATGCTTGGATGTGGGAAGTTAGCATACGCCAACCTTGGTTCGAATCCCCAATTATATGTAGTGCCGAAACCTGGTATATCTGGCGGAGGCAGACTTCCAGACATCTCTTCTCCTAAATTTGTGTTAATGCAAACACAGTAATTATTTTTGTAGCTTATGCACGAATGAGGTTGACCCATGTGTTGCTACGAGCCATACAACTACTAAATTCAGACTCCAACTATACAAATTCCACTAACTAAACAAATCAGAGTCCATTTATACAAATTCCCCTAACTTAATCTAAATATTAATTGTTTGGACAAGACAACAAGTGAACACTTGGAAAATAAACCTAGATTAATTGTCTTGCATAATACACTCGAAAAATAAACGTAGACTAAGCTATCAACCAAAGTACCACGTAGCAGAGACCAGCAATGACAACAAACTGAATAGAGATGACAATGTCTTTGGACGTAATTGATTTTTCACACTCTTTCCGCTTAACAGCCTCATGCTCAACCTTTTGCTCATATGTGCCACCTTTCATGTATGCACCAAACGCTATGAAGGCTTCATCATTGGTCTCATGTATCTTACAGCATGCATTAGAGAAGACTGAGACTTGAGCATGGCATTGAGCCCATTGGGGGTAAATACCTGGTTCTTTACCATGGAATACAACATACCAAGACATGGTCCTAACCAGAACAAAAATTAGCGATCATTCATGAAATACAAAATTAGTAAGGATGGAAAGAGAAAAACTTATTATCAATGGTGATTATCATTGCATATGCCTTAGTGCCTCAGTTTAGTAAGAATGGAACTTAGTTTAGCAAGAATGGAAAAAGGAAAACAAAATATCAATGGTGATCATCATTGCATATGCCTTAGTGCCTCAGTTTAGTAAGAAATTAATAAGGAAAACTAACATAACATGCATTACATTGGCATATGCTCATATTCAAACATCAAACATCACAGGCATCATATAGCCATATGCTCAGATTAAAACAACAAACATCGCAGGCATTGTTGACGGTAGATAACGATCACTTTTAACCGTCAACTAAATGCATAAAAGAGATCACCACTAGAAAAGATAGAGGTTTTAGCTAACAATTTCCACGAGTTTTGGTGATTTCACATTTTCACCGCAACATGGGGGTGATGGGATTGCTAACTAGTTGCTTGGCCGAGCCAGGCTTCGGAAGAACGGTCGAATCAGCCATTTGAGTCTGACCTTAGTTTTAATTATTGTCACCTTATCATGTGAACCATATATTTTTAGCATAAAAGTTTATATGTCCCATAGCAGCGCACGAGCACCCTATCTAGTATAAACTGAAAGTAAAGTAATAGATGCCCACCAGTCACTAGAGTGAGGACACAAGACAAAGCTGGCAACTGGCCATGAACGGATGGGCAGTGTAGGTCCATGGATGGAAACCACCAGGAGGTTGCTGCATGTAATCTGAAATTCAGTTTTCTCATTCTCTATATAAGACTGGAGAAAAAGAAAAGAAAAAAAAGAGAGAGGCTGGAATGCTACTCGGCCTCCGTAATCTGCAAACCCAATCAATGGCACGGTGAAAGTCCTTCCAAAATTGTGAGAATCAATATGCATGATGAATGTACCGCGAAAGAGAAACTGAGTCCTTGTTCAGATTCAAAAGTTAAAAAAAATTTGCAACTGTAGCATTTCGTTTGTATTTGGCAAATATTATTCAATCGTGGACTAACTAGGCTCAAAACATTCGTCTCGTGATTTACAACCAAATTGTGCAATTAGTTATTTTTTTTTACTTACATTTAATGCTCCATACATGCGGCTAAAAATTGATGTGACGGAGAGAGTGAAAACATCTAGAATTTGGAGGGAAAGAGAACAAGGGCTGGATGAGAATCAGACTGATCGGAGGCGTGGGGCATGAATGATGAATGCACGGCACAACTCATTATTGATGCTTGCATTACATCGCTGCCCCCCACAGATGGCCTGGCCACATGGGCGCACTGAGCGAGAGCTGGGGCGTGTTTGGATTCTGGCCACACTCCGCCACGCCACACCGGTGGCCCGCCATCATTCATTGGGCAGCGGTTGGTTCTGTTGTGTGTTTGGCAGCCACAGGTCTGCGGCATGGCTCATGGTGTTTGCTCCTGTTTACTCCTGTCGCTTGTAAATAACTACGGCATGGCTCATGGTGTTTGCTCCTGTTTACTCCTGTCGCTTGTCAATAATTGCAGCGTGACCGTGGCGAGGCCATGGCGAGCGATTCGACCGCCACAGGTTGTGGCCGCCACACATCGCGGCGTGGCTGAGTGTGGCCGGAATCCAAACACGCCACACATGGATGGGATGGCCCCTTGCATTATTGGCGCACATCGTCAAGTCGTCTACAGATATGGTACAGCCCGACGACGTGGCGCGTTATCACATTCACGGGAGGTCTCTCCATCCGTATCCATAGAGCAGAGCAGTGCGTGCGCTGAAGGTTTTGTGTTGCATCCAGTGAGACTCGCTCGTCAGTCGTCCCACAGTCCACAGAAGCCGGCTACTCCACTGTCCACTCTACTAGACTCCACCGGGCTGCTGGATCTGGACGGCGAGCAGTCGCATCCGCAGGGGCAACCGCGAGCAGCAGGGGTGAAGAACACGAGATGGTGCGCGGTTTCCCCGACCTCCCTCCTCCTTCTACAGCAGCTGCTGCTTGAGGCCAAGATCGATCGGACGGATCTGGGTGAGACTTCCCTTTCCTAGCTAGCTTTCTCCAACGTGCTGTGCATCTTGTTCCCAACCCAACACACTTACACACACACATGGAGCCACTAATTGACCACTAAGCTGCTGCCGCTCGCGGGAACCACCCGCCGCTGTTCCAAGCATGGAGCTGGTGACGGGGGCGATGGGAAGCTGGGCGAGCTGCTCAAGGAGGAGTACCACCTGCAGACGGGCGTGAAGAAGAAGATCCAAAAACTATCACGGGAGCTCAAGGATGCGCACGCATTCCTCCGCAAGATCAGCAGCATACCACCGGACCAGCTCGACGAGCAGCTCAAGCTCTGGGCGCGCGAAGTCAGAGAGGCATCCTACGACATGGAAGAGATCATCGACAAGTTCCTAGTACACATCGACAGCCCTGAGCCTGCCGATCATATACGCATGATCCGGCGCATCAAAAAAAAGGTGACCAAACTATTCAAGAAGACCAAGGCCCGTCGGGACATCTCTAGCCAGATCCAAGAAGTCTGCAAGAAGCTTGAGGATTTGGCAGCAAGGCATCAAAGGTACAAAACACACCACAATGACAAGCCAGCTGAGATCATCGACCCTCGCATCATGAATCTGTACAAGAGTGTAAAAGAGCTTGTTGCCATTGAGGGACCAAAGAATGAGCTCATAGATAAGTTGTCCCTAAAGGATGGTGACGGTGACGTGTCCGATCATAAGAAGATGAAGATAGTCTCTATTGTTGGATTTGGAGGACTGGGCAAGACTACACTTGCAAAAGCCGTCTACGACCAGCTTAAACCTCATTTCCAATGTGGGGCTTTTGTTCCAGTGGGTCAAAATCCTGACATCAAGAAAGTCCTTGGAGACATTCTCATTGGCCTTGATAAGGCAAAGTTCATGAATTTGAATATGACGATGTTGGATGTAAAGCAACTCATGGACAAACTCAAGGAATTCATCAAGGAAACGAGGTTGGTACGAGTTTAATCACTCGAGAGAATGCTGGTCCTGCATATATGCATAGAGATTTTTAATTATATTTCAGTAGTACGTAGCTGTACAATTCTTTCCTAATATCTTAATTGTTTTATATATTACATTAAGACCGGAAGGAGCTAGCATGCTCCACTTGAAGTCTATGAATTACTACTGCAATCAATGGATCCTCGTACTCCCTCTATATCTATAAAAATTAACGTTTTTTAGATAAGGACACGATTTCCAAAACCTAACTTTATCCATTATTTTTTATTAAATATACTCCCTCTATTCCAAATTATAAGACGTTTTGGCTTTTTAGATACATTGTTTTTTGCTATATATTTAGATGCTTGTATATTATTATGTCTAGATACATAATAAAAGCAATGTACTTTGAAATGCCAAAACGTCTTATAATTTGAAACGGAGGGAATATAAGAAAAACTAAAAATAAAATTACTTTTATAAAAGTGGATTTCAAGATGAATCAATACATATAAGTTTCACCTTTTTAAACTAAATATTTTAAAAGTTATTGATAGTTTATGTTCCCAATGTTTGACCTAAACCTTGTCCAAAACATCAACTTTTATGGATATGGAGGGAGTACACAATTAATTTGAAAGAGGCACAAAGTAGTAAGTTTGTATTTTTCTGCATGAAGCGTAACCGGTTGTATAAAATACAAATCTACAGCCACCTGTTCCTTTTTAAGGTCTATAATGCCACTGCTCTGTTCTTTATATGCTTTCTCATTTTAATTACAAACTCATGAAGGCAATTGCACTGTTGTCATGTATGCAGATATTTGATTGTTATTGATGATATATGGGACAAGGATTCAAGGAAAGTAATCAAATGTGCTCTGCAAGAAAGTAATTGTGGAAGTAAACTTGTGATCACTACTCGTAATTATGAAGTTGCCACTTATGCTGGTCAAGCATACAAAATGCAGCCGCTTTCTCATGATAACTCTAGAAAGTTACTGTCTGCATGGATAATTGATGGTGAAGGGAAGTCCTTCGATAGTCCTTCGATTGATGCATGTGAAAGAATTTTGAAGAAATGTGGTGGTGTGCCACTAGCTATCATTACAATAGCCAGTTTGTTGGCCGGTAAACCAAGGGACGATTGGTCTGAGGTCTACAACTCAATTGGTTTTGGACATAAAGGCAATGATGAGGTAGATAATACCAGAAGGATATTATCTTTTAGCTACTATGATCTATCCTCACATCTAAAGCCTTGTATATTGTATTTAAGCGTATTTCCAGAAGATGAAACGATAGAGAAAAATAGTTTGATATGGAAGTGGGTAGCTGAAGGTTTCATCACTGAAGAACAAGCAGCAGCATCAGGGGTAGGATTATTTGATCTCGGGGAGAGGTACTTTAATGAATTGATAAATAGAAACATGGTCCTGCCACAGGAATATAATGGGTACGTTGATGCATGCTCTGTTCATGATATGGTTCTTGATTTGATACAGCAACTGTCGAGCGAAGAGAATTTTGTCACTGTATTGAATGGTGGTGAGCGACAGAAACTTGAGGGGAACATTTGTCGCAGGTTAGCTCTACAGTGTGTTGAAGAGCACAACGATGGTCAGCTGGCTAATGTAGCTGTGGAGAAAGTGAGGTCCATCTTTTCCAGTGACTCTGATTTTTGTGCATTATGCCCACGCCTCCCATTTTTACGTGTAGTAGAAATGGTAGATTGTTCTGCTTCCAAAGAAGACTGCAGCAATGATGTGTCGAATCATCTTTGGAGTTTACTTCACTTGAGGTACCTCAGATCATCAGGTATAATCCATGAGCTGCCTAGAGAGGTAAGATATCTGAGGTTTCTACAAACACTGGATGTATGGAACTGCTGTATAAACGAGCTGCCTGTGGAGGTGGGACTTCTGACGCAACTTGTTTGCCTCCAAACTGATTGGGACACAACAGTGCCTTCTGGTTTGATCGGTAAGCTGATGTCATTGCAAAAGCTGTCTATAGGAGCTGGGCCTGCTGAAGGAACTAAGGGTGCTCCGGACTCGAATTAAAGTTACGAGCGAGAGCTTGCAGAGATGTTTGCTTGAGTCCCTAGGGAATCTGCACAATATCAACGTGCTGCTAATAATTGGTTCATCATCTCTAGGTAAGGACCACAAGGACGATGCAGCAGGATTATTGGTCTCCTGTACGGTCCCTGCGTTGCTTCGTGTTCTCTGGACTGCCAGTGTGGATTAACTCGTCGCTTACTCCAAACCTCTCCTATCTGTAAGTGCAAGTGGTAGTTGTGAAAGACCAGGACACAGAAACCCTTGCGAAGTTGCCAGAGCTCAGTTGCCTCATACTGCATTCAAAAAGTGACACCGAGTCAGTAGTCAGCATAAAGTGTCATACTGAAGAAGGTGTTGGGTACTTCTGCAAGTTGAGATTCTTAAAGTTATTCGGTTCATTAATTATCAGGTTTGATCCATGCAACAGTGAGTGCAGGGTACCATCATCTAACAATGCTATCATGCCAAGTCTTGAAACGACCCGCGATTTCCTCGAAGAGAAATCCATAGAGTACATCATTTACAGTTGATACCACAGTTCATACAACGTGAAAAGCACAGGTTACAGAGTATTACAACATTTGTAACATACCTAGGTACATCGTATCCTAGCGATAAACACACACACAGATCACATCCGAGTAGACGTAGCGTCTTAGCGGGTGAAGGCTCCTCCTTCACGGGGAATCGTCAGAGTTGGATTAGAGCATCAGCGGGCGTAGACTTGATCTCCTTAACCAAACTTGAGTGTAGGAACGAGACCACCTAATCCTTCCAGCTCCATTATCGTCGTAGTCGTCCTCGGGTACCAGACCTGCTCAACTCTATCAGTATGATTTGTACTGGCCACTGGCTCCCACCCTATGCTTTGCTTTGCTATGTGGTAAGTGGAATGCAAGGGTAGAGCAAAAGGCCTATATTTGGCTGTAGTTTTCCTATGCCAAATCATAATATAAATATAATATAGTTCATCAAGTTTTAACCCATCTCATCCACACGTCCATCATCCCATCCATATCCACATCCACATCCACACATCTCGCCACACTCTCACTCTCAAGTCGGCAAGGAAGACTCCCGCTCCTCCTTGCCTCAACGGCCTAAGCCGGAATCCACCAACACCCAGGGGGAGAAAAGAGAAGGACACCTCTCACTAGCCATGTGAAGCGTAAATCATAGGAATGTCCATGACCGTGGACACGGCTATACATATAGATCGATCAACTCTGCAGAGCGTGTACACCTGGAACTACAAGATCACCATCATAGGCATGTGCACTGCCTAGGCTGATACCGAGCCGCCGCCTAACTAGCCCAATGCCACCCTACCACTCAGCTCTAGGGCACCCCGGAGATCCACCGGCACGCTGAGACTGTGAGGCGTGGTACCGGATCCCAAGAGGGTACCACGTTGTCTCAGGAGGGTGTGGGTCTCAGCACCCGTACCTCCCTACACTATCACTTATCAACCTAGTAGTAATGGCAAGGGGCCAGGTAGTCGTCAAGTCGTTTCCCGCCCATCAGGAACGAGTGGTGTGTACGAAAAGGGTCCTATGACCCGGTTCTCAAGACATACCAGTCCTTAGGGTTGACTAGACAGGACATCTTCTCCTTGGGGCCCGATGCCCCGTGCCTCGACGGCGGCACCTCTCATTCGGGGACTCGTCCCCACAAAGACACTCCTCCCCGGAATCTTCTCACATCACATGTACCCACCACAGGTACTCTCTCACATAGGGAGTGCCCAGATCACACTCCCCAGCAAGACTTGTCCCCTGACTCGTCGTAGATCCTGCCTAGTCGACACAACCCTTACCACACACCCAAGACACACGCCAAGATCTCTTCCAAGTTATCCCCAGTTATCCAGTTTATGGCACCATATGCCTTAGCCACACACAAGCATGTATGAGTAAAGTATAAGTGTGTAGCAAGTATCATGAAGTAGGCGAGCGTCTATCCTAGTAGCGGGTGTGCAGGAGAAAGGTTGCGTCATGGTAACGGCTTATCAAGCAATCTACCATGCATCCTATCACAGTTCATTTGCATAAAGTAAAGCGCTAGCAGCTACATATTGCATATCTAATAGGATTCTACGAGGTTGGGTGGGACGTGGCACCTGTTTATAGCAATCCATAGTCATCCATATCTGGTTGACCTTCGTGTCTCCTCCCTCCAACGGTTCTCCGGTCTAACCATCGTCACCGCGATGCAGCTACCTCGATACAGCGACAAACAATGCAAAAGAGCAATAAATCCCTAACCAAAATCCAGAACTCCCCAAAAAGGCAATAAGATACGGAAGGAACTAGATAACTCCGAATAAACACTAAAAGGACTTAGCCCTCGCGGAGAGTGTCCGATCCTCGAGCTCCAAACAAACAGAAGTGGTTGTCTGTTAAGCACAGGCTCGGATCGAGGCCTCGAAATAGCCAGTACGTCCCGGGTCAAGCATGTCGACCTGTACGGCTCCAAGAGAAGAGGCCTTGATCCTAACTTTACTTAAACAAACACCATGGCTTGCGGCCTCACAATCCGATCGTCATGGAAATTGGCGGGGATCGGAGGATCACAAGCAAGACGGAAAGGGGAAATAGGAACACTAAGGTTTGGCCCTTGTGGCCTTTAACCCGCAATTCACAACTGCTGCATAAGATTTGAGTAAGAACGATTAACACAAAACAGAGGAATTGTGACTTGGTTATGAGGCTCTTTAGCTTACCTGTCTTGGTAGCCGACGGTAGCAAAAGAGATTGGAACACGAACAACAGAGGAGCGGCTACAGGTCCTCTCGACCCGCACGAATAGCACAATAGGGGAAGAGAGGAGAGTTAGCTGGGCATGTCCATGTCGTGGCCTCGGTCACATCCTCAGTGAGGATGGTTTCCCAACGGTCGATCGGGTCGACTCAGACGGTCCAAGAACGAGAAATAGACCATAGCTTCGCTAACTAGAAGAGATAGTCCGGTCTTTGATCCAATCATCATGGGTAAGATGGGATCAAACAGAACGGGCTAGCGGGGAAAAATAAAGGGTAGAAAAGAGAGGGGGCGGTGGTCTACCCCTTCCAACGCACATGCCACGACAAAAGGCTAGGCATCAGAGAGGAGCGATGCACGAGAGACCAAGGTGCCTAAACCACTTGTAGGGTACCTCGACCAAGGTGCACCAAATGCACTAAGACGTTCCTTGAGTTCCTCGCAGTGCGGTTGTCACCGCGAGAACTTGGGAATGTCATGGCCTAATCTAGGTACAAACATACAAGGGGCTAAGCACAAAAGAGCCGAAAAGAGGGTAAGGCGGGATTCACCTCCCTTTGATCCACTCGCACTAGACTAGGTCTTAGGGGGCTCAATGTGCGCGGGTAATATCTGCATCGATAGCGATATCGAGCTCCTTTATGACCACGTCCTAGGGCCGAAGGTAGAAGCTAACACTCAGGGTACGATAAAGACAACTAAAGCACGAGAGAACGAGTTACGCTCGGCGTCGCGATCACGGTGGGACGAACCCACGATCGAAACGCTCAAATGAGGTACGGTCCCTTGACCGGCTCGAAGGCACGGCACAGGCAGGCATGTATCGACATAGTATGATAAAGTGCGACGAGTATATGGTATGAAAAACAAGGGCTTTGCCGACGTCGAGGATGTTGTCGGCGGGGTTTCGGGGGTTCGACCTTGGCGGGGAAGAAGGCGAAGCCGGTAGGGCTTCACGGAGTGACGCCGGATGTGGCAGGAGGTTTGTGGCCAGCTAGGCTTGGCCCCTGGCCGGCTGTAGCCTGCTGTAGCCACCTCTGGCCAGCTGCGAGCCGGCTGTGGCCACCTCTGGCCGGCTGCAGCTTGCTGCTAGCCAGCAGCAGCTGGCTGCGGCTGGCTGTGGCTGGCTGCAGGAGGTCAGTGGAGGCCGCGGCTGGCCAGAGAAGGTTGGGTCTGGCCGCAACGAGCAGCGAGGTGGCGGAGGGAGGCGGGGCCTTGGCGATCTCCCCGCAAGGTGTAAAACACGGCACGAAGGCCGGTCTCGAGACGGAACATGGATAGGATTTTGGCAAGGCCGGGAAAAAGGGTGGCTTGGGCGCCGGGTGGCTCACCGGCGGCGATGCTCCCTTGCCGGGTGTAGGAGGAACGCGACGCCATGGTGGAGTACACGGCAGGTCGGGCGCGGGGGGGGCAGCATGGCGGCAGAAGCAGGCGTGGCGCCGCTGACCGCGGTCGGCCATGGCCGTAAATGGCCGCGCCAATTGGCGGCAGCGCCGTGGGCGCTGGTGGAGCACAACGTTGAGGACGGCGAAGGGCACCCAACCGGGATGCGGGCGCGGCCGCCGCCGTGACGCAGAGGCGCCGCGCAAAGCCGCTAGGCCGATGGCGCCCGGCTGCTCGGCGCCGCTGGCTTGGCGGTCCCCACGCCGGGCGGGCGGGATGACCGGGCGATGGCGGGTAGACCGAAATGCCGAGGCGATGTTCGATCGACGCCGCGACGCTGGGCGCGCGCGCTGTAGCCGTCGTAGGCGGGTCGTTGGCTGGCACTGCGCCAGCCGAGCGCTGGGCGGCGCGCGACAAGCTGGCACGCCTGCTGCCGGGTGAGGTGGCTCAGCACGCGCCCGTCCCCTTACAAGCGAAGAGACACGGCGTGGTCCACGCTGGGACGTCGAAATGCGGACTCAAGGAGGCGAAGGGCTGGGTGCACCACATAACAATAGCACGACGTGCACACACCGGCCGGCGGCGCCGGCTCTGGCACGGCTCTTCAAGCGGCGCGACGCTTAAGGCGAGGCGAGGCGCAGCGTGGCGGTGGCCCGAGGTGAAGTAGAGGAGAAAAGGAATGGCGGCGGCGCCGCTGAAGCGGAAGGGAGAAGGCGACGCGCTAACGCAGCTTTTGTAGGCACGCCGTGGACTGGAGTTCAGAGGGGCGTCGGGTGCTGGGGCCGGTGAACCTGCCGCTTCCTACCCGAGGACACGTAGCCGTCATCAGACACGGTCGCGGACGCCGAGGGCGCACGCGCATCAGGGGCGCGGCGGCGGCGGCTCCTGGGAGCCAGGGGCTCGCTCCAGCCCAGGGTTTGGGGCGTGTGGGGGCGGCCTAGTGGGCCGCACGGCATGGGCCGCCGGCACGGCTAGGCTGCCCCCTGCCGCTTCACGGGCCCAAAGGGAGGGGGGGGGGCTAACCGGCCGGCTTTGGGCCCCAAGAAGGACAGAGGGTCTTTTCCTATTTTGTTTTGTAGGATTTGAGATGAATTTAGGTGGCTTTGATTGGAATATATGAGGGACTCAAAAGTGGAAACTAATGGAGGATTTGTGGGGATTATGGGTAAGAAGGAAAAAGGGTTTTTCCATGGTTACTCAAGGAGATCTGTGTAGGGATGGAAAAGGAATTACAAGAGAAATCTTAAAGAGGATTGAGGAAAAGTTGCTACGGGTTTGTGCACTCCAAACTCCAAACGACACACAAACTGAAGACCAACTTAGGATCACAGACACTCTTCTACAACCAATTTTACATGAAGTGCCTCATTTCACTAGGACATTCTCCGACATTTCACCTACGTATGCCCTAGCGACTATATGATTCACTCATTGCAGGAAAAAGTTTTAAAAAGTTCGGATTTTTGGTGTTGGGTAAACCCAGGATGTTACAGACTACCCCCCTCATAGGAATCTCGTCCCCGAGATTCAGGTGTTACCTAGGGTCCATGGAACCTGCCATACCTTCTACTAGCATCAATGCACCAAGTTTCCCCAAGAAATCTTTTTTTTTTGAGGTAGGTCTTGAAAGAAAGCTATTTTTGTAAAAATATTTCGCAAGGAGCTTTTGAATAGAGGGAGGCATTCGAAGAGCGCACGAAACACTCTTGTTTGTGCAAAATAATAATAATAATTATTATTATTATTATTATTATTATTATTATTATTATTATTATTATTATTATTATTATTATTATTATTATTGCAACAAGCATGTTTCAAACTCTTTTTTTGAAATCAAGACTCTTTGAAAACTTTCGTAGACCAAGTTCAAAATACATTTGGAAAGGCTTTTTTTAAGAAATCGGATTTTTTTTTTTTGGAAAGCAAGTTGAAGACTGGATGAGTTGCACCAAAAAGTTTCCTAAAGAGTTCAAATGCCAACCGAGCACCTTTTTTTTGAAAAGTAGGCAATTTTTTTAAGCCACAGCTTTTGGAAATAGCCCTTTATTTGAAAACTAAAACTTTTGAAGAAAGTCCCTTTCGAATCGAAATCATTAACCTTATCCGTTTGAAATTCGAGTTCAACAACTTTTGAAAATGCTTTTTAAATAAATCGAGAATTTGGAAGCGAGGTTGAAAACAGAATGAAAACATTTCTTTTGCACAAAGATTTTGTAGACAAGTTCAAAAGCTATTTGTAACCCATTTTTTTCTTCAAAGTATACGCAACGAGTTTTTCAAGTAAAACGATGGCTTTTTAAAATAGCCTTTATTTGAATACCAAGTCCTTTTTAAATCCTTTGACAAACTTTTGAAACCCGGTCCTCATAAATCATTTTAAATCTTCTCCTTTTTTTTAGAAAACACTATTTGAAAGAAAGTGCAAGGGTTTCGAAATTGCTTTTCAAACAACATTTTGAAATTTGGAAATTGAATCATTTTCTATTTGTAAACATCTTAAATCCTTTGGTGTGAAATCATTTCGAAAGAAAAACCTTTCCAAAAGACTTTTGGAATTGATCAAATTTCAAAACTCCAAGTGAGAAGTAGGGGTTTTGAAATCTGGGGGTCTTTCAAGAGCGAAAACATTTTTTTCAAAATTGATTTCTTTGTAAAAGATGGATCATTCCGAAAAACAGGGTCTGCTCCTAACAAAATCTTTAGATTTTGAAATCTCTTTTAACAGGAAGATAAGGGGGTTTTTGAAATCCCAAAACAAAATGATTTTGTAGGAATAGATCTTCCTTTAAAGGATTTCATTTTTGTAAAAAGATTTTAAACAAGGGAAGCTCCAGATTTGGGTGGTAAGTGGGTACCGATTAGGGCTGTTACGATCACTTTCCTTGATACCAGCATACGCTCGGCAGCAAGCCATGTGGAGGCCTCACACAGGGGCCCCAAGTTTCATAGCGGCACCATGGCTCAAGATCGTGGTTCATCCCCAAATAAGTTACCAACAATGCCCCAACATCTCGAACTGAAGGGAGAGGAGGGGGGTTTAAAGAGAAAGACTTTGTAAACTATTTTGAAATAATTTTCTAAAAAACAGAGGTTTTAAAATCTTTTTATCTTGCAAATTTTTGAGGGGAAGAAGGTTGCAACCCTTGGTTTGAAACTAAATGATTTAAAATGGTTGCAACCCATTTTGATTCAAACACTTGTGAATCAAGAGTTTTCATTTTTAACAAGCTAAAGCAAACCCCCAAAAGAGAGATTAGAAAAGGTTTGAAAAAGAGTTTTAATTTGTGAAACAAATCAAAACTTTTAGTTTTTTTTAATAAAGGAGGGTTTTTAAATGTCACCAAGTACGCGGGGGTTCCAAATCATTTTTTTTTTGGGGAAAGGTTTTGCAAAACCCGAGATTTTTCCAAAACTTTTAAAAAGTGAGTTATTTTTTGAAACTCCATTCGAATAAGACAAAGAGTTGTTTGAAACACTTTTGAAATCCATTTTTAAAAGCCTAATATGCGCTTTAAAAAGGGGTTGAAATCAAAGATTATGGAAATTCAAATCTTTTGGAAAATCTCCATTGTGGTAAAACAAGTTCGAAAAGGAGTGCAAGGCCAAAAGATTTCAAAAGCTTCATTTATTTTCAAAACAAATAGTTGCCTCTTGTTAAATAAAACAAAACAAGTTTTGAAAATGGTTTGATACCATTTTCCAAATCAGAAGGTAAAGCTTTCACAAAAAGGAACTCGGTTTTGAGAAACACTATTTGAAATCGGATTTGGAAACGCATTTTGATTTGCAAAAGTAACTTTTGAAAAGTCTGCAGACAAAAATCTTTTTAAAGCTATGTTGTTTCATAAAGTTGGTTGTAAAACGCATTTGAAATCGTAGATGGTTGCTTCCGAAAAGGGGAATTTGGCTCACAAGGTGAAATCAAAGCTTTTTAAAACAAAATCGAGCCGAAGGTCTTTGTCTTGAAAACGCTTTATCAATATCCTTATCTCGAAAACATTTTGTCAAATAGAAGGTAAAGTTTGGCTCTAGAAAGCAAATTTGGAACACTTTTTTTTGATAAAGAAACCAATTTTCAAATCGCCCGAAGATGACTCTTTGAACCCAATATAGGTTTTGAAGGGGAAGTTTTAAACCATTTTCATTCGAGAAAAAGGGGAAACTCTCTAAAGCTTTTGAAACTTTTACCATTTGAAGTAAAAATCACTCTTTTTTTGAATAAGGGCTTCGAGTAGCTTGGAAGAGAAGTTTAGTTTGAAAGACTAGAGAACCATTTTGAAGAGAGGTTGTCAAAAATTTGATGCATTGACTTTCTATTTCCAGTCATAGGTTAGGCTTAGGTTTAGAGGGCTAGGTTACCCAGGTTTCCAGTGTCACATATATTAAATAATCTCTATAAACTACATTCAGACATCAAGAAGCATAAAAAGCACAACATAAGATCCAAGCAATCAGGCAGCAATACAACTCGTATATGCATAGCGTTGACTTAAGGCGACTCCTATGCCTTCAAAGTCTCATGCATCTACCGATTTAGCGTGGGCAGAAGTGGGGAGTGGTACCTAAGGGTCTTCTTCCATATCATGGTGGTCAAACAGCAACAGAATTCAATGCGGGGAGAGAAACAAGTGTTTTCATTACTAGCACCTAAAACACACAGGATTGTTGGCTTCTATACTAGGGTTTGGGTCCTAAGGTCTCGTCCTACAGTCAAGTATGGCTCTGATACCAACTGAAACGACCCGTGATTTCCTCGAAGAGAAATCCATAGAGTACATCATTTATAGTTGATACCACAGTTCATACAACGTGAAAAGCAAAGGTTACAGAGTATTACAACATTTGCAACATACCTAGGTACATCGTATCCTAGCGATAAACACACACACACAGATCACATCCGAGTAGACGTAGCGTCTTAGCGGGTGAAGGCTCCTCCTTCACGGGAATCATCAGAGTTGGGTTAGAGCATCAGCGGGCGTAGACTTGATCTCCTTAACCAAACTTGAGTGTAGGAACGAGACCACCTAATCCTTCCAGCTCCATTATCGTCGTAGTCGCCCTCGGGTACCGGACACGCTCAACTCTATCGATGCGATTTGTATGCGGCCAATCGGCTCCCACCCTATGCTTTGCTTTGCTATGTGGTAAGTGGAATGCAAGGGTAGAGCAAAAGGCCTATATTTGGCTGTAGTTTTCCTATGCCAAATCATAATATAAATATAATATAGTTCATCAAGTTTTAACCCATCTCATCCACACGTCCAACATCCCATCCATATCCACATCCACATCCACACATCTCGCCACACTCTCACTCTCAAGTCGGCAAGGAAGACTCCCGCTCCTCCTTGCCTCAACAGCCTAAGCCGGAATCCACCAACACCCAGGGGAGAAAAGAGAAGGACACCTCTCACTAGCCATGTGAAGCATAAATCATAGGAATGTCCATGACCGTGGACACGGCTATACATATAGATCGATCAACTCTGCAGAGCGTGTACACCTGGAACCACAAGATCACCATCATCGGCATGTGCACTGCCTAGGCTGATACCGAGCCGCCGCCTAACTAGCCCAATGCCACCCTACCACTCAGCTCTGGGGCAACCCGGAGATCCACCGGCACGCTGAGACTGTGAGGCGTGGTACCGGATCCCAAGAGGGTACCATGTTGTCTTAGGAGGGTGTGGGTCTCAACACCCGTACCTCCCTACACTATCACCTATCAACCTAGTAGTAATGGCAAGGGGCCAGGTAGTCGTCAAGTCGTTTCCCGCCCACCAGGAATGAGTGGTGTGTACGAAAAGGGTCCTATGACCCGGTTCTCAAGACATACCAGTCCTTAGGGTTGACTAGACAGGGGCATCTTCTCCTTGGGGCCCGATGCCCCGTGCCTCGACGGCACCTCCTCGCTTCTCGGGGACTCGTCCCCACAAAGACACTCCTCCCCGGAACCTTCTCACATCACATGTACCTGCCACAGGTACTCTCTCACATAGGGAGTGCCCAGATCACACTCCCCGGCAAGACTTGTCCCCTGACTCGTCGTAGATCCTGCCTAGTTGACACAACCCTTACCACACACCCAAGACACATGCCAAGATCTCTCCCAAGTTATCCCCAGTTATCCAGTTTATGGCACCACATGCCTTAGCCACACACAAGCATGTATGAGTAAAGTATAAGTGTGTCACAAGTATCATGAAGTAGGCGAGCGTCTATTCTAGTAGCGGGTGTGCAGGAGAAAGGTTGCATCAAGGTAATGGCTTATCAAGCAATCTACCATGCATCCTATCACAGTTCATTTGCATAAAGTAAAGCCACTACAAAAAATCTGGCTTTGTATGACAAAGGCAAATTGTCACGGTAAGTACAAATTTTGTCATATAAAGCGCGCTATGACGAAAAACCCGCGTCACGCCGATCGTCATATAATGACTGTCACATAATGTACCTTGTGACGGTACTATGGACAACCGTCACATAATGTGATGACCTTTTGTGACGGTTTTGTTGTGTCGTCATATATTGTTGCCATTTAATGACGACTACAACTGTCACATATTGGTTGGTCAACGCGTCACCTAATACGCCAACCGTCACAAATTGTATCCTAGGAAACCTGACTCAGACAACTTATTGTGACGATAGAGTAGATTTTGTGACATTACATTGTGACAACAAGGGCATTGCCATATATATTAATTCAATGATGAATGTCACACAAAAATTTCCAACTTTCTCATTATAGCTCATACATATTAGCCAAGCCATCATCCACATACATTCTAGAGCATAAGATAGAAGTCACGATTGCTAGCCTGTTCAAACATCACACTAGTTCCAAGTTTCATCACACAAGTTCGAACCTATAAACAGATCTTTGCTTGGTTTGCTTCAAGTGACCTGTTGAGCAAGAATCTATGCTTATAACTGTTCCGCCTTCGGATGGAGGGAAATGTGAATCTATTAGATATGGACATAGCTATTACTCAACTAAATTTAAAATCACTAAGTATTATAGAGAAACAAACTGCATCATCTATCACCACTGATAGAAAACAATTTCATTGTCCAAATTTAAAATGGCTAAGTATTATAGATCAACAAACCTAATTATCTATTACTTATTGTGTGCAGGTTCAGTTAGAGAATAGTTAGTAGTAGCCAATGCACATAAACACTTATAACTTAGAGTTCAAAGAAATAAGCAAGTCTAAGTTCAATGCAGTAAGGACAAGTTTCATAAAAAAACATATACTGTAACCATAAAGCTGCAACAGGGAAAGGGATTTGATTCATAGTCTACCTTCTTTTCTTTATAGGCTTTATTTTAATGATGTCCTAAAAGAAACTTTCCTGAGAACTTATTATTGTCATCCTACTCAATGATCACAGAGATATGACAAACATGAGCACTTACTATAAGTACTAAACTGATAAGAAAGAATACTGCACAAGAACTTCATTCTCTAGTCAAGCAGGCAAGACTCTTATTGCTATGTTGAAAGGTAAATGTAAGGAATGAGAGAGATATGTTTTCTGATGAAGCAGCTCAAGATCATGATCTAGATGTGAAGAAAACAAAAGAGCATTCCTAGATTAGCCTAGCACTACCCCATCATCAGTCATGCTCCACCTCATATTTGAAGCAGGAAGACACTGTCAATAGACTACTACTGTAACACATGCATGGTGCAAGCAGCAAGCTCAAACTTAGATTGTCTGGACTTAATTGGTCCATGCAGTTAGCAATCAGCAGCAGGCTCATCTTACAAATGCAAAGCCGGCTCATCTTACAAATGCAAGGAGCAAGTAGCGGCAGGATCATGTAAACATGGGAGCTTATCTTACAAATGATAGGGTAAACTCAGATTGGGCTTAAAAATCAGAGGTCGTCCTAGAAATAATTGGAGCATGTGCTAACTTGACTGTTAAAAAGCATTTGGTAATTACTATGCTACAAATGTCCCATCTTTGAAGTTAATTATACAAAAGACATAGTATCCATACCAGGCTGTATCGATGGGCAATGTAGGACCTAGATCCAGTCCTTTGGTGAAGCTATACTTGGCCACGGTTCACTTTATTCTTAGAACATTTTTCCTGCACCACAAATGCAATACAGAGTTTTCATTCCCATCCACAGGTTGCATTGCATAATAAGAAAAGAAGATAATTTAGACATGGACCTGATTCTTTGGGTCAGACCAGTAATCTACTAGCCTGACCCACTCTCCTTTCTTCATCTTAGGTGAAGGAGGTTTAGCCAACAGCTGTTCTCTGGTTAGTGACACGTTGAAGTACTTTCTTCTTAATGATATCAGTGCTTGCAGCTTTGCTCATCCCTCTCTTGCTCATACTTCGGATTTTGTTATTTCTTCTATTACTTAGTATAATCAAATACAGAAAGAGCAGAAACTAGATTCAGTTTCTGTAAAGGAGTTGAAGAAAACACTAACAAATTAGTATTCTATTAAATGGTAAAAAGAATGTAAAATAACAACTAAATTATAGAAGAAAGAACTAACACATGATGACCAAATATTGTCTGGCTCACATTATTGACATTGAACAAGACTAATAGTGAATAAGAGATCTGAATAACTATATTGCATAACAATTCAATACACAAAATCCTACTATGGGATGCAGCAACTTTCAACTGAATAAAACAACATAAAAGAAAATAAGTAGTTGGCAATAAACTTAAATAGGGATGACAATAAATTGTATTTATTTCAATTAATGGTACAAATGGTCTATTTTAACTATTATTCTATAAATCATCTTGTTTAGACAAGCAGCAGCAGCTGTACCAAACAAGCAGGCAATAGGAGTACCAAACACAAAGGCAGCAAACCAAACACTAATAGAAGCACAATACTGAACTTGACCTCAGCTTGCAACAAATAGATTGTGCATGTTTCTTCCCTTTCTTCACAACAAGAGATAATCCATTCCTATAAAATATTTCCAGAACTTGCATCAGAAGTTTGGTTATGTGAAAATAAAAACTTGCATTAGAAGTTTGGTTACGTGAAAATAATCAGGACTTGTGGCACAACATCAACGGCCTGATAGTTGGAGAGCACAAGATGCCACAAGCACATTTTTCTAGCATGGCCAAACTAAAAGTGTTCAGGTCTTAAGTACAATAACGTAGTTGTATATTCATACAAGCCTTGGTTTGCATGTTAGTAGCATACAATGTACTAAATATTAACAGACATAGTAGAGCTCTTGAGTAAACATAAAACATCTCAAGATTCCAATAATTCCATGATGCTAACTAGTCATAGGTTTAGAACTTCGTGATCCAAAACAAACTAGTAACAAAGACAGAATTAATAAGCACAATGATTGATCAAACCTGACAAAGATTTTTGGCAACAAGGGGCATATATAGCAGTCTAGTGCACACAACAAAAATGGACTAGTACAAGGACCAAACCTGCTCTCTGAGCTATGGACTTGTTCCTCGCTCGTACAGGCATCCACAAGATAGTCGATACCTAGTACAGCGTTGACTATATTATACTAGTTGCAAGAAAAATGGCACTGGATCTCTAGATCGAAGAGAGCATAAGCAAAAACTGTACTAATCCAAGCAACTAATTCGTCGGGCACCTGTAGTGGGCCAGGTTCCTGGTGGGGGAGCCTCACAGGCAGAAGCAGGATGGCCTACCCACTAGTCGGCATCGAGTCCTATCAAGGACTAGCAGTGGAGGGTATTAATTACCATTGGAAGGCCTTCATGGAGGGGACGGTAGCGACGAGCATGGTGTATCTGTGGACGAGCTCGTCCAGGCGCTCCTGCATCACATCCTCCTTGAAGCGTGCCAGCAGGATGTGCTTCACCACACCGCCGCTGGCCATCGTCGGGTACGGCAGCTGCTCCTCGTCGGGCGGCATCACAAAGATGCACATGTGGCACACATGTCCATCTAGATCTGCTCCGCCTCCCTCCACACGGCCTCGGGTGGTGTCTGCTGCAGCAGCATCGGCACGTAGGAGATGGGCTTCATGGGCGGCGGCGGTGCAGGGGTGGCAGTAGCCAGTAGGAGACTGGAGAGATGCGAGAGACGCAGGAGGGACGGGGAGGTAGAGGCCGCCGTGGGGTGGTTTCCACAAGGAGGAGAATGCCGGGAGTTAGGGTTTGAGGTCGGAGTGAGCTGGTTTTGTCGGGAGAGGGACAAACTTGGTCCGTTGGATTTAGATCAACGGCTCTGATCATCAATAATTTTAGTGGGCCTGTAGATTTAGTGGCCTAAATGCGAAAATGAGGCCCAAGCCCAGTTTTAGAAGCCTGAAACGCCCAACAAATATTAGAATTTGTTTGGGGAGTTTAAATTTTGAATTTAAAAATATTAGAATTTCAAACAATTTTTTGAGGCGCTAAGTGATTTCGAAATGGCTTGAAATTTTTTTTGGCAGTCATCTACACCCAAAATATGGTCCCACATAAGATCTTAAGTTTTTCTGATAATTATTTGTATTATTATAATTTTCTTCATGCTGCGTGAGACAAAATATGGTGAATTATAGATTGAAAACACTAAAATTCTGCATTGACCTCTACAAAGATTTGTCTCCAAAGGCACAAGAGAGTATTTGGCAAAGTTTGGCACCATTTTGGATCTTTTTCAGAGGTGGAGTCAGTTCAACGTATAATTACTTAGTGAAGTCGCGTAGAAATTCAATTAAACTGAAAAAAGTACCAAACCAATTTAGAAAAATCTCAAACTTGGTGGTTGCTTCACACAGGACATTTGCAAGCCTCAAAAAAAAATTTGAGACCAATACGACACTTGAAAGCACATGGACCTCGAGAATCCCTACGAACCTAAATGTACAGTCATGGTTCCATTGAAGGTTCTATATACCTTTGTGAAGCATGTAGACTCCGCCTATGTTGAAATAGCTTGAAATTTTTTTTTAGCTGTCATCTATGCCCAAAATATGGTCCCACACAGGATCTTAGGTTTTTCTGATAATTATTTGTATTATTATATTTTTTCTTGTCTTTGTGTGAGACAAAATATGGTGAATTATAGATTGAAAACTCTAGAATTTTGCATTGAACTCAAAGATTTGTGTCCTAAGGCACAAGAGACCATTCAGCAAATTTTGTCACCATTTTGGATCTTTTTCGGGGTGGACTCAGTTCAACGTATAATTACTCGGTGAAGTCGTAGAAATTCAATTAAACTGAAAAAAAAGTACCAAACCAATTCAAAAAAAAATCTCAAACTTGAGGGTTGCTTCACTCATGGCATTTGCAAGCTTGAGAAAAAGATTGAGACCAATACGACACTTGAAATCACTACGGATTAAAAAGAGAAAACCTTGTGTTCATGTCTTTGGTTTTTCAGTGTTTAAATAATTTGTTTTTCTGCGTGGCTCATTGCTGGGTGGAAGTGGAACATCTTCACGCATTGGTAGAAAAAAGAAAGCAAATAACCACTCACTCTTTCATCAAGATGTCAAAGGTTCGATTCCTCCCAGAGGCAATGTTTTTGCTGTTTTCTTTATCTTTTTGGTGAAATACAGGATCACATATAGTAAATTGGATAAATGCTCCAAAAAATAACTAAAAGGCTTCCTTAGTCTGATGGTTTGGTCGCAGCCTTTGGTACTGAAGGTGGTAGGTTCGATCCCTATGCTACTCTTCTTTTGTTGTTTTCTTTCTTTTGAATTTTGGTAAAATCAGGAATTTATATGTTAAAATTGACCATTTTTTATTTGGGAATATGTTAAATTGAACAAATAATCCCACAAATGATGGAAAGGCTTTCTAGCCTTGTGGTTTGCTTGCTCCCTTTGGCGCCAAAGGTGGCAGGTTCAATCCCAGCGTGCCACTCTTTTATTTTTGCTATTTTCTTTCTTTTAAGATGAGAGGGCGACTTGATCCCTAAAGGCCACACTAATTTTGCTATTTTCTTTCTTTTTTGATAAAATAAGAGCACGTCACATAAAAAAGATAACCAAATGAATATATTAACTTGATAGATAATGATTTTAGTAAATTAAGAAAAAAACATCACATTTGGGAAAAAATGGATTTATAAATTAAAATGAAAAAGAAAGAAAAAAGAAAAAAACGCCACTCAGCCCAACTCTTTTAGGCTGGCATGCCTGCCTCCTCCACCCGCTTCCCCTCTTCGTTTTCACCTGGGCCAAGGCCCAGCTCTAGGCCTAGTAGACATGGTCAAGGTCTATCTCCCTATTGAAACATTCGGTGACGCTCTGTAGTCATCATACAAAAATTCTATGCATAGTCATAAATTCACAACCGTCAGTGGGCTCCTAGCGACTGACATTTTGTGACAACAATTGGTATCTTTATATGACAAAAAAAAAAGCGTAATGTCGTCATAAATAATTTTAGGTCTCTTGATTTTATGACGACACATAATTTTTCGTCATATTATGGTATCTTATATGATGAAAACTAGCCCCGTCATGAGGAATTTTGTCATAAAAAGTAAGATTTCCTGTAGTGAGCACTAGCAGCTACATATTGCATGTCTAATAGGATTCTACGAGGTTGGGTGGGACGTGGCACCTGTTTATAGCAATCCATAGTCATCCACATCTGGTTGACCTTCGTGTCTCCTCCCTCCAACGGTTCTTCGGTCTAACCATCGTCACCGCGATGCAGCTACCTCGATACAGCGACAAACAATGCAAAAGAGCAATAAATCCCTAACCAAAATCCAGAACTCCCCAAAAAGGCAACAAGATACGGAAGGAACTAGATAACTCCGAATAAACACTAAAAGGACTTAGCCCTCGCGGAGAGTGTCCGATCCTCGGGCTCCAAACAAACAGAAGTGGTTGTCTGTTAAGCACAGGCTCGGATCGAGGCCTCGAAATAGCCAGTACGTCCCGGGGTCAAGCATGTCGACCTGTACGGCTCCAAGAGAAGAGGCCTTGATCCTAACTTTACTTAAACAAACACCACGGCTTGCGGCCTCACAATCCGATCGTCATGGAAATTGGCGGGGATCGGAGGATCACAAGCAAGACGGAAAGGGGAAATAGGAACACTAAGGTTTGGCCCTTGTGGCCTTTAACCCGCAAGTCACAACTACTGCATAAGATTCGAGTAAGAACGATTAACACAAAACAGAGGAATTGTGACTTGGTTATGAGGCTCTTTAGCTTACCCGTCTTGGTAGCCGACGGTAGCAAAAGAGATTGGAACACGAACAACAGAGGAGCGGCTACAGGTCCTCTCGACCCGCACGAATAGCACAATAGGGGAAGAGAGGAGAGTTAGCTGGGCATGTCCATGTCGTGGCCTCGGTCACATCCTCAGTGAGGATGGTTTCCCAACGGCCGATCGGGTCGACTCACACGGTCCGAGAACGAGACATAGACCATAGCTTCGCTAACTAGAAGAGATAGTCCGGTCTTTGATCCAATCATCATGGGTAAGACGGGATCAAACAGAACGGGCTAGCGGGGAAAAATAAAGGGTAGAAAAGAGAGGGGGCGGTGGTCTACCCCTTCCAACGCACATGCCACGACAAAAGGCTAGGCATCAGAGAGGAGCGATGCACGAGAGACCAAGGTGCCTAAACCACTTGTAGGGTACCTCGACCAAGGTGCACCAAATGCACTAAGACGTTCCTAGAGTTCCTCGCAGTGCGGTTGTCACCGCGAGAACTTGGGAATGTCATGGCCTAATCTAGGTACAAACATACAAGGGGCTAAGCACAAAAGAGCCGAAAAGAGGGTAAGACGGGATTCACCTCCCTTTGATCCACTCGCACTAGACTAGGTCTTAGGGGGCTCAATGTGCGCGGGTAATATCTGCATCGATAGCGATATCGAGCTCCTTTATGACCACGTCCCAGGGCCGAAGGTAGAAGCTAACACTCAGGGTACGACAAAGACAACTAAAGCACGAGAGAACGAGTTACGCTCGGCGTCGCGATCATGGTGGGACGAACCCACGATCGAAACTCTCAAATGAGGTACGGTCCCTTGACCGGCTCGAAGGCTCGGTCCACATACAAGCACCATGCAAACACACAACCCAATGCAAGACAACAACCACACACGGAGTAGCACATATCCACAGCATGAGAGACAAACCGGCACGAAGGCACGGCACAGGCAGGCATGTATCGACATAGTATGATAAAGTGCGACGAGTATATGGTATGAAAAACAAGGGCTTTGCCGACGTCGAGGATGGCGTCGGCGGGGTTTCGGGGGTTCGACCTTGGCGGGGAAGAAGGCGAAACCGGTAGGGCTTCACGGAGTGACGCCGGATGTGGCAGGAGGTTCGTGGCCAGCTGGGCTTGGCCCCTGGCCGGCTGTAGCCTGCTGTAGCCACCTCTGGCCAGCTGCGAGCCGGCTGTGGCCACCTCTGGCCGGCTGCAGCTTGCTGCTAGCCAGCAGCAGCTGGCTGCGGCTGGCTGTGGCTGGCTGCAGGAGGTCAGTGGAGGCCACGGCTGGCCAGAGAAGGTTGGGTCTGGCCGCAACGAGCAGCGAGGTGGCGGAGGGAGGCGGGGCCTCCGACGATCTCCCTGCAAGGTGTAAAACACGGCACGAAGGCCGGTCTCAGACGGGAACATGGATAGGATTTTGGCAAGGCTGGAAAAAGGGTGGCTTGGGTGCTGGTGGCTCACCGGCGGCGATGCTCCCTTGCTGCTGGGTGTGGGAGGAACGCGACGCCATGGTGGAGTACACGGCAGGGTCGGCGCGTTGGGGGGCAGCGTGGCGAGGCAGAGCTAAGCCGTGGCGCTGCTGGACCGTGCCGTCATGGCCAGGGGGCCGGCTGCGGCCAATCTGCGGGCAGCGTCGTCATGGCGCTGGGTGGAGCACAACGTCGAGGACGATGAAGGGCACCCAACTGGGGACGCGGGCAGTGCTGGCCGCCGGTGACGTGGAGAGGCGGCCGCAGCAGGCAGCGGCTGAGCCGATGGCGTCCAGCGTTCGGCGTCCGCGCTGGCAGCGAAGTCCCCACAGCGTGGCGGGGATGACCGGCGACGGCGGGGTAGACCGAGCCGAGGCGATGCCCGACCGACGTCGCGACGCGGCGTGGCGCGGCTCGCGCGTAGCTGTGTGCGCGTGGCGGGTCACAGCTCGGCGCTGCGCCGAGCCAGAGCGCGGCGGCGGTGCGCTCGGCAAAGCCAGGGCACAGCCGTCGCCGGGCGAGGTGGCTCCGGTGCTACGCTCGCCCCAGCGTGCGGAAGAGACACGGCGCGTGGGTCCACGCGACGTCGGCGTTGGACTCGGCGAGGCGAGGGCTTCCGGGTGCACCGCAGCGCTGGCACACGACGGGCGAGGCGCACGCCCCGGGCGGCGGGCTCGGCACGGCGCTTCAAGCGGCGCGACGCTTGCGGCGAGGCGAGGCAGAGCGCCGGCGGTGGCTCGGAGGTGAAGTAGGGAGGGAGAAAAGGAATGGCAGCGGCGTCGCGAGCGGAAGGGAGAAGGCGACGGCGGCTGCGGCTTTTGTAGGCGCCGTGGACTAGGGTTCGGAGGGGCGCCAGTGCCGTGGACGGCGGTGAACCTCGGCTTCCGTACGAGGGACGCGTGGCCGTCATCCGACGGCGCGGACGCCGAGGGTGCACGTTGCCCCACCGGGCGCGGCGGGGGGGCTCCCCGGGAGCAGGGGCTCTCGCCCCCTTAGGGTTTGGGGCGTGGGGGCGGCCTGGGCCTGGTGGGCTGCACGGCGCGGCTAGGCTGCTCCTGCTGCTTCACGGGCCCAAAGGGAGGGGGAGGGGGCTAACTGGCCGGCTTTGGGCCCAAGAAGGACCGAGGTCTTTTCCTATTTTTGCTGTAGGATTTGAGATGAATTTAGGTGGCTTTGATTGGAATATATGAGGGACTCAAAAGTGGAAACTAATGGAGGATTTGTGGGGATTATGGGTAAGAAGGAAAAAGGGTTTTTCCATGGTTACTCAAGGAGATCTGTGTAGGGATGGAAAAGGAATTACAAGAGAAATCTTAAAGAGGATTGAGAAAAAGTTGCTACGGGTTTGTGCACTCCAAACTCCAAACGACACACAAACTGAAGACCAACTCAAGATCACAGACACTCTTCTACAACCAATTTTACATGAAGTGCCTCGTTTCACTAGGACATTCTCCGACATTTCACCTACGTATGCCCTAGCGACTATATGATTCACTCATTGCAGGAAAAAGTTTTAAAAAATTCAGATTTTTGGTGTTGGGTAAACCCGGGATGTTACAAGTCTTGAATCCCTTGAGTTTGATGTACATGTGTGGTCCCTCAAAGACGAGAACCCACATCTTGGTTTTGACAAGCTGCTTCGCTTCGATAATCTCGGAAGAAGTTCGCTCCAGAGAGTCTCCGCCTGAGTGGACTGTAGTGGTGCCGGTCCTCGGGAAGTGGAGGAAGCAGAGGCTGCGTTAAAACACGTGGCTGCAGTCCATCCAAAACATCCCACCCTTCAAAGCAAAAAGTTATGTGAAGAAGATATGGTGTCACGCTACCAAGAGGTACGGTGAACTGATCATGCATGCATTGCATGCATCCACGTTAAATATGTATTGTTGACCCAGGAATTCATGCATGCTTGCATACGCCACCGGCTTCTTTAATTGATTCTTGTCTCCTGTCTTTCTATATATCTTTGCAATTGGGCACAACAAAACATTTATTCGTCTCAAACCCACACCCACGCGTTGGTTCAGTAGCGAAGGCAGTTCCTCCCCCCTACTATACTGTACCTCACGAAATAGGAATGGAATCTAGATAGCAGCTTCAAGTTTTCTCTTCTTCTAGTAATTATTAGTCCTAGCTCCATGTGGTTCTGCTATGCATGGTATCCTAGGCAATGGCAATGTATGTATGGTACCTAAGTTATAAGTAAGGGTGAATTCTGCAAAAGTACATAAGAACACGTCTAGTAATTATTAGATGCTATGTGAATGCAAGGGGTGGCAAGAAAAAACTTTGAGCTAGCAAGAAGAGAAAAACCTAATTAAGCTCTTTGCGTGTCTCGGTGCATAGATACGTAACTCATCTATCTCTTTTGATATGATCGAGAGAGAATATATAAATAAAGAACATCTTATATATAGGACACACAGAATAAGATGATATCTGAAATCGATATCTAACTCTTACTATTTGAGGTATTCAAGGTGTCCTTACATATCTATACAGAAAGGAGGTAACAAGGGCAACCCATGAATTTAAAAAAAAATCCCGTTCATCTAATTGTCGCTTGCGTGCATGTATTGCAGTGGCCAATGCACACATATCACCATGGCCCACTTACTGCTTGTACACTACTATACGAATGTTTTGTAGGGGCAGCTGGTGAGGATTTGTAGGGACGGCTCGGCCAGCCACCCCTGCCATACCGTCTCTACAAATCGTGCATTTGTAGAGGTGGTTCCCTAACCATCCTTACAAATCAATTTGTAGAGGCTGCAACAAAATCAATTTGTAGGAGTGACTATAGTACCAGCCACCCCTATAATCCCTATTTGTAGATTTGGTTCAATCTAGGACCGCCCCCACAATACATTTTTCCACAAAAAAAAATATCGAATTTATAATTTTAATCTGACCAGAACATGTATACATATATCCATATATATTCAAATCTGACTAGAACATATATGCATAATTCAAATCTGACCAGAACCTACCTTTTTTTATATACGTTCACAATGCAAAGTAGGTAATAAGCTTCTTCTTTATTGTGTTTCCTCCTTATTGTGGACGTCTTACTCCTAGTACACAAGAGTTCTGGCCAAATATAAATGGTAAAATTTCATCAAAAGAGCCAAAAATATTTCACAACAAAACTGAAAAAAATGCAAAAAAAAAAGAAGATAGGGGAGGGAGGAGGGCTAGTCTGGATTTAAGCAAAAACCAAAAAATAAAAAATATTCTACATTCATAACTTTTTCAAACAAAGTTAGATAAAGACAAACTTTATATCAAAGTTCTAGGTCTGATCTTGATGCCTTTTGCAGTTGAAATCATTTACAATCATAAAATTCACTTTGAAGGTCTTATATTTGAAATTTAATTTTTTTTGAATTGTAAAAATCACTTCAAATGGAAAATTAAAACGACTAGAAGCAAAGTTGTAGATCTCCAAACTTTTCATTAGAAATCATTTATGGTCTCATATTTATATTTGAAGTTTGTAATATTTTGACATCAAAATTTTCAAAACGACCTCGGATGAAAAATCAACCAGAATCAATGTTGTGATCTCGATGGAAACTATAACTTTGTAGTTGGTGACTTTTTTCATTTGAGGTCCAAGCCCTCGATGTGTATATTGTATTCCTGACAGGGAACTCATGACTATTGAGTGCCCAACTTATTTTGCACGTGCTTATTTTTGGTTTTTCTTGCAGTTCAATATATTTACTTCCTAACCATGTCAAACAAATGGTAGGTATGTATGAAAATCAGCAAAGGCCCTGAGTTGATAACCAAGGCCTGGAAGCTGGCCGACATCATTCGATTTTTTTTTGAATTGTAAAAATGACCTTACGTGGAAAAACGACCAAAATCAATGTTGTGTATTTCGATGAAATCTATAACTTTTTAGTTGACAATTTTTTTCATTAGAAATCATTTATGATTTTAAATTTGTTTTTAAAATAATATTTTGGCATTTAAATTTTTCAAGTACTCCCTCCATCCCAAATTATAAAGCAATCTAAGAATCTTGGAGAGTCAAAGTTTTTCAAGTTTGACCAAATTTATATAATAAAATAATAACATTTATGATACCAACTAAGTATGATTAGATTCTTCATTAGTGATATTTTCATCGTATACTTATCTGATGTCATAAATGTTTGTGCTTTTTTCTATAATGTTAGTCAAACTTAAAAAAGTTTGACTCTCCAAGATCTGTGAAATACCTTGTAATTTAGGATGGAGGGAGTACCTCGGATGAATAATCAATGAGAATCAAAGTTGTGATCTCGATGAGAACTAGAACTTTGTAGTTGGTGACTTCTTCATTTCAAAACATTTGAGAACCAAGACCTCATACGTGTATATTGTATTCGTGGCAGGGACTCATTACTAATGAGTGCCCAACTTATTTTGCACACGCTTCTTTTGGTTTTCCTTGCAGTTCAATACATTTACTTCCTAACCGTACCAAACAAATGGCAGGCATGTATAGAAATCTGCAGAGCCCCTGAATTAGTAATTAAGGCATGGAAGTTGGCAGACATCGTTGCCTCAGAACAAATTCAAATAGTGCGTATGCCAGATCCGGAAGCATCTTCAAGCAAAGTATGTTCAACAACATTTGCATGTACATCTTCTATTTAATGCAAGGAATATCACACAGCAGTATTCGTTGATGTGCTGATGATTTTTGGGACATAGCACACACTAAACGCGGTAGAATGTAAGACTGTTATTGTCGTATTCAGAGAAATATACAATTCTGATAAGCATTGTATTTTTTTTTCTTCATAGGTTATTCGCTTGTTGTACACAAATAGCGGGGTGGCACTTTTGGCTCTCAGCTCCGATGCCATTCATAAGCTGTGGAAATGGAAGTGCAGTGACAAGAATCTACGTGGCAAGGTTAGACAGGAGAACTGGCTTATTTTGATTTCAACAGTACAGTTTTATTTGGTTGTTTCCTGAAAATCGTTTATCATCGCTTTTCATTAGTTGTCCTCAATTCAGCCTGTATTATGGCAGCCAAAAAATGGCATTCCAATGACAAACGACACTACTGATGGTAACGACCTTGAAGAAGCAATAGCCTGTACTGCACTATCCAAAAATGACTCCTATCTAATTTCTGCTTCTGGTGGCAAAGTCTCGTTGTTCAACATGATGACATTCAAGGTATGTCTTCTTCAGTTTCTATGACAATAAGTCATGATTGCTCTCTTACAAATCATGCATGATTACTTCTGTAAAATAATTTTTATTTCGTGGCCTTTCTTTGGCTTCACTGTTCTTGTGGAATCTCTCATAGGTCATGGTTACATTCATGGCACCTCCACCTGCTGCAACTTTCCTTGCATTCTACCCACTAGACAATAATATCATAGCTATTGGAAGGGAGGACTCATCAATTCAAATCTACAATGTCCGTATTGATGATGTGAGTATTACACGTGAATCTGTCATCCCTTGTTTGCCTGAAACTCAAAGTATTGTAAAAGAAACATTATATATGATTTTCATTGGAAGTGCAGTAGTGTGCTCCCATCATAAAATAATATGTTATCATTTTAGACTACATGTCCCCCCATGTTTTACTTATGTGTCAGGATATCATGATATTGTAAATGTTGTTTACATATATTAATTAGCTAGACGTTGAAAGATCTAGGAATTTTTAATGATAATTGATTAATCCTATATGGAATCTTATGTAAATGGACTAATTACCATTTAGTTTATATTTAAAATTGAAATGCCAAAATACAAGCTTATGTTAATCGAATTGCACAGGTTAAAATTGTGCTCATGGGCCATCAGAAAAAGGTTACTGGATTAGCATTTTCACAATCAATCAATGTTCTTGTATCTTCAGGTGCTGATGCTCAGGTATGAATCCTAATATATATCAAAGATTTACGGATTGGCAATTTTGTTGTTGTTCATTAGAGGATGTGAGTTAACTGTAAGCTTTGATCATGTGAGCATGGCTTCAGACCCCATGCTTATACATATTAGTCACATTTCAGACCGTCCTTTAGTCCACTTTCTAAGTGATACAAAAATTCATAAATAATGTCTTGATTGAATGAAAAGGTATGTACATTATACCTGTTTGTCTCTGAATCATTTTTTTTTTGTTTCTTGCAATAAAATGAAATTCACAGCTATGTGTTTGGAGCATTAACGGTTGGGAGAAGAAGAGGTCAAGATACATCCAACCTCCATCTAATCATTCTGGTGCTTTAGTTGGTGACACAATGGTGCAGTTTCACTATGATGGAACACATCTTTTAGTAGTTCATGAGAGCCAATTGGCGATATATGATTGGCAACTAGAATGCTTGGGCTCGGTAAGTCATTCACAACATTTTCATAACAATATATTTGCATCTCTTAGTTTTCATATGCAGTCTTGACTATTGAGTCGGAGTACTAACATATTACATGATTCTGCAAATTGATAGTTAACATTCTGTAACTTAATAACGCAGTGGTTCCCAAGAGATGCACTCCCTGCTCCAATTTCGAGTGCGGTATACTTACTTCGTTGTTTGTTGGTCTATGCTGGATTTTGTGATGGTGCCATTGGAATATTCGAAGCAAATTCTCTTACATTACAGTGTAGGATAGCACCCTCTGTAGGATAGCACCCTCTGCCTACATACCATCTTTAATATCCAGGTATGTGTAGTTTCAAGCAGTTTCTAACTTTAATTTGAGTTGTAATTTCAATTCCTGTAACCAACATCTTGTTTTTGTTGCCCTTCTTGTCGCCAGCGGTGGTGAGACTATCTATCCCACAGTTGTTGCTATGCATCCCTGGAAACCTAACCAGATCGCAGTGGGCATGAGCAATGGTACAGTTTATGTGCTAGAACCATTGGATATTAACGACATACAAGTGGGAAGCAACGCCTCCTTAGAACAGTGTCCACCTAGTGATGTTAGCAACAGCGGTGATAACAACCAAGTACTAGACGTCTGATCGGCCCACGAGGTCACATGGCAATGACATTATTCAATTAAATATTCAACTTTGGCTGTTACTCCCTCGGTCCCATGGAGAATGTCATTTTTTATTTTTGGACTTTATGTTTGACATGTCTTATTTAAAATATTTATGCAAATAATAAAATAAATCAATCAATATTCAAGTATTTTTGTTGATAAAAAGAAGTCATAATAAAATAAATTATATTTATACAAAAGATTTGAATAAGACGAATGATCGGACAAGATGGCACGAAGTCCAAGGTGACAAACTCAATGGGACGGAGGGAGTAGATGTATATTTAGTCAAATGGGACTGGTTGCTTATGCACCAATCAAGTTGCGTGTACACCTATCGCTAGATCTCCTCGAGACAAGTCGTTGGGGACTTACTTATTTGTAATAAATATACATGCATGATACTAGTGGGTGAGACATTTCCCTCCCCATCTCTTTTCTTCTTTATCAAAAAACATAACTGTATGGTGGATAATGTATTCAAGTTAAGCTGGCTTATACCTGTATATTGCAATATTCTTGCTTCGTGAATAATGCGAGATTTTGACATGGTTGTTAAAAACCTGTTCCAAAAGTGGGGAAATTGCCCTTGGATAAAATAGTATAGAACATATATGCAAGTTAGATTACATATGCTGTATTATTTTAAAAAAAAATATGAGAAAAGCATTCGAGTAAAAAGTCACAAAGAAAAAATGCACGATAATGTCAAAATCTTTTTTTATTCAGTCCTCTGTACTATCATCCTTCATGAGTAGTTATCAATCTTCATAATTTATAACAATGGTATTGTTTATCTTTAAATAATTAGACGGCGTGTCACACCTCAAAATTTCTAATTTTGAGTTGTGCTTAGAAAACATAAAATAAAATAAATGTGTTTAATATTTTGATAAATTTTTCCAAGTTTAGTTAAGTTAGTCCAATATTTAGTTGTAGGAAAAATATGAATTTTAAACTTTTCTAAATAAATTTAATAGGCTTTTGCTTGATGTGATGTTTTCTTGTTGTCCGGCTTTGTGTGTTGTCGAGTAAACTTTTCAAAATGCGTTTAGTAAGTCATTTATCCTTCTTTAGCATATCTTTATCTTTATTTGTGATTGAATTCCTCGTCATCCATCTTAATTCTTTTATTAGAGCTTTCCAAAGTCTTCTCCTTGTATTACAAATCACTCATTTGAGTTTATCATCCACCAACCCATCTTTAAGAACTTTTTGGGAATTTTTCTAGCTTTCTCTAGAACTTTTTCCTACTTATCTAGGAGTATAATCTAATTTTTATATGCTCCAAAATATCTTTGCATGAGCTCCAAATACTTTATTTAGGTTCATCACGTTCTAGAATGTCTCTGAGAAGTTTCTCCGAATTTTTGGAGCTTTCGGAATATTTTTCATGGCTTAAACATTAATTCTAGACTTTTCTAGAATTATTTTAATCCTAAAAATATTAAATTCTGAAAATGTCAAAAACACAATTTTGCCACCAGCCCTCAAAGCCCATGAGCAATAATCCTAATAAATCCTAAAAGCCCATGCATTTATTTGCTAATGGGTTTAATGATTATGTAGGCCCATTAGTAAAGGTGCAAGATGCAACATCAATTAGTACCATATTACTAGTTGATGATGAGGTGAAGAGTTTTTCTCCCTATCTATATGTACCAACTCCTTAGACAAAGAACATCAATACTACCGTAAGGGGAGTCCCTAGTTTGGAAATCCCTAAAACAGATTTTTCCTTCTTTTATCTTCTACACAATATAATGTCGCCCTGTGCATCGTACTGGCGAGATTAATCCATTGCCGTCAACTCATCTCTGGCAGGGCATGAAGTCTACATCGTTTCGGTATTGTTGTTCCTAGCCTACTGATCTACTATCGATCTGTTGTTTTCTATGCCATGCTGATAGATAATCATCTCCGGTCACCTCTCATATCCATACTCTTGCTGAGCAGATGCAAAAGTCGTCATGCATGCTAGTTGTGTATATTTAGGAGTGCCACATTCTCACACCATGGAAGTTAATGCATGCAAATCAGGGAGAAGCTTGGCCGAGCTCCACAATTCTACGAAGCTGTTCTACACACTTTAATTGTCATCGCCTCTGCATCCAGCGGTCAACTCTCATGATCCTATCTTTGCTGATCACCACCGCCCAATTCTTGTGCTTGCCGAACTGCATCTCGCCGGAGACCACCAAGCCTCTCGCCGTATATATATAGAGATATATATGCCTACATGTCTTCAGTAAAAGAGATAGCATCGTTGCCCTATAATCCAAGCAAAGCTAGCACTATGCGTGTGTGACTATATATGCACACGAACAAGCCAAACCAGCAGCCATACAGCAGTCAGCTACCTCCGTCTCAGGTGATGAGCAAGCTGCAAGCATATGGCACTTTGCATCCATACCAGTACGTGGCTAGTCAAAGGAAGAGCAGTTTGACATGGCCAAACACAGTACGTATCTAGTTTCCTTTAAGCCTCCTGCATCTTCTTCCTTGCTAACCGTGTCTATAATTAATCCTAGAAAAGTTCTACGCCTTTATTCTATATACGTGGTTTGTCTATTTTATCTCTAAATTAATTTGTTCTTTTGGTAATGATGATATAGTAATGATGTAGTTAATACGTTAGTGTCGATGTTTTTATGTCATTAAATTGAGTAATCCTTACATCTAACTAGTTTTCTAATCTAAAAGCAAATATAGGTTTTATATCATGGTTTCTCATAAATAAATATTAAAATGATTAATATTTATG
>JADLZL010007637.1:0-65982 GCA_015844335.1 Chrysopogon serrulatus | reverse complement strand
CTACCGCTAGCAATGCATCTCTTCCTCCCCTCAACTCCACCGATGGTGAGAGGAGGAGGGAAAGGCAACAAAGAAGAGCCGCAAAGATAGCCAAAAGAGAAGAAAGGCAAAAGAAGAAGGAAGACCAGCAGAAGCTTGAAGAGAAGCTGAAGAGAAAAGAAGATAGAAGGCGAATTCGAAAAGAAAGAGCCAAGAGAAGAGCAGCAAGGAAGAAGAAGGAGGAAGGCAACAAAAATGATGCATCATCAAGTGAGCTATCAAGCAGCTCCGATGATGGTGATGATGATGTATCATATCATGCCTCCAAGAAAGAGAAGATGAAGATGAAGGACAAGGGCAGCAGCAACAACAAGAAGAAATATGCAGCCATATCCTTTAATTATTCATACTTGAACAATCATGATCGCAAATCTTTCATCAATGTGCTCACGGGCAAGTTACCTCACTTTGACGGGACTAACTTTGCCAAGTGGAAGCACTTGATGAGAGCTTATCTTGTTGCACTTCACTCCGGTCTTTAGGAGATTGTTTGTAATGGATTTCAGGCACCGGAGAACCCCGAGGAGCCAACAAATGAGGAGATGACAGCCATCCATCTCAATGGGCAAGCCACAAGCATTCTTCTTAGTGCCCTAGATAGAAATGAGTACAATAGAGTGATGAATGTTGATGTAGCAAAACAAATTTAGGGACACTCTACATCTTGCTCATGAAGGGGTAGACAAAGTGAGAAAAGCAAAGATTAATTTATTGATGGCCAAGCTAAATAGATTTGTGATTGTTGATGAAGAAGGGCCATAAGAAATGTTTGATAGAGTGATGGTACTAGTTGGCAAGATTAGGGGCTATGATGGAGATGAGCTAGATGATCACAAAGTGGTAAAGATTATGTTGGAAGCGTATTCTCCAAGGAATGAAACCGAGACAAGAAGTTTGAGCACTTCACTCCAAATGATGTGCTTGGGAGATTGTTGACCTTTGACATGTAAAGAGAAGAAGCAAATGAGAGGAGAAAGCTTGGAGAGCTACAAATTAAGTTAGATGGAATGAAGATCAAAGATGTAGCTCTAAAGGCAAACAAGTCAAGCAAGCCAAGCACCTCCAACAAGGCAAAGGGCAGCAAGCAAGCATCAACAAGTCAGTCCAAGACATTCAAATAAGTGCAGCAAGACAATGAGTCAACTTCATCATCAAGTGAGGAAGAAGATGGTGCTGATTTTAAGAAGATTGAAGACATGGCTTTCTTCATGAAGAAGTATCACAAGGGGCTGAAAAGAAATGGGTACAAAGTTATGCAAAGAAAGTTCTCCAACAAGAAGAAGAGAACATGTTACAATTGTGACAGCACCGAGCACTTCATTGCAAACTGTCCTCATGAGAAAAAGGACAACAACTACAAGAAGGACAGCAACAAAGAGCATAAGTATGAGCCTAAGAAGAGGTACAAGCAAAAGAGAGAAGCTCATATTGGGCATTGTTGGGACTCATCAAGGGACAGCTCAAGTGATGAGGAAGAAAAGATAGCAACCGTGGTAATTCACACATCTTCCTCTCCACCAAAGCTCTTCAACAACATGTCCGATGATGATGGCTACTACTCCCCTCATATTTGTCTCATGGCAAAGGGTGAGAAGGTAAAACCAAAAGCCAAATCTCCTCCCCATCCTAGTGATGTCTCTAGTAGTGAACTTAGTGACACCTCTAGCAATGATGATTCTAGTGATGAAGAATTTGTTCATCTAACTAAGAATTTGGACCCTAAAGCAAGAATCTTTATCACCCAACTAATGGAGGATTTAGAGAGTGTCCAAGCTGAGCTAGCAACTAGAGATGATGATCTCATCAAACAAGAAAAGATGTATATTGCTTGCAAGAAAGCTCTTGCTTTAGAGAGAAGTGAGGTGGACTCCTTGCACAAGGCTTTGGCCGATGAGCAAGAAGAACATGCTCTCACTAAGAAGGCATATATTGCTCTCAATCAAAAGTATTATGACTTAAGGAAAAAGCACAAAGAGCTTGAGTTGCAATATAGTCTTCTTTGGGAGAGCTCCTCACATCCCTCTAAAACAATGGACACCTCTACACCCTCCACTAGTCAAGGTTGTGGAAAATATTATAATCTTGATATAAATGCTTATTCCACTAACCTTACCAATATGGAAGCAATGAGGAAGAAGATTGCTAGGTTGAATACCATGCTGGGTGGAAAGTGCATGGATGACAAGAAAACAGCTAGTGGCAAAGATCAACCAAAGAAACCACAATACAAGAATGGAAGGCATCCTCACATCAAAGATGGGCTTGGGCATACAAAAGGAGCCAAAACAAATGGAAGCAAAGTGGTAAATGGCTATGAGTGTGTGCAGTTCATGAGCAAAGGAAAGATGGGTACAGATTAGCCTGCACAGAAGGCGGCACAACCGCAGCCCGAGCAGCACAGCCCCCTAAGGGCGCCAGTGCCGCTATGAAGGGCGGCAGTGCCGTCCCCCACAGAAAAAGGAAGGCTACCCATCATTCTTCTGCACATGAAAAGCCCAAGAAGAATGTTCCCCAGCCAAAGCAAGAAGTCCAGAAACCAAAGAACTCAATCTGGGCCACACCAAACAAGTATTCTTATCAACCAAAGGCCCATGCACCAAGACAAAGTTTGAGTTCTTGCTTTGTATTGAAGAACAACAGCAAAGGAGAAGTGATTACCAAATATATTGGCAATGATAGAAATGTTTATCTTAACACCTCTATTTAGGTTTCTAAGATTCTACTGACTAATATACAAGGCCCCAAGAATGTTTAGGGACCTAAATCAAGGAACTAAATCTATTTTGCAGGCATACTCCTCCGGTGGGTCAAGTTGGGTGCTTGACAGCGGCTATACAAATCATATGACCGAAGAAAGAAGTATGTTCTCATCATATTTCCCAACTACAAATTCAAATAAGAACATCATATTCGGTGATAACTCCAAAGGGGAAGTGATAGGTCTTGGTAAAGTTGCTATTACACTTGATCATTCAATTACTAATGTCTTACATGTTAATTCGTTAAGTTACAATCTGCTGTCCGTTTCTCAATTATGTGAGATGGGCTACAATTATCTCTTTACGAATAAGGGTGTGAAAGTCTTTAAGAGGGAGGATTCCTCTATTGTCTTTATGGGTCGGTTGAGAAACAAGCTCTATCTTGTTGATTTCAGCAAGAACAAAGCAAAGATTGAGACCTGCTTAGTGGCAAAATCTAGCATGGGCTGGTTGTGGCATCGCCGCCTAGCTTATGTTGGATGAGGAACTTGGCCAAACTCTTAAAAGACAACCACATCCTTGGACTAACCAATATTGAATTTGAGAAAGACAGGATTTGTAGTGCTTGCTAAGCCGGAAAGCAAGTAGGCGTACCTCACCCACCAAGAGCATCATGACAGCCACACAACCATTGGAGTTGATTCACATAGATCTCTTTGGACCGGTTGCCTACCTTAGCATCGGGGGTAACAAATATGGATTGGTTATTGTTGATGATTATTCCTGTTTCACTTAGGTATTCTTTGTGTATGATAAGTTGCAGGTACAAGAAAAGGTAAAAACCTTTGTTAGAAGAGCACAAAGAGACTTCAGCCTCCCAATCAAGAAAATAAGGAGTGACAATGGGACTGAATTCAAGAACACTCAAGTGGAAGAATTTCTTGATGATGAGGGTATCAAGCATGAGTTCTCAACTCCATACAACCCTCAATAAAATGGTGTAGTAGAGAGGAAGAATAGGACACTCATTGATATGGCAAGGACAATGCTAGATGAGTACAAGACACCAGATATCTTTTGGTGTGACGCCATCAACACCGCTTGCCATGCTATCAATCGTCTCTACCTACACAAGAAGCTCAAGAAGACTTTATATGAGATATTAACCGGTAATAAACCCAAGGTGTCTTACTTTAGAGTGTTTGGATGCAAGTGTTTCATACTTGTTAAAAGACCCCGAACCTCTAAGTTTGCACCTAAAGTAGATGAATGTTTTCTTCTTGGTTATGGATCAAATGAGCATGCCTACCGTGTCTTTAATAAAACCTTGGGCAGAACTAAAGTCACGGTAGATATGACATTTGATGAATCTAATGGCTCTCAAGTGGAGCAAGTTGATTCAAGTGTTATAGGAAAGGTGATCCACCATGTGAGGCAATCAAGCAAATGGATACCGGTGATATAAGACCACAAGAGGGTCAAGCCACTGAAGAGGAGGATCCCCAAGTTGTTGCTGCACCAATTTCCGCTGACGTACTCAACAAGATAGTGCAGCACACACCTGTTGGAAATCAGCAGGGCGGTAGTGCCGCACCTGAAAGTGGCAGTGCCGCCCCTGCTACACCAGCAGTAGCTTCCCCGACTTCTGCAACACCACTTCCAGGGCTAAATTTTGAGCCCATTCTTGAGCAAGAAGAAAATGCAGGTCCACAAGAAGGGCAGCAAGCCATTGAGTATCCAAGGCTTCGCCAAACGATACAACGGGATCATCCCGTTGACAATATCCTTGGGAGCATTCGAAAGGGGGTAACAACTCATTCTCATTTAGCAAACTTTTGTTAATATTACTCGTTTGTTTCCTCTTTGGAACCCCTCAAGATAGATCAAGCACTTGGAGACTCGGATTGGATGATGGCCATGCAAGAAGAGCTCAACAACTTCAAGAGAAACCAAGTGTGGACCTTGGTGGAAAGACCCAAGACAAATATCATTGGGACCAAATGGGTCTTCCACAACAAGCAAGATGAGAATGGCGTGGTGAAACAAGACAAGATTGGTGGCTCAAGACTTCACTCAAGTAGAGGGCTTGAACTTTGAAGAAACATATGCACCGGTGGCAAGGCTTGAAGCAATCCGTATGCTCTTAGCCTTTGCTGCCCATCATGACTTCAAGCTATACCAAATGGATGTAAAGAGTGCATTCCTCAATGGCCCAATACAAGAGTTACTATATGTTGAGCAGCCACCGGGCTTTGAAGATCCTAAGTTCCCCAACCAAGTCTACAAGCTCCAAAAGGCGCTCTATGGGTTGCAACAAGCACCTAGAGCATGGTATGAATGCCTTAAGGAATTCTTGCTTAAACAAGGCTTTAAAATAGGCAAAGCTGATCCTACACTCTTTACTCATAAAGTTGGTAATGATTTATTTGTGTGCCAAATATATGTCGATGACATAATATTTGGTAGTTGTTGGTATAAATTAACTGCACTCCATTAAATAAGTTTAAGTAGGATTATCCGCAAGCGCACAGATATCATACCAGTGTCACATTTTATCCGGAGGTTTTAAATATCGTATCCTCAGGGAACAGTTATGATGATGACAAAGTATATAGACTTAACCCTACAATTAGGCTAGATCATATCAAGAAAGAGGAAATAGCTATTGAACTCTAGTTCTGACAACTGGTAAGCTTTATATAATACCGTTCTAACTGGGCAAGTAACCCTAATAGGAGAAGAAACGGAGTAATCTCCTACCAAGCACCTATAAGCCTATCAGTCCTATCAACGGGAAGTGGACAACAGAGGATTCAACGAAGCTATAAAGTCATCTTCACGAGCTACCACTATCCGGCTAATCAGGGGACATCCACAAATAAACCTAGCCTAGGCACCATGCCTACACTACGAAATACTACTTTAACCAAGTAATGACCAAGATCAAAGCACTCAATATGAGCTGTGAACTTAAGAACAAATAAGAACAACTGCTTACTTGAATCGGAATGGCGAATACAAAAGCACCTCAGAATGTAGCTCCGGGCGAGGGAGCTGAATCCAGAAGAATACAGCCACGAAGAAGCACCGACAGGCCGGAATTCCTCCAGAATCTCTACTCCTCTACTCAGTCTCTCTAATCTCTAAGCAAGACTAGATCTAGAAGAACTAGTCTCTCCTAATTGCTACATCTAGATGAACTAGAACTAGATGAACTAGAACTAGATCAACTAGAGGGACCCTAACCCTAATTTATGTGGAGAATATGAAGCACCGGGGTGTAGAATGCCTCTAGGAGGGGCCTTGGGGCGTCATTATATAGGCCGAGGTGGAGTAGGGGGAAAGGAACCGCCACGTCATCGATCCGCGTCTTCATCTTATGTGCACCGTCGGATCAAACCGACTTTAGATCGACATAGGAACGCTTTGTTTGGCTTCCAAGGATGCGTGGGAGGAAGACTCCAGAAGGCGGCGGCCAAAGGTTGACCTAAGGCGCCGACCGGCCCTAGGGTGGGGCCGGCCGGCCCCACCTGAGCTCCTCTGTGGGCCCCGCTGCTTCGGGTGTCTTCTAGACCATTCCTGAGTCAAATGACGATGTTTGCCGATGTGGATAAGTTCCGTAATAATTATGCACTCTAATCCCTTTTTTATGCTTTTTTGAATAATCCCTGAAAAATATAGAATCACCAAAACTCGTGGAAATTGTCAGTTAAAACCCTAGACTAGTGTGCATTCATGTATCCTTTCATGTCTAAAGTTCTAATAAATATTGACGTTATCCACCGTCAACAACTCCCCCAAGCTTACCTTTTGCCAGTCCCTTGGCAAACAACCTAAGCCTAATTATTAAAATATTTAGATCAGGAGTTGCTGCAATACTTTTATTTCTTTTAAGCACATTCGCTTTTAAACATAAATTTTTCTTCGGATAAGACAAAACTGCTCTAACTTCCAAACTTACCCATTTTATCTTTTAACCATGGAGCTTTACAGCTTTTGCATAAGTCTTGAGCAATCGAAAGATAGAACAATCAAGTCAAGCACTATGTCTCAAATTCTTCACAGTACCAATATTCCAGAGTTTTGTAAGTTTTTGAAATAAAACTCAGAGCATAATTGTATGATACCCTCAAATCTCTTATTATATATGGTATTTATGGATCTCACTAAGGCATTAATGATGTTATGCCTTTCTACAACTAAAGATTTATAGTGGAGCTTATAGGAGTGGCAATAACAAGGATGAGCATATTTGCAATTCATATGTTGTAAAGTCAAACAATGGATCCACAAAGAATCGAAGCATACAATCAAATCAAGATGTGCATGTGTATGGAATATAGTGGATAGGTGTATATATGGTATTTAGTGGCTAATCCTAATTCTACTTTTGCTCTTTGAAGATAACTCCCTCCTTAGAACTTTTCGCGGAAAAACATGGGCTATCTTTATTCTCTCTTTCTTTCTCTTCTTTTTTTTTTTTTTTTAATCTAGGAGGCGGATATCTATGTACCCATTGTTTTAATTATTGGATACTTGTTCATCTTTTACTCTCTTTTTTCTTCTACTCTTTTTTTACTTTTGTATAGCCACATGCATCCTTTGAATATAAATAATTGGAGAGATAATGATAAGAACTTAGAGCAATTAAATAGGGGCTGTCCTATAGGGTATATTTTTGGGTGTTTTACTCCTAGTGTAGGAGAAAAATATTTTTAATGTGGATCTAGATGAAAGTGGAAATAACTGTGCTTATATCCCAGAGTAGGAGTAATGCATATGTGGGTGGAGTGTGTAAGTGATCTTGATTTTAAAAGCATGACAAGGCTCTCATAAGGTATACAACAAAGGTTGACTGAACTCAATGTAAAGCAAGCAGCATGAATGCGCAAAGGTTTTTCTAACTCTAAATGTATTATATATGGCTTTGGTAGGAATTTAAACTTTATCTTACAAGAGCTCATCATGTAAGATTTTAAGTTTTTAAAATAAATCTTCAGAACTTAGTAATGCTAGAAATAAGATAAATAGCAGCTTAGACCTTCATGTATCATATCAATCAATTACCTAGACTTAGTTTAAGCATATGCCTCCACAAGTTTCAAGTTCAGAGTAAATTCTTGTATCAAAATAGTTATGTCCAAAATTCAGGAGAATTCATGGTTGAAAACTAGGCAATTGAAAGGAATTACTGTAGAGCAACTATTCATCATCTCCAAGACAAAATTTTAATGTTCTCCAGTTTTTATTTGACTCTTACTAACTAGACACACTCTATGATCACACCTTAATACATAGATAAGTATTTTATTTTTGATTTTAATTTATTATTCATCTTTTTATTGGACTCATAAGACTCTAAAGATATGGACCTTCATGTGTCCATATATTTTTGGTATTTTATGACTGTATAAAATAGACTCGATAATCGTCTAGGTATAGTTACCTGATAACTAGGGGATGCTCCTCCCCCAAGCTAGATGTTGCAATACTTGGTGTTGATGATCTTTAGGGTGATCTAACCAGCAGCATCCTTGTGGGTGCCACTAATAGACTCTCTCCTTGTCATAATGTTGTTCCTGCATAATTACACTCCAACAAGAAAACCAAAACTCGAGGCTCGAATTTAATAAGAGGTTAGCGATCAGCCAATAAGTAATTGATTATTCTTATAAGTTGATTTCAGATTGACAAGTTTTAACAGGATTCTCTTTTTTAGGATTTTCTAGTTTAATTATATAGAAATTAAATATGTGTGCATGATATATATAGTTGTATTTTTATGCCTCCACAGAGAATATTTATTCTTATGGGGTTTAGGCTTTTTTTTCAATGCAAGAAAGTAAATACAGATTTTTTATGTCACCATAGTAAATATTTCTATAGGGTTACCACAAGTTTATTCACGTGGGGATTTTAATATTTTATGATGCAAAGAAAATGAAGCAATAAAGATTTTTTTATTTCTTTTTAATATTTATGAAGATGAATATGTTAAAGTAAAATTGGATAGGAATACTAATTAGATAACTACCATATTACCTTATGGCAAGGGTACGAAATTTTAAGTTTACCGACAGAACTTTTTCTTCCACTCTTGTGTATCTCTCCATCTTAAAAGATGGAGGTCTTGATGGTTGCATACCACTAGTGATGGTGATATCACTTTTATTCTTTGGTTTGGCACATAGGTTGAAGTAGAACTTTAATAGTAGCTGGCAGCATCTTGCTCAGTGTGCATGTTCATAGAACTTTCACTTGTAGAATTAATAAACTTTGCTTGATGTGTTGTCCTGTTTGCAAAACCAAGGTAGAGATCAAGTGCATAGGCTCTGCTGGTGGAAAAACACCAACAGAACCAAATTTATTTCTTTATTTATTGTTTCTCCATCCTTAGACATATTGAACAAGATAAAGTTGGTGTTACATGAATTGTTTATTTATGACATGAGTGGTAAGATCAAAAGATTAAGCATTGAATATTGCATTTAAGTTCACATGGCAGAAAAGAATGAAATGGCTTAACCAAAGGAAGGATTGTCTATCTATATATAAATTTTCACATGAGTATAAACATGACAATGGTTTGGGTTAAGCCCGGTTTTTTGTTTGGTTTTTGCTTTTGGGCTGTATTGGTTTGGGGTGAAACGGGCTAAGAAAGCTATTGGTCTGGTTTAGTTTGGGCCCTATTAAAGTGGGCTGATTTGGTTTGACTATCAATAATAGAGTTAATAATAAGTTTTTATTCTATCTATTTAATTTTTGCTTTTGCTTATGACTAAATATAAATAATAGCATGAGGTGCCAGTGAATTGGTGGGTTGAAAATATATTTTAATGGGTTGAATGTACAAGTGGTTTGGTTTGGTGTGGATGATTGAAGTCACGGTCTAGTTTGGTTTGGATTTAACTTTTAAATATACATGCTTTGGATCGGTGCGGATTTAGTTTGAATCTCAGCCCACTGTCAGCTTTACATGAGTATGACTATCGTCTTCCCAAGATTGAATATAATGTTTAACTTGTTTGGTTAAGACTGAGATTAAGAGAACGGTGCCACAAATAATTTTAAAGAACAAAGCATGTTGAGTTAATTAGGTTAATCAATTTAAGTTATACCTCTAACATGCTTGTGTCTGCATTTATGTGTACATTAAGATCAAGAGAGGAGCAGTGACCATTTATCTTAGAATATTACCTTCATTATTAGAGCGTGACGGTACTAAGTTATGAAGGGTAAATGACTGGTGGTCCTTTCTCTTGTATCTTGAGTTGTTCATGGCCATCTTGTCTCCTCTATTGCACTTATTCTTTTGCCATCTTTTGTTTCTTTGATCTTTTGATTCTTTTTACTCCAGTCATTATTATGCCTGCAATAGATTAGTGGACAACACATATCCAAAGGAGTATATAAATTTTAAACACCGGTTGCTTGTCCAGTATTTTATTTTATTCTGTCTATGCTAATGAAAAGTTAGTATTGATATTTTTTTAGCATATATCATGTTTTATACAGGCATGGCTTGAGGCAAAGTAACTTGCATTAGAAGATAAAGTGAATAAACCATTAACACTCACAATTCATGATGTACCCTACTTCATCTCTGATTTGAATTTATCTCATGACTTACTCAAGTTAAATTGAAAGTTTTTTTTCTGGGGGTTAGTCTACAAAATATCCAATGTCTACTATAACAATTTCTAGTTCAATAACCAAACCAAACTTCATGTCTAGTTTAGTCAAGAAAGGCATTTTAACCTAAGCACCATGCTCAATTTAAAAAAAACATTTAGAATTACCTATATATAGTACTTCTAAACCAAAACTTACTATGGCAGACAAAGGTAACATGAAAGTACTTATAGAGATTTTATTCAGACAGAGATGAAAGAGCATGATTAACAAATTGAATAAAGGTAGAGACAACCAATATTAGCAACATAAGATTTTCTAAATAAGGCCATTCCCCCAAGCTGAATTTTGCAAAGCAAAATTAAGTTTAGATGGATTAATTTGTATTATGATTGGTAGGTCATACCTGGGACTGCCATTACTTATTTTCTCACTTCAAACCTGAAATAGTTAGTGACAAAAATATCCAAATGAATATTTTGATAATTATATTTCTATGCTAAAGGTGCAAGCTCAATTTATTTTTTAAGAGTGGTTATTTTGGGACACAAAGTTGTTCTTGGGAATCCTTCTGATTATTCAGTTGTTGAAGGGCTTCCTTTAGAACATTAGTCTTTGAGCACCTATATCAAGATTACAACGAGATCTATAATATTTATGATAAACATATGTATCTACAACCACGCTTTTTATGATTTTATAAACAGGTAAAATAAGAGGGTTAAAGATCTCGTGTGTGATAATGTTATAGAGACTCATTGATCCAGGAGATTTCTCATATGAGCATGGATTTGATAAAGTGTTAATGAGATAATTCCCATGCTCATCGATGTGATCTTCCTTTTTAAAATCTAAGGGTGTCTCTTTATGGTTGTCTATAGGCAACAAGTTTGTCTCTATTATTTTATACCTATGATATTTATTGGATGTTTTATTTTCTAAAATTTTTCATAAATTGATGTCCCTAAGGTTGGCCTCTTCTAAAACTTCCTCTAAACTTGGATGAGTTCTGTTTATTAAAGAAATTGATTTAAGCTCACTATTTGAATTTAAACCAAGTTTAGATGCTAGTGCTAAAGCTTCGTCCTCTTCCATCCATTCTTTTACAATAGTATATGTATTTCTAGTATGTCCGATGCATTCTTGCCATTGTCGTTGCTCTTCTTGGGTATTCCTATGACTTTTATTCTTGAGATGTTTTGATGGATTTCTAGGGTCATTATAAAGTTTAGTAGAAAGAGCATAAAAAGATTCATTGGGGTCAATGATGGGTTTCGAGATGGATTCAGAGATATTTACTGTGGGCATAGAAGAGGAGAAGATAGAATTTACTCCTAAGTGGCTTGGCTCCCCTTCTATGACATCACTGGATATGTCATCCTTGAACTCTTCCCAGCACCTTTTATGAGGGAAAGAAAGTTGACGATAATTTTTCTAAGATGCTCTTCTGAGAAGATCTGATGTGTATTGATTTACGAGCATCTTAGCTAACTGAAAGTCTAAATCATCAAAGTGGAATTTTAAAGGTTTAAGATTGATAGCTAAATCTTAGGAATAAAATGATTATATTTTAGCTACCAAGACTTCCGTATCCAGTTCGGATGATAAGTTATCCCGAATCATATTAATTAGACATGGACACAGCTCATAGCCAGGTTTTATGATAGGTTCTATAGATTTTAGTGGCTCAAAACTTTTGCACATGCCATAAAGACAAATAGAAATAGAATTAAAAGCATCTATAAGGATGAACACAAAAATAATGAAGAGAATGGGATAAAATAAGAAAAGATAAAAGTATAATACAAGATTAAGCTAGACTAAGTCAAAATCAGCAAACCGTTCCCCGGCAACGGCGCCAAAAATGCTTGTTGGTATAAATTAACTGCACTCCATTAAATAAGTTTTGAGTAGGATTATCCGCAAGCGCACAGATATCACACCAGTGTCACATTTTACCCGGAGGTTTTAAATATCATATCCACAGGGAACAGTTGTGATGATGACAAAGTATATAGACTTAACCCTACAATTAGGCTAGATCACATCAAGAAAAAGGAAATAGCTATTGAACTCTAGTTCTGACAACCGGTAAGCTTTATATAATACCGTTCTAACTGAGCAAGTAACCCGAATAGGAGAAGAAACAGAGTAATCTCCTACCAAGCACCTATAAGCCTATCAGTCCTATCAACGGGAAGTGGACTATAGAGGATTCAACGAAACTATAAAGTTACCTTCACGAGCTACCACTATCCGGCTAATCAGGGGATATCCACAAGTAAACCTAGCCTAGGCACCACGCCTACACTACGAAATACTACTTCAACCAAGTAATGATCAAGATCAAAGCACTCAATATGAGCTGTGAACTTAAGAACAAATAAGAACAACTGCTTACTTGAATCGGAATGGCGAATACAAAAGTACCTCAGAACGCAGCTCCGGACGAGGGAGCTGAATCCAGAAGAATATAGCCATGAAAAAGCACCGACAGACCGGAACTCCTCCAGAATCTCTACTTCTCTACTCAATCTCTCTAATCTCTAAACAAGACTAGATCTAGAAGAACTAGTCTCTCCTAATTGTTACATCTAGATGAACTAGAACTAGATCAACTAGAGGGACCCTAACCCTAATTTATGTGGAGAATATAAAGCACCGTGGCGTAGAATGCCTCTTGGAGGGGCCTTGGGGCGTCATTATATAGGCCGAGGTGGAGTAGGGGGCAAGGAACCGCCACGTCATCGATCCGCGTCTTCATCTTGTGTGCACCGTCGGATCAAACCGACTATAGATCGACGTAGGAACGCTTTGCTTGGCTTCCAAGGATGCGTGGGAGGAAGACTCCAGAAGGCGGCGGCCAGAGGTTGACCTAGGGCGCCGACCGGCCCCAGGGTGGGGCCGGCCGGCCCCACCTGAGCTCTTCTGTGGGCCCCGCTGCTTCGGGTGTCTTCTAGACCATTTCTAAGTCCAATGACGATGTTTGCCGATGTGGATAAGTTTCATGATTATTATGCACTCTAATCCCTCTTTTATGCTTTTTTGGAATAATCCCTGGAAAATATAGAATCACCAAAACTCGTGGAAATTGTCAGTTAAAACCCTAGACTAGTGTACATTCATGTATCCTTTCATGTCTAAAGTTCTAATAAATATTGACGTTATCCACCGTCAACAGTAGTACTAACCAGTTGTATGTTGAGGAGTTTAGTAGCATCATGACCAAGAGGTTTGAGATGTCCATGATGGGTGAGCTGAACTTCTTCCTCGGGTTTCAAATCAAGCAAGTGAAGGAAAGGACATTCATTAGCCAAACCAAGTACACCCACGACATGCTGAAAAAGTTTGACATGGAGAAAGCAAAGCCTATCAAAACTCCCATGCCAACAAATGGACATCTTGATCTCAATGAGGAAGAGACAGCCGTGGACATTAAGGTATATCGCTCCGATCGGCTCCCTTCTTTATTTATGTGCATCTAGGCCGGATATTATGCTTAGTGTGTGCATGTGTGCTAGATTTTAAGCCAACCCGAAAGAGTGTCACTTAGTGGCTGTTAAGAGAATCTTGAGATATCTAGTGCACACACCTAACCTTGGCTTGTGGTATCCCAAGGGCTCCAAGTTCAATCTACTTGTGTATTCGGATTCTGATTACGCCAATTGCAAAGTAGATAGAAAAAGCACTTCGGGGACATGTCAATTCCTTGGACGGTCCCTAGTGTCTTGGAGCTCTAAGAAGCAAAATTGTGTAGCCTTATCCACAGCCGAGGCCGAGTATGTTGCAGCGGGTGCATGCTGCGCTCAACTACTTTGGATGAGGCAAACCCTTCGAGATTTTGGATGTCAATTCACCAAAATCCCACTTTTATGTGACAATGAAAGTGCCATAAAGCTTGTAAATAATCCCGTAAGCCACTCTAGAACCAAGCATATTGACATTCATCATCATTTCTTGAGAGACCACGAAACCAAAGGAGATATCGAAATTCGCCATGTGAGCACCGAAAAATAACTAGCCGATATCTTCACTAAGCCTCTCGATGAATCAAGGTTTTGTGCGCTGCGAATGAATTGAATATCCTTGATTCTCGTAACGTGGTTTGAAATATAGCATACCTCTGTTTGATCAACTAGTATGATAGGCAAATCTTTGAAAAAGTTCTTTCATGTGTTTCAAATTTGATTTGCAAAGCATCTTCAAGGAGCATGACTATGGTTTGTATTGATTATTTGTTTCTGGTCATGATACTTGGAGATCTGGTGTCCATATCTGAGATAAAGAGAGAGAGATGAAGTTTAGGTTAACCCTGCTCTTGTGAGCAGGGCGGTAGTGCCGCCCAACAGTCAATTTTCTACTGTTCCACAGTCGATTTTCTACTGTTGGCCCGTGACTTTACCTCTTTTACCCCTCTCTGGCCGCGGTACCTTCTCTCTCTCTCCCAGTTCGACCAGACGCTCCCCCTTTCTCTTCCTCTCACGTGGGGCAAGCAAGGGCAGGGGCGGCGGCTGCTGCTCCCACCATCGGCAGCAGCAGCAGAGCAGCAGCGCCCCCCCATTGGTGGTGGTGGGGCAGGCCAGGGTAGGGCTCGGCCTCCTTCCCTCCTTCCCTTCCCTCTCCTAGGTGTGGAGCAAGGTAAACCCTAGGGGCCCTCTCGATCTATGCAATAGGTATGATTTGGAAGTGGATTTTAGTTTCTAGTGGATGCTTAAGGATGTAGAAAGAGGAGGGAATGATTGATTTGAATTGATTTGAAAACTCCAACGGTTGAATGTGGGGGATGCCCCACGGCAGTGCCGCGGCTTAAGGGCGGCAATGCCTCCCTTGGCAACTGCAGCAAGTTGCAGTTCTCTTCATGCCATGAAATTTTGGATCAATTCACGTTAATCATCACCACCTCTCTCTATAATCTTAAGTTGTCCTCTTTCAAATCCATGACCAAAACATACGTATTTCTAATTCTGTCCATATACTGCATATGTGTGTGCTTTGAAAGGTAGTTGAAAAATAGAATTAGTAAGAGGAAAGAAGCAAAACAGAAACCTGCAAACCAGCCAGGGGCGGCAGTGCTGCCCTCCCTGAGACAAGTCTGTCCAGGTGGTTTTCAAGTTTATGTTTTGACTCTTCCTTCTTGCTAATACTACTTTTTAGCCACTTTTCCATTCCCACATTTGTACAGTTTCTCATTTGGACGTATTTTTACATAGATGGAGAAATATGGAGATGATGGAAGGGGCAAGAGAAAGTTGTCAACCAAGGAGATGATTCGAAGAGGCAGGGGGAGAAGCTCCTATGTTTACCGTGACCCAGCTGCACGTGCGCAAGAAATGGTCCAAGAGGAGCACAATCAAAGGGTTGGGTTCACTATTCATGTGTGGCCTAGCACCCCCGTGCACATCTCAGAGTTCGATGACAGCTATATGAGGGATAACTCTGATGAGTTTGAGCTGAGAGTACCCCAGGACAGCCTGCCACATGCAGTGGTAGATTACTCCAAGAGTTGGAAGGGAACCGGAGAGGCTAGAGAGGTTGATCCCTATGACATGCCTAGATCCTCCGGTATTGACTACAGGTTTTGGAATATGTTTTATTCCAATTTCTATGCCACTGCCATCTTGTCCAAGCCAAAAGGAAAAATTTACAACATGCAGTACATTGATTTCAATGAGTTAGAGGACAAGAATGTGCAAGAGTTTGCTGCAGTGATTCATGCCTATGACCACTTTGAGTTGACAGATATCATGAGTTTCAGGTATGACTGGAACAGGGAGGTCCTTGCTCAGTTCCATGCCACCTACTTTTGGAACAAGGACACCGATGAGATGCATTGGATGACAGATGGTAGGCACTATCAGATTGACTTTGTCACCTTCTGCCATATCCTTGGGTTTGGTCAGGTGCATAGGACTTACAGTCGCATTCATGATGTGCGTCGCCTTGAGCCGTCTGAGGTGAGCTTCATGTGGGAGAAGCCTAGTGAGGCAGATGGGAGGAGGACCGGTTTGAGGAGCTTCTACTACATCATGAATAATATTATCAGGACCACTCTCAACCCCAAGGAGAATGCCACGGATCTGAATGGGTACATCACCAATGAACTGAGTCACTTTCCTGATGGTGAGAAATTCAATGTGCCGAGGTTCATGTGGGTTGAGTTGAGCTTTGCCATGGATGATGGGAGGAGAGAGCTTCCCTATGCTCCCTACCTCATGTTCATGATTGAGAGAGTCATTGAGATGAGGTTTCCCAAGGATTGCACTCACACCATTTGCAAAATCAAGAAGACAAGAGGCGGGGCAGCAGGTCACCACTCGACTAGAGGCACTTTCTCTGCACACAGAGATGCTCCTGAGTCCTCCAGAGCCAGTGGGAGAAGGAAGAAGTCTGGATTCAAGAAGCTTGCTGAGTGGATGAAGACCATGTTCTCTACTTGCTTTACATTGCTAGGAGTGATTATGAGGATAGGATGGAGACACGGAGAGCGATTGCAGCTACTAGAGAGGCTCAGGGACTTCCACCACTACCACCTCTTGAGCCTCCACCTCAGTTTCCTGACCTTCCTCGCCTGTCAGACACGGACGATGATGATGATGATGGTGATAGCGATGGTGATGATGAGGAGCTGCATGGTGGCTACGATGATGCAGATCTTCAGGAGACCATTCACAGCTACTACAGGCGTTAGAGAGACACCACTCATGGGCAGGAGGCTGGGACTTCGCACGCTGTCCTACCTCGCCGTTCGACACGCTCCACTCGCTTCACCGGTACTACTCACCGCCAGGGACGCGCCGTTGTGGACTCCGACGATGATAATGAGCGATTTCTCTTCTTTTCTCTTCTCTTTTTGGTACTTGATGCCAAAGGGGGAGAAAATTAGGGGGGTCAATCGTTTTTTGCGCCATGAGTAGTAGTTTCTAGCTGTGCTTCATGTTCAGATCCGTTGAGAGTTATGTTAGGTTGTGAGCTTGAGTGTCGTTTAAAACTATGTTTGTAATAATGCCACTTATTTCACTCTATTCGTCTTGGATATGGACATGTTCTGTTAGTTTGTTTATCTGCTTGTCATATTGTGAGATTATGTTGCTTTGTATATGTGTTTGATGCCGTGTTTTGCTCATATTGAGCTGACTGTTTCTGCCAGGGCGGCAGTGCCGCCCTTGGCTGTTGCAATCAGCACCCATGTGTGATTAACCTGTCATATGCATCACGGAATATTATTTGACATAGTTTTCAGCACCCCACAGCAGGCATGGATATAGGGGGAGGCCCCAAACATCACAAAAGTGTGTGAACTTTGGCTTTTATGCCAAATTGGAAATTCAAATTCCACTTCACACATTTAGGGGGAGGCTTCTATATCCATGGCTCAAAAATCTCAGTTTTTTATTATATCTCTTGTAAGCTCTAATTAGGTTATCATCAATCACCAAAAAGGGAGAGATTGTAAGTGCAATTAAGCCCTAATATGGATTTTGGTGATGATGACCACTAAATTAGAGGACTAATGAGATTTGTCGAGATGTCAAGCAGGTAATTGTAAAATGATGATGATGTACAGGTTGGAGAACCCCCCAATCTGAAATGGTGGCTACCTCAACTCGATGGTGTTTAAATTCATTTTATATTTTGAATTTGAGTCTAGAAAAAATCGTACTATCAAGGGGGATTTTAGGGCAGTTGACCAAATGTTGAATCAGATGCTCATATTTCTAGATCCACATCATCACACCTAGCCAAAACAGCCACAAAAACAGTTCTGCAAAATTCCTGTTTTGGCCAGGGCGGCAGTGCCGCCCTCCTGGGCGTACTGCCGCCCTCCTGGGCGTCAGTGCCGCCCTTAGCTGTACCGTTGAAACAGGGGGGTATTTATACCTCCTCCTGTCTTCCCAAACGGTCATCTTCTCCGTTCCAAAGTTCATTTTTCGACGGAAACAAACCAGAGCTCTTCCCTCTCTCCCTCCATTGTTGCTCCTTCCCCAAACAAATCCTTGATTTTCACCATCAAAACTTGAGAGTAAAGGCAGCAAAACTCGATTGGAGAGCAGATTCACTGATTTCCCAAGTCAAAAGAGCATTTGGTTCGCATTTGGCCGGCAGCCATAGGGTTTATTACCCTTGAAGCTTGCTCCTAGCCGGCTAGGCGTCGCCCTTGAGCTTGCCAACGTTTGTGGCAGCCGAGGGAGGTTTGTAACCAACTCATTCAGCTAGTAAATCATCCCTCATCTCAAGAGGTGACACTCTTGACTTGAGAACGAGGGTAAAGCAAGCCTTGGTGGCAAGCCCAAGCCTTTTGTGCCTTCCTCAACAACGTGGAGGTAGACAAACCTTGGTGGCGAGCTGAACCACGGGATAAATACTTGTCTCTGCGTGCTGGTGTGGTTGTGATTGTTTGAGTAGTTTGGTTAGGGTTTGGCTCAATCTTTTGTTCTTCAAGTTTTCTGTGATAACCAGTCTTTGAGCTGGCTCTCTTTGTGATATTGCAGGATTGTGTAGGCCTTACTGTGTAGATTCTAACTGTGAAATTAGATTCCAGTTTTCACCATTTTGGAGAGGCCGGCAGTGCCGCCCTGCTCCTGTATTTGATAAAATTTGGAGCTGAGTTTTTGCAGGCCTATTCACCCCCCCTCTAGACCTCAGCTGAACGTCCATCAGATCCTACATGAGGCTATGAATATAAAAGTAAGGGCACATCATCTTTCAGAGAAGCCCGAGCAAGGCTATGAATTAAAAGTAAGTGCACATCATCTTTCAGATTAGCATAGAGGAGGAAAAGCCTCCAACAATCAGAATAAATTCTATGAAACCTTCAAGCAATTTCTATAGCCATTCTAAGTAACCTCAATGCAAAAGTTTTGATGTGGGCCCATACATGTCGAAGAATTTGGAGTGCCTGCATAGGTACTACTCCCTTCATTACAAACTATAAGATGTTTTGTCTGTTTTAGATACATTAACTTTACAATGTGTCTAAACATATAGTGTATATCTAAGTGCATAGCAAAACCTATATATTTAGAAGTATCAAAACATCTTATGATTTGGAATATACGGAGTATATGTCCAACAAAATTATCAAGGTCATCATTTGTAATCGTAGGAACCCGCAAGAGAATTTGCAAGGCTTAGGTGGCCACGAGTAGTGGCAATCTTACGCTCATCCTATGCTTTAGGAAGTCAAAGATCGGGAATATGGTAAGCAGATTGTTCAAGTTTAAGCCTATCACACACCTCTCTCCAAATAGGACACTATGGCTGGTTCGATAAATAAAAGTGTTTTAGTTACATTCTTTTAAAGGTGGTGCCTTATATACTTAATTAAATTAAAAAAGAAGACCAGAAGGTGTATGCATTTTGGCATGTATGAAGCAGCAGTAAAAAAGACGCATAAAGGAAAATCTGTTGCTTTGATAATTCTAGCATCCATTATGGACACATCTCAAGCAGAGTTATGAACATGCCTTTATTAACCACCTGTTGTAAGTTTGATGACCCGTAGTAATTTCTGCAACTGCAACTGCAACTGTGCAGGCTACAAATGCCATCGCTGCTAGAAAGTAGAAAATGAGCAAGCAAAGAATTGATGCGGCTGCAGGGCGGGTACAGCATACACCCCGGTTCGCTCGCTTCTGCACAAGAGCAGAGAAATGTGAGAGCCATGTACATGCCACTGTGAAAGGCCGGTCTAGCAGCTGGACTTCGTCTCAGGCTGACCACTCTGTATCGAACTATCGGTCGATTGATCGATCGCTCAGTGCCCAGAAGATAGCGAAGCTTTTAACTCTTTCACCAATCGCCTATGCTTCTCATTACTCAAGTCCCAGCAAAGTACAGTACCATGCAGCGTTACTGCGCAGTAGTAGTTCGAGTAGACCTCAATTTTCAATCAAAAGAAAAAAGAAAAAAAAAGAGTAGGCCCTCGCGTGCAACAATGTCACTGTCAATGTGTCGTCGTGTTAGGATGCGTCCTACTCCTACCCTACCAGCCGGCGAGCGCACGGCGATCGTCTTGTATGTCCCTCGGGTCTCCTCCTAAACCCCTCTATAAATCACACTTCCTGCCCTCTGGTCGGCGGCGCCATACACCCACACACTGGCTACTGGAGGAGTCGCTAGCAAAGAGAGAGACCCGGGTGAGCATGGACGTGGAGCACAAGGATCACCTGCTCGCCGCGGCGCGCCGCGTCCTTGGCGTCGCGGTGCTCCTCCTCTGCCTCCTCGCCGAGCTTTCCATCTTCGCGTTCAGACGCCACGCGGCGCTCTACCTCGTCCCGGCCTGTGCGATGCTGCTGCTGTGGCGTCGCCGCCGCTCCAGCCGGAGCGCGGGCGACGTTGGCCTCGTCGACTTCTCGTGCCTGAGCCCGCCCCGGCGGCTGCGGATCCCGATCCCGGGTCTCCTCGAGCACCTCCGCCTCATCGGCTGCTTCGACGGCGGCAGCGTGGAGTTCATGTCCCGCGTCATCGAGGCGTGCGGGATGGGCGACGAGACCTACTTCCCGCCGTCGCTGCACTACATCCCGCCGTCGGCGACGCACGCCGACGCCCTGGCCGAGGCGCGCGGCATGTACCTCCCCACGCTCGACGCGCTCTTCGCCAGGACGGGCGTGCCGCCGTCCGCCGTGGGCGCGCTCGTCGTCAGCTGCAGCGGCTTCTGCCCGGCGCCGTCGCTCGCCTCGCTCATCGCGGCGCACTACCGCATGCGCGCCGACGTCAGGACGTTCAGCCTCTCCGGCATGGGATGCGCGGCGGGCGTCGTCGCCGTGGACGTCGCGCGGGGCGCGCTGGGGCAGCACGCCGCCGTCGGGTACGCGCTCGTCGTCAGCGCGGAGATCGTCACGGTCGGGTGGTACAGAGGCAGGGACCGCTGCAAGCTCCTCCTCAACTGCTTCTTCCGCACCGGGTGCGCCGCCGCGCTGCTGACGACGAGCACCGGCGCAGCCGTCTCAGTGCCGCCCAAGTACCGCCTCGTCACGCTGGCGCGCACGAACCGGACGGCCGACGACCGCAGCTACGTGTCCGCGGTGCGGGAGGAGGACGGCGAGGGCATCACGGGGTTCTCCATCGGCCGCGGGCTCGGCGGCGTCGCGCGCGACCTCCTGCGCGCCCACCTCCTCGCGCTCGGCCCGGCTATCCTCCCGTGGCACGAAAAGCTACGGTACGCGGCGGCGCTGCTGCTGTTCCGGCGTCGGCAGCGGAGGTCCAAGAAACTCCAGGACGACGGCGGCGGCGGGAACACCGACGGGCCGAAACCGAACTTTCTAACCGCGGCGAGCCACTTCTGCCTGCCGTCGTCGGGGAAGCCGATGATCCGGAGGCTGGCGGAGGGGCTCGGGCTTGGTGAGCGGGAGGCGGAGGCGGCGCTGATGACGTTCCACCGGTTCGGCAACCAGTCGGCGGCGTCACTATGGTACCAGCTCGCGTACCACGAGGCGACGGGGCGGGTCCGGCGCGGCGATCGGGTGTGGCAGCTGGGCATGGGGAGCGGGCCCAAGGCTAACAGCGTGGTGTGGGAGCGCGTCAGCGGAGCCCCAGAGCCCGCGGCCGCGGACAATGGCCCATGGGCCGACTGCATCCACCGCTTCCCCGTCAGAGAATCCTAGCAGCATTGCCATTTGCCAATGTTCTTCAGCCTTCAGAATGTCTAGAATTGACGGATATGTGCGGCCGCGCGAGATTGACATTGATGCCATAACATAAACTACGTACTGCATTTTAACCTCTGCACCGGTGCATAGATGTTTCTTCAATGCATCGATTTAATCCTTCTCAGTTCTCACGGATAGGCATTGTTGACATCATCGACAGTAAAAGGAAAAAACGATGAGACCCCTGTGTGCCATTCAAAAAGACTGGACATTAAAATGTTCATTCTTACTCCTGTTCAAAATGAAGGTCGATGTTGAAAAGTTCACTATGACTCCTTTGCCAGGTTTTAAACTTTTTCTTCTCCTGATGCCACTTACGATTTGAAAACACAGGAATAGTTTCCTAATTTAAGTGTCATTTTTCCCAAATTAGTTAGGATGTTACTTTGTTTGGATTCTTTTGGCGCAAACATGCATAATACTCAAGATTGACAAAATCACCAAGACATCCTTGGCTGACAAGGTAGGGGGCTATCATAGTTTTTGAAACACAAGCGACACCTCAATGTCGAGACACATTAAGACCGAAAAATGAACATGACGATCTCGCCAAATGTAGGGTAGAATAAAAATTTTCTTTCTAGAAGAAAATATACGAGCAGTGGTAGACCGAACTAGCATGGCATAGACGAACCATAACCAGGAGACTGAATTGACCACACCACCCCAACGTTGATTAGAGAAAGCAAACCATACCTCATACCTCATTGCGGCTTCGTCGAAGATCATAGGAATCACATTCTCACCCTAGAGGCAGATGAAGGGAGCAAAAATACAATGGGGAGTGCCGTGTTTACACAGCCATAAACAAAACTAACCCTAACTTACATAAAACTCCATTCATCCCAAAATAACTACATATCTTGTTTTTAGTAAGTTTGACTAACTTTATATAAATTGACAATAATAATAATTATTAGTATGCAGTTATTTTAGGATGGAAGAAAGAATTATTATCAGGTGGGACATACACAAAACAACTGCACTTCATATCCTTAGTTCTCGCACCACTAGAGTCGAGCGCACGAACCCTCTTCTGGTGCTATCCTAGTCATAGCATAGTGTCATGACAATAGTGACGGCAGAGATACTCTGACTATAAAGTTATCAATGTTGAGGTAGTCAAGGTTCATATAGCAGGTTCATATAGCCGCTCGTAGTCGAAGCCAGTACATGTTATTAATATGTAGTCGAAATTGGAATTATATTTCTAACACCCTTGAGAAGACAATGTTACCCTAAAACTGAACTGCATGTTACATGTTATTACTAATATGCAATCAAAATTTGAATTATATGTTCTATTTGGAACTTTTCTTGCACGTGTTGATGGTTAAGAGAGACACATGATATCCGCGCTGCAGTTTGCAAGGGTTTGGTTTAGCCTGCAACTTCTGTTTCATATTTGGCCTAGTTTAATATTTGTGATACCATATAAGACTCAAATAATTCTAAACTAGTGCCATACACATACAACACAATTTTGAAAAAAATAAAAAAATTGGTTTCATATTGTTTGGTTTAAAAAACTTCTGAAATTAAATTAGATTTTAGTATTTTAATTTTACATTTTTAAAAAAAGTTTGGCATTTTAAAAAAAATCTACAAAATAATAATAAAGTCTAACTGAGCCTCAAGACTATATATAAAAAAAAGTATGATTTAAATCTCTCGTGGTTGACGTCACACAACTGAGTGACACATCGCCAAAACGCTTTCAGAACCACCAAATATCTTGCACCACAAAAAAAAAAATCAAGTTTCCAATTAAAGGAAGCAAATTGAACTTTGTTATAATTAAGGAACTTCACGTTAGCCAAAACGCTTTAAAAACTGTTCAGAAAAAAATTAGACGATTTATTTTTTTCAAATAATATCTAAAAAGTCGGTTTTTCTTGTAATTAAAAGAAGCAAACCAACCTTTCGTCACAGTGGAGGGGAGTTCAGATTAGTAGGCAAGTGCCGTAACCGTAATCTTCACCCTTTCCCCACGGCACTCTTTCCTGCCCTCTCTCTTTTATCTCTCTCGGTTCTCCCGTGTCCCTCGCGTGCGCTCTATCCCTGGTAGCGCCGCCTCCGCCGCCCTCCGCCGTCCTGCGTCAGGTACCCGGCCTTTGCCGGAGACGAGCACCCATCAGGTGCGCCCACCCCTCCTCTTCCGTTCCCGCTGTGCGAAACGGAGCATCCAAACCTATGCGTTCGGATCTGATCTGATCCAGTTACAAGTTTAGTAATAGTGTGAATATTGCTCCGTGTTTAGTGTTTACCCCTTGATGAATCGGTGTATGAATCCCCGTTTCTGACTCCTGTTGTTAATTGTTTTGCGCTTGACCTTGCTATATAATCAAGTGTTAGTAGTTGTCTGATGTGTATGCGATAGCATCATTTTGAGGTTAGTTTGGTTGCTGAAATTGTTTCTTGGAAAATGACAGATATATGGCTGATAATGAGAAAGAGGTGGGGGAGGGAACCACCCCCCGAGGGGCGGACTGGGAAGTTGTGACTCTCACAGCATCTGCGTATGAAGCGGCTCCAGGGCCTGTCGGAACGGAAGTAAAGCCAGTTAATGAAGATCAAGAGCGCAGTTCATCCAATGCACTGCTCATGTCTGACCACTTTGTGTTTCCGCCGAGTGAGCATGAGAACCTGCCAATACAAACCAGTTTTGATGAGATACAGCCTGAGAAGGATGTGCAGAAACCTAGTACCAGTGTGGAGGATTATAGTGTCAAGAATGATGTTGGGTCTGAGAGAGTTCAGTTTGATGATGAAGGGAAACACCTCTCAGATGATGATGTGGAGATGAGAGATGACACGCCTGGGTATGGTTCATCTCATGCTGAAGACGATGCACGTGGTTTTGTTGCCCATGATGATAACATTGAGTCTGGTGAAGATCTTGATGAAAAATCAGGCCACCCTTCAGAGCCCGCAGACAGCAAGGGCTGTGATACTGGTGCCTCATGCAAATGTTGGTTGAAGAAGCATATGACATGCCTGTATAACCAAGCAAAAGAAACAAATGCTATCTGGTCTGTGGTGGTTGCAGCTGCAATAGTTGGTATTGTGATTTTGGGACGTTGGCACAAAGATAAATTGCACCTTAAGTGGCGCTCTGGCTCAGCAGTGAGGTATGTTAACCTCTTGTTTCCTACAATTGTACACATTATTTCACAGGTTGCAAGTATTTAGTCAACTTATTTTCCTTTTCATAGTGTTTTGCACTTTATTGGCTCAATATGTGCACACAAGCGCATTATTTCCTCTTGTGGACATCTGCAATTTGGCCTATAATATATGCATAGTATATTTCCCTCAGTAATAGTCAAATTCATTTTGCAGTTCTGGGTGGTATTACCTGTCTCATCCTCTTAGTTTCTAGTTGGTAGTAGTAACTAGTAAGGTGGCAGTATATTCTAAAACTGATGGTTGGATGCTTTGTCTGCATTTCAATGATCGTTAGTCATGCTCATTTTATAGGTGTGATTTTAGAATTCAATCTGGTTGGATAGCAGTTATACCAAATTGCATCCATTGCCTAGAGAAGATTTGGATCAGATTCATTCATCTGATGGATATGGACTAGTAACTAAGGAATAGTACTCATCTAGTTCAAGGTTCTTTTCTGAATTCAGATTGAACTATCCCTTGCATTATGTTTTAGACACTGCTAAGTGAAGACACAGGATCACTTGCTCATATTAAATCTGTTTATTACCTAATCTTTGAGATCACCTATCTTCATGACCTATGAGCAGAGAAAAATTGGGCCTTGCAAAAGTTTGTAGTATATATAATATATGAGTTAGGGCGATTTCTAGAAGTTATAGGTGGGTCCCTCTCTAAATCCTATAACATGAACAAAAGGACATTTTGCACCTACATCAGTTTTTTTTTTTTTTTTTTTTTAATTTCTGTGGGTTAAGTTCTACATGTGACTGTATCTATTTTTGTTGATAAATGATAATGCAAAGGATGCACCAATCAAATTTCCTAATTAGACATAGTGCAACTTCCGTCAGTATTTTTTCAATCTGTTAAATATGGGTTTTTGCTATGAACCTAGGATACTTTGGTATATTACTCCACTTTTTCATTGTCCTAAATCAAACCTCAGATCGCAATTTTTAGAAAAAAACATATTGATACCTACAAGTTCAATTAAATTCTCTATCAAAATATATTTGCATGAAGAATCTGATGAAACGAATTAGATGTCTATGTGTTGGTGATTTTTTCTACAAACTTTGTTTCAATTTTTTTTTTCTACAAACCTGGTCGAAGTTAAAGAAGTTCGACTTAGGGAAAAAAACAAAATGAACTACAATTTAGAATGGAGTGAGTACATGGTTTAGGTTCTGAATTCTGATGTTAAACTCAAACTCTTACATGCTTATACTTGGATAGAGTTGAAAAAACATTGCCTGTTTGAAAACTACATTTGATATCAAAATCTTTGTTATATTTGGCAATAGTTCTTAAGGTGTCGCCTAGGCATCCAGGCGCACCCAGCTCGCCGTGAAAAAAGTGGCGCCTTGTCCCCTAGGCGTTGCCTAGGCGCCGCCTAGGCGTCCAGGCGTACCCAGCACTTGCCTGGCCGCCTAGCCACCTGGCCGCCTTAAGAACTATATTATTTGGTACATAGCTTGGATGAAACCATTTCTGTATTCTATATCTCTATATTCTGCATAAGTAAACATTCTTTTAACTTCCGTTTTTAGTTGTTGGAGGGAGAACAAGCATCGAATCTTTGCCTACATATCATCAGACTAGTGCTATTCTAGTCAGTTTTCATATTGTGTGAACTTTGCATCTCAATTCACTACTTTGAGAATCTATTTTGGCAATGCAGTCTCCGTGTTTTTCTTCCAAGTACCATCCCAAAATTTGGAAAGCTAATTTCAAAATCTTTTTTTTGGGGGCATCTCATCATTTTGCTAATCCTTCAACTTGGATCTTTAGCAATGATCTGATTTCGTTCCGCATATGTTACAAATAAGTTTTATTTGCCTTGAAATGTCTGATAAAGTGATCATGACAAGGATTTTGATGTAAGGTTATTCAATGATTTAGAAGTTGAAACATCGGTTGTCTATTGACATTGGGGAATGATTAATTGGTTTAACTATTTCCAAGCAATGCGGTTTTACTGATATCTGTACTACTTGGCGAATATTTTATGTCATTTACCGAAATATGACCTTGCTCTTTCTCATATGTTGGTGCTTACCATAAATTTCTCGTGGTGTCTTGTAGTAATGCAATCAGCAAACTGAGTTTTCTTTTCCTGTAGCGCTGAGTCCACAATTATAGATTCTTGAAGCATTTTTCCCTGCTATAGCTCCATCACCTTTTGCATTTTTACCCTATTCAGCTTTATTTAATAACTACTTTATATGTGTCTCATGTTGGGATTCATCTCTAGCCTGCCCAATTTTCTTGGGATTAAAAGCTTGCTTGCTGTTGTTGAGTATAGCTTCAGCTCTTTGAAAACTTGCTTCTTTATGCTATATAATTAGAACTGCTGGTCCCACTGGTAGGGTGCAAGTGGTGTACCCAATGGTATTTCTTGGTCAGCTAATTTGTTCATTTACCCCCTTAAAGTTTGTAAGTCCTAAAGCCCTCAACAGGTCGCCCAGAACAAACTCTCGCCAAAGCACACACGAAAACAATAGTATGTGTATGGTGCTGCTCAAAGGCTTGCAGCTTTTCTGGTTTTCTCCTCTCTTTATACACAGCCTTTATACACAGCTGAGAGCTAAAATTGTGTCTGAGATAGCCTCCTAGTTATTGCAGACAATTATTTACTCAGTCAGCCTATTTTATCCTTTACTACCTGCTAGAATGCTACTAGCACTAAAGCCTGAACCTGGACCTTATTTTGCACCTGGAACTAATCTGGACACACAAGATAATTGGATAACAAATTTGTTATGTAGTATGCCATTCTAGTTCATTTTATCAAGTTTCGGATTGACCAAATGATCCAAAACAAGTGGAACTTGCTTCTCTACCCACTGGCAGACATGGCCCTCTGTGCTGACCATTACCTGGAACTTGCTGAGAGGGTTACCTACCAAGGGCCTTCTAGACTCTAGTGAAGTTCTGGGAAATCAATGGATTGGTGGCACCAATTCCCTCAATGCCACTGGAATATATATGCATTCCCTTGGTTGCCATTTCCGTTAAAATCCATTAACTTTCTGTTAAGTTGGGTCTGTCCCCCACTTTGAGGTACACCAACTGCTTCCCCCACTTTCTGTGGCAGCAGATGCGCATTTGTGCGGGAGGGGCAGAGAGCAAAGGTAGGTGAACATAAGGGAGAGGTGAGAGAAGAATACTTGCAGGATGGGCAGGCCTAGGCAGCACATGTGCACGGCTCCCTGCATCCTCCGCACACTCTCACCAGGTGCTGTCGCGCGCACATCGTGCTGCTGCCGATTTGCCTCCGTGGACAGGTCCAGTCATGGTCAGGTAGCATTTCCCCAGCCGCTGCATGTGGCTCCCCTGCGACCACCATGGGTGATCGCCTAGGTGCGGCCGTGCAGAGGTCTGCTGCTGCCTGCTCCACCAGCTGGCCAGAGGTACTCCTAGCTGCTATGGTCCAGCTCAAGGACGTGGTGGCCTGTAATGGTGGTCTATAGCACCCATGGTGTTAGGCTCTTAGCCAACCAGGTTCATGTGAGCACCCACGCCAGCCAGAGGAGCAGAATTATGAGCTTCCACACCACAGCATTGGTAATGCTGGCCTGCCACCCTGTTCGAACTCACTGAGGCAGAGGAAGAGCAGCAGAAGTGCCAGCACGAACATGACGGAGCCTGCTTCTCCCCAGGAGTTGTAGACGGCCAGTGGTGAGTTGCATGTCCCTGTGGCTGCATGCGCCTAGGTGACTGGCACCTGCCCGAGCAGCCGTGTGCTGATGTGCTCGCCCTGATTCGGCCACGCAGTTGGCCCTCCAAGCTCATGCTCACCCCGTCACCCAATGCTTTTCCTGAGTCCAGTTTGTCACCGAATTGGGTGGGTGTGCCTGTGCGGCTGGGAAAGGATAAGTGGATAACTATGGGGGCAGTTGTGGGCCCAAGCTATCAGCGATTGCAACTTAACAGATTTAGTGGGCATGGAGGAAATGCGAATTTAGAATAGTGGCAGTTCAGGGATGTTGGAAATTTCGATGGCTTGGGGATCAATATAAATTCCAGTAGCAATAAGGGAATTTACACATATTCTAGCATGGGAATAGGCTTTTACTTTTCACCCAAGGACAAAGGTTACACCAGGAAGAAAAGCATATATTGTTCGGCTGGTCATATAAGCTGGCTGATTTGCTGTGAGAGAAAAATACTGTTCGAACGGCTGATGAGTTTGGCTGATAAGACAAGCGAATAGGGCGATTGTGCACTTCATATATTCATCTCTCAGCAGTACTGCAAATTGTTGCATTGCTTTTTTGATGCCCTTTGATATCGAATATTGCAACTGTATTTATAAGGGACAGATAAATGATGCAGACATAATGATAGGTTAATGTGATTTTGCTAACATAAACATAATTACAATAGTAATGAAACCGACTCTCTCTTTACTGGTGAATTGTAAGTGTACCTTCTAATTACTATGCCGATTTACTGATATTTGTTGATATTTGGACATTGGACTGCACGTTTGCTACATTATTAATATGGAAGTATACATTCCGGTTACAGTTTTACCCTGTATCTACCTTTCCTTAAAGTATATGCCTTTTTTTTTTTTTGTCTTGCAGAGGATGATCAACAAGTGGTTTGTGCCCATACAAGACTCTGATGAGTCAATTCAACTCAAATCATAACCAGGATGGTTGTTGCAACTTGCAATATTATTGTGACGATGACGAAAAGGAGTATGTTCAGTGTAATAATATGATGTTCGACTGGAATTTCACTGCCGCCTACAATGAGTGCCTCATGGGCTTCTAAGATGTCAATCACTTCTGCCATACACATTATCTTACAGCTTTACTTGCAACCTGGCTTATGATTTTTGGTTCCTGCTTTCGCATATATGTTGACTGATGGCTGTAGAACATAGTAGAATTGCATACTGCAAGTCTGTTGAAAACTTGGGTGGTTCTGCGAGAGCAACTCACATGCGATTGTGAAAAATGGAGAACAAGGAAAGTTTGTTGTTATTACTCCTTAGTGCTGAAATATTGTTTGGGGATCGTACTGGTTTTGTCAAATGGTTAGGGTTGGTTTGGTTTTGTTCAGTAAAGACGTGTGTGGCCAACATGTGGCAAGGCGTTTGGAATATCAGAATACAAATCTATATGGTGGAGCTTAAGGCAAGGTCGTAATGGTCTTTTGGCTTCCAAATGGGTGAAGATCTGCTCTGCTGGAGACTTGCTCAAGGAGCCACAAGACTTGGGTACCGTCTTCTTCAACCCAGCTGCTCTCCAAAATCTGACCGTCTTTGGTGGGGTTGGTTTGGCTAGTGTGTATCCTGCTGTTTTCATTTTTTGTTGTCTGGGCTGAGATGTCGGCTGGGTTAATTCGGGACTTATTTGCCGGTGCAATATCACCGTGATGGGTTGAGATGTCGACTGGGTTCTCTAGGACTTATTTGCCAGTGCGATATCACCGGGATGGGTTGAGATGTCGCTAGCTATTTGATCTCTCTCCTTAATAGCCAGTAGAAGTGTTACTTTTTTATTATTTTTATGTCTCATCTAACTAGCTATTTGCAAAGATATTTTGATAGCTAATAGAATTTCTTCTAGATTAGCTATTTGACAACCATTAGAGAGGCTCTTATGGTGTAACCAATGCTGTGTCTTTTGGCAATAGCAAGAATGAACAACTCCGTGCGACGCAAGATCTTTGTCGAAGCTGGCACATGGAATATACATATGAGCATATGACCACTGTAAAAGCCAAGCCTGACCCCCACACAAACGCTATTGCGCTCTAACTGCCAACCACACGATATTCACCATTTCACTGTACACTGTCTGCGTGAGTCATAATGTACCACGGACCCGGGACCCCCAAGCATTTGTTGCTGCTGCCTTCTGCTATTCTGCTTTCTGATCGTCCAAAACCTCACGTCCACACAGAGTCCGGTGTGCACGCTGTCACGCTGCACAAAGCCACAGACAGCCAGCAACGGCGTGGTGACCATGGCCATGGACATAGCTCACCGAGACTACCTCCTAGTCACGTTCCACACCTTCCTCGGCGTCGCCACCCTCCTGCTCTGCGTCCTCGCCGAGCTCTTCATCTTCGCCTCCCGATGCCACGCGGCGCTCTATCTCGTCCCCGTGGCAGCGCTGCTCCTCTTCAACCGCTTCCGGCGCCGTGCCGCGGCCACTGACATCGGTCTAGTGGACTTCTCGTGCCTGAAGCCGCCGCGCCGGCTGCGCATCCCGGTGGCGGGGCTGCTCGAGCACTTCAGGCTCATCGGCTGCTTCGACGACGGCAGCGTGGAGTTCATGACCAAGGTCATCGAGGCCAGCGGCATGGGCAACGAGACCTACTTCCCGCGCTCGCTGCACTACATCCCGCCGGCGGCGACGCACGCCGACGCCGTCCAGGAGGCGCACACGCTCTTCTTCCCCACGCTCGACGACCTCTTCGCCAAGACCGGCGTCCCGCCGTCGGCCGTGGGCGCGCTCGTCGTCAACTGCAGCGGCTTCTGCCCGGCCCCGTCGCTCGCCGCCATCATCGCCGCCCGCTACCGAATGCGCGCCGACGTCAGGGCCTTCAACCTCTCCGGCATGGGCTGCGCCGCGGGCGTCGTCGGCGTGGACGTCGCGCGGCGGCTCCTGCGCGCGCACGCCGCCGCCATCTCCTACGCCGTCGTCGTCAGCGCCGAGATCGTCACCGTCGGGTGGTACAGCGGCAGGGACCAGGGCAAGCTGCTCCTCAACTGCTACTTCCGCACGGGCTGCTCCGCCGCGCTCGTCACCAGCAGCAGCAGCAGCGCGACGACGACGGTGCCGGTCAAGTACCGGCTGGCGAGCCTGACGCGCACGAACCTAATCGCCAACGACCGGAGCTACCGCTCGGGGTACCGCGAGGAGGACGACGAGGGCATCACCGGCTTCACCCTCGGCCAGGGCGTGGGGCGCATGGTGAGCGAGCTGCTGCGCGCGCACCTCGTGACGCTCAGCCTGTCCATCCTCCCATGGCGCGAGAAGCTGCGCTACGCGCTGGCGCTGCTCCTGTCGTCGTCCCGTCGCCGGCGCCGGCGCCTAGCAGGCGACAGTCACAGCAGCGGCAAGCTCTCCTCCACCCGCCCCGCCGCCGTGCCGCTGCCCGACTTCCGCAAGGCCGCGGACCACTTCTGCCTCCCGTCGTCGGGCAGGCCGATGATCTGGCGCCTGGGCCAGGGCCTCGGGCTCGGCGAGCGCGAGATGGAGGCGGCGCTGATGACGTTCCACCGGTTCGGCAACCAGTCGGCGGCGTCGCTGTGGTACCAGCTGGCGTACCTGGAGGCCAAGGGTCGAGTCCGCGCGGGCGACACGGTGTGGCAGCTCGGCGTCGGCAGCGGCCTCAAGGCGAACAGCGTGGTGTGGGAGCGCGTCGCCGGCCACGAAGACGAGCGTGAGCTGGGGCCGTGGAAGGATTGCATCCACAAGTACCCTGTCACGGAGACGTGAGTGCCATGCATGCGACCTGGTTTGGTTCGTCCGTCGACGTTCCATTCCATTCCAACTGGGATCATCAAGTGATCGATCGATGTTCTTGCATTGAAGAAGAAAACACTTCATGTCCGTACGTCCCAATCGAGTTTCCTAGATACTCCTATCCTACGTAACGGAGTGAGTGTTAGTCAAAATAATATTACTGGTAGAAGTCGCATTTCGCATATATGCCTTGCAATGGGTTTGTGGTTTGTGATCGATCAAGGCCATATTCCATGCCGTTTTTTTCACTCTTTTCTCCATCACATCAATTTCTACCCGTATATATGGAGCAAAATGGATTTGTGGTTTTGTTGAAATCATCAATCCTAGTTGGGCCACGATTGTATTTACCAAATTGTGAAATATATTTTTTTCCCATTTTCATCTAAACAAGGCCTAAGTTGTGATATATATTTTTTCCCATGGAGAAAAAGTAACTCCTACAAGTTTCAGTGTGCGCAAGGACAAAGGATTCAACACGAGGGGCGACAAGATCTAGCTGCCTGGCTGGCTCACCCTCACCTGCATTTGCATAGCTGCCTGGTTTGGCTTCACCCTCAATGCATTTGTACCGCTGTGTGTGCCTGCGTTTGTGCTTCACATCTTGAACGTTTTTGACTTTCGAATATTGTACATTTTTTATACAAATCATTGATAAATAAATCGCTGTTTCTAATGATAAAAATAAGTCATAAAAAATAATTAGAAAATTTTAAATTTTTTTAAATAAGAGTAGTACAGTTGTTCATTTATTTGTGAGACGGAGGGAGTACAGTACATGGCAAGAAGTCAAGAACTGTGTCCATCATGGCTCCTGCAGCAGTAGCAGTAGCTAGTAAATGTGCGGCAGGTACGCTTGCCTAACGTTCGTTCATCGTACGCTGTCCAGCATCTCAGCTGATGATGAGGGTGAAGGAAGACAACGCACGTTGTGGAGAGTTACGACTGCCTATCCTTTTACCAATCGACCGGACAGACGCAGTAAAATGTCGTAGTAGTAAAAAGGTTAGAGAGATCCACTAAAATGTCCTGATTTGGTGAATCTTCTTTTTGATGCTGTCATATTCATCTTAATCCATATGTATTGGGGTGGATTGAAGTATAAATTAGTTTAAGTTCTACTTCAATTCACTCTAATATTCACTCCAGTATGTATGGATTGAAAGAAAAAGTGTACCTAAACAAGCCATAAGTTGTTACCTGAAAGGTATATTTTGAATCAATGGGCACGAGATGTAAGAACAGGGATTATTCAAGATATGCAAGGGAGATATATATATAGTTGAAAATGCTAAGTTAGACGCTGCGCTGCGGTGCAAAAACCTTTGCAAAATATCCCTTCCTGTGGCTTCAAGAGCTGCTGATTCCGAAGACCATTGCTTGGTTGTGGAAAATGAAGTTTACAATTTGAGTAAGCAAGTGGAAGAAAAAAAAATCAGAGGAACTCCTCATACCGACGTTGAACAGCCTAGTGCTCAAGCACCATTCAGTTTACCTGAACAGCTTTGCAAATTCGCTGGTTTGATGAAGAAAGGCAGAAGGGTGGATTAAAATTAAAATGAATGAAAACTTGGGCCGAGAAACTTCACAAGAAAGAAAGAAAGAGAACAAGCAGAAAATAAGCAAGCCTATTCAACATGAAGAAAGTGAATCTTTAGTAGTTCTATTAACTAAGTTCTTATGGTATGCGGGCGCATAAAAATAGCATCCTTATATTTACGTTGATCATGGTATTTTTTTTTTTCTATTATTCTCTCTCCTTTAGAATTCAAGTGTTGTTCTGACATACCCTCACTCCTTGGAATGGTTATAGATGGCTGGCACTTTTAGAAAACTTGTTATATGTAAGTATAGGTTAAATATACATGTTGCATTAAATTGAGAAATCATCAACACTAAATTATTTATGTTCACAGACTGCATTTTAGAGGCAAGATGAAGTCTGCTAATGTGTGATGCAAGCTTTGAACATGAAAATAGGAGCATAAGTGCATAATCTTGGTATAAGCAAAAGGATCTTAGCTTAGCCATATGCTCTTTTTGTTAAGCATATGCTCTTTTGTGAACGTAAGTCTGCAGTTGGGTGATGAAAGATGTTGTACTCCCTTCGTCCCATAGAGTTTGTCACATAAAAACTGTGTCTGTGAGGGGGGGCAGAGTTTTTTAACGACAAAGTCCATGGGATAGAGGGAGTATATGAAAATAGGAAGAGAGAACCTCGATACATACAAAAGATCTCAGTTTACCATTTGCTCTCTAGAGTAATACTATATATGATATTACCGTAGGCTATCAAGTGTAAATGAGGAGGGATGATTGTTTTGCTAACACGCTACATCCTAAGAGCCCTGACTCGAGAGAAATGAATATTATTATTTTGGAGAAATAGGTTTCATTTTCCTTTCTTGGTAGGCTTGTAATTAATAAATGCATTAGGTGGCTGGTCATGCAACGTCGTCAACGTGCGATGATCCTCCGCGACCACAAAGGCCCCTCTCTTCTCCATCTCCGGCAAATTTAGAAAGAGGTTTATGGGAGGCCTGGTACTAGAGACGAGAGAGAGGAAGGAGGCAGCAGCTTTGGGGTGGAGTGCTGGAGAAGGGGACTATGGTCATGACGATGATGAGGGAGAGGATGGTCATGATGATAAGGGAGAGGAAGGAGTTCGCCTCAAACACGATAGGATCTCGACGGAGCTCAAGGGCTGTGGCCACGAGAAAGGAGTTCGCCGCAGACACGGTAAGGTCTCGGCGAAGCTCAAGGGTTGTGACCACGAAAGTGGAGCTCTGACAAAACCATAGCACGTTGCCGTGGGGCGCACGTTTTCAAAAAATACCACGTGTCACTCGATATCCGTTTTCAAAAAATACCACGTGTCACTCGATATCGTCGTCTCTCTTAATGGGCTTTTCTATAGCAGGGGACAGGTGGGAGATCTTCATACAAGGCATAGGCACCAAACGCCATCGTAGATGCGGGTAAACAGGCTATTATTGATCCAAAGACCTCTCCGCCATTCTCCCAATACAGTTTCAAGGCGATTTCGCAAACTAGCGAGTTCGCAAATAGCAACACATAACCCTATTACCAGTTTTTGCTACTGCTACTACATTCCCAGTTTTTGCTACTGCTACTACTACAAAAGAGGAGAAAGTTAGACTGATAATTTTGACCTACTCTTTGGATTGGAAATATAGGATTAGGCAGTTGACTTCAGAAATGCGCCACTACTATTCCGAGCTGGTTGACTTTAGAATGCTGCGCCGCTACTCATCCGAACTGGAATCAGTCACGGCAATCTCTTCCTCCTCCCCCTCCCCTTGATGGTAACCGCCAGTCTGCTGGCCTTGTGATTCTCCGTCGCCAACAAGCTGCTCCCCATCGTACATGGCTTGCTGTTGGAAATTGAGGAATTCAGCATTGGTTGGGAAAGCCCAAAAGTGAGTCGGCTGGTTGACCGCGCCGGCCTGCTGCGGAACCATCCACATCGCCGCCGGCGGAATCATCTGTTTGCCTTCACCCATCGCGCCGGCTCCCGCGCCGGGGCTAGGCGCCGGGATGGCGATGAACGGAATGGCGCCGGGGGGCGGCGCGGGGGCAGAGGCCGGGGCAAGGCCGCTGGACACCGAGATCGCCCCGCCGCCGTTGGCTTGGAGGAGGGGTCGGCGACGACGGGGTAGTACGCCGCGGGGGCAGGTGCCGCGGGCCCCGCCGCGGCGCGCGTCGGCTGGAGCTTGCGCCGGCGCTTGGTGCCCGGCTCCTGCTCCTCGCCGCCGGCGTCCGCGGCGGCCGGCTCGGCGGGGGGGAGGCGGAGGACGCCGTCGGCGCCCGTGACGGCGATCGCGGGGACCGTGCCTGTGCCCGTGGCGGCGATGAGGGCCGGCTCCGACTGCTGCAGCAGCCAGCGGATGGTCTCGCCGTCGTTCTTGTGCCCCAGGTCACGCGTGAGGCGCTGCACCCGCGCCGCGCACGCCCCCCGCCATGCGTATGCGCCGCCCGCGGCCCTCCACCTTGGTGTGCCGGTCGCGGTAACGCGGCGCGGGACGCGGGTTGGATACCTGAAGCCCGCCGCCCAGGAACTCCACCGGCACGGGCTCCGGCTTCGGCAGGCCGGGCCCGCCCGCCTCGGCCGAGTCCATCGCGTCTACCGCCAGGGCCCCCGCCGCAGTACCGTTGCCGATCGCCTCGGGTGCGAGGTAAGAGCGCCTTCGTGCCCTCCCCACCCCTGCCCGGCGCCCCGGACTCCATTGAGAGATCGGATTGGCCCTTCGCTTGGTCTCCCCTTCTTCTTCTTCCCGTGGGGTCTGTTTTTGATTTGGGTGCGGCGGCGGCGCCGTCTTTCGGGAGATGAATGAATCGCCCTCGCATTTTATTAGTCTCTCTGGATGATGGGTCCCGCGAATAGGGTTATGGGGCCACCGCTGAACGGGCCGAACTTGCCGAAGGAGTTGGAATGGGACGATTTGGCCCACTGCAGCTACAGCCTGCAAGGAAGCGAAAACCTTTTTCATTTTTTTATTTTTAAAATATATTGTTTAAATATCTTTTTGGCACAAATAAAAATGTCTAGAAAAAATATACTTATGCTTCAACTTTAAAACAGAGAAATCTAAATACAGCCGTGCCTACTGCCAAAATTCAAATATGCCACATAAACTGGTAGAAAATTGATATAATATTTGAACTGGCACATGTCCTATTTTAGGGTGCATTTAATTTGGGAGCGAGATATGAGCTCACTCCGTCTCAGCGTTTGGTTGGACGATAAGAGAAACGAAACCGTTCTTAAAAGGGAATGTTTTTTCAAAGGTAGTGTTTCTTACGATAATGTTAAATTTGTCAAATAGTTGCATTTGAGTTGGATTCAAAATTTCAAAAAAAAAAAAAAGAGCCGCAAGCCACCGCCCGGGCCCACGGCCCACCCCCGCTCCATCTCGAGCTGCGCTGCGCCGCCGGTGTCCGCTGATGCCAATGCGCTGCCCCCAGCGCCCTTTTAATGGAACGCTGCCCATTTTTTGCCTACTCTCTCTCTCTCTCGCCCTTGCTCGCCCGGCCCGGGGGTTGCTTCGCTCCGGGGGAGCTAGGGCCTCGCCCTTACCGCTCCACGCACCCTTCCGAACCCACCGCCGCGCTGCATTGCCTCGGCTAGGCCCCTCGCGCGCCCCCTCCTTCTGCGGTCGCAAACGCTGAAGTCGCCTGAAGTTCGAATCGAACTTCCGGCGCCCTCACCCACGCCACCGCGCTCGCCCGTAGCTTTGCCGCCGCCGCCCCTAGACCGCCATGCACGCTCTAAGCCGCCCGCCCGACCCCTGGTCGGCCATGAGTTGAGCTCGGTGAGCCAAGGCTTTTTGCCCCGCCGCCCGGGAGGAGGCAATTGCGTTCCTACCTCCGCCAAACCTCCGGTCATCGTCGCCCGCGCCGTCGGCGTCACTTGGTCCGCTGCCTTCCTCCCCCGGCCGGTGGGGTCGGTTTGACCCACTGGGCCCGCATGTCACGGCTCCTGGTCCACTGGACCGGGTGCATCTAGCCTTTAGGGTTTCGGTTTTTGTTTTATTCTTTTTCCGAAAAAGCGTTTAAAATGCCTTTTGATTTTATTGCTGGTGCAAATGAACTCCAAATTTGATGATTCTTGTTTTGCTAGGTTTCTAGTGAGTAGATCTATCTGTGAAAAATATGTGGTGCAATTTTTGTGGTACTTTTCTGTATAGATTTATTGAATTGATTAAAAGGCTGAAAACTGGTTAAATGCATGGTAAATTGTATATTGCTCTGAAAAATGGATTCTTGTTTTGCTAGACTCTATTTGTGATGTAGTTGCTGGGAAAAATATATGATATGCAGGGGAGGCCTAATTCTTGTATGATTTTTTAATAAATAAAATATGCCTTGATAATTTTTACTGACTGCTCTTGGGAAGGAGAAATTTGCCGTTTAACACTTTTCACTGGGGCGCATTTCTGGCCTGTTGCTTCACTTTTTGTGTAGACTGTTATACTGGGTTGGGGGCCCTGGACATGTCCAGAGCCCCAGCATTACGATGTTAATACTCTGTCTGTTCTGCTTCTTCTTTGTCTCGACACGTCTCGTTGCATCCTCCTCCCTCCTCATGTCAGATAGTCGTGCCCCCACGTCGTCCATTACACATGCCGCCAAGAAGCCTCACCTTGCTGGTTGCACGGACAATTTGCTTTGTAGTAACTGCCAAAATCTCCCCGGACGTTTTTTGAAACCTAGAATGGAGAAGGATGCGTGTTGCTTGGCAAGGACTATAACTGGATAGCCCCTGAATATTCTGAACAAATTCCTTTCATAAACTCATTCACAAGTGGCAACAACATAATCGAAATTCAGATGTAACGAACTAACATCCACACCACACGTCAGGGTCTCAGGGTCAGACTTTCATAATTATTATTGCAAAAGTATCTCACTAGTAGTTTCCTATCTTGTAAGTGAACACTTCGCGCACACCACTCTTCAAATGGGTATGTGTTGGCACTCAAACTATTCCTAGGCCAATTTTAAGAGGTCTATGATAGTTTTGGCCCAATCTAAGAAAAATTCTATAATGTGATATAATAATAGTACCATATTAGTTTTGCAACGGGATAAAACCATCTCCCCACCTCGTAAAATAGGGGTATATGATCGATTGATGTATCCAACATCCAATCGCTCTTTTTTACATCTACAACTACTCGTTTTATCCTCTTGCAACTCCATATTGTTCATCGTTTGGTCCGACGACCAAGCGTAGCACCCTAGACTTGCAACAGTGACCTAGGCAACCCAACAACGCTTTTTTTTGCCGCAAGACGGGCCCCTCCTAGACAAAAATTTTGACTCTTCTTTTGCTAGTTTTTTTTTAGAAATTAGCCGCCCTTTGTCATCATGCAAACACAATTGGTTAGTCATGGTGGTTTGCTCGTTAAATTTCTCCGTGCTTCACCATGTAAGTGTGATATCTTCTCGATTGTTTTTTTTGGTCTATGGTGGTCCGAGTGATCTAGTCCTAGTTGAGAAATGGGATATTTGGTTTGAGGAACCATCTCATTTTAGATAAGATAGTGTATCAAGGGGTTATTCCTTCATGTGATTGCTATATTTCTCGTACTAGTCATATTTTTAGCTATGAGAAATGGGATAGTGATAATACATATATTTATTCTACGAATCAAACAAAAAGTTTAGTAGTGACTAGTGAGAAGATGATGGACTATTTCAATCTTCAAATCAAACATCCTATTAACCTCTAGAACCATTTTAAATTCATAGAATGAATAAGTCCATTATCACTACCCCATTTCTCATAAGCTAATAATACGAGGAATATACCTACCACATGAAGGGGTGTTTTTTACATAAATTTGCTCAATTTTAAAATTTTATTTAGAATAACTCTAATATCTAATACAATGATACTAATTTTAAGTTATCATTTCTGTGTTTTCATATAGATTTGATAAAATTTATAAAAAATGATTTAAAATAAATCTAGAAGTTGATTTATTTGAAACCAAGGTCTCTCCATCTTAAAAATAATAGAATTCTTACTTCCTAAGAAGTCAAACAACTTCAAATTTGATCAAATTTATAGAGAAACTACTAAATATCATTTATGGCATATACCAAATAAATATATTAGATTGGTTATATGAGATACATTGGACCTTTTACTAATATAAATATTGATATTATTTTAAAAATTTAATTGTGTATTTTTTAAATGTGTCCTATTCCAAACCTTTTTTTTTTTTTTTTAAAGTTTTTTGTCCGACCCAAAGCCAGAGGTTTTTTTACTGTACTACTAGTTGCCTAAAAAACTGGTAAAAAGAATAGGCGCCTCGAGCCGTTTGTCGTGTTTCGTGTCTGTGTGTGCGTGCCTCTGAGCCTCACGTGCCGTGCCGGAATCTCGCAGCCATCGCGATCGATCCAGCAGCCGCCGAGCTGAGCTGACGACGCTGACGAGGCTGAAAATTTCCACGAACATATAGATCCGCATCGTCGACCCATCCGTGATCCGTCCTCCTCCCGACGGTGCGCCAGCCTGCCAGAGTCCGACGCAGGCGTAGTCGCTCCCAGCCAGTAGAGCCCACGCCTTCGCCGCGCTCCGTCTCCGTGTGAGTGGAGCGTACGGGCGCCGGCTGGCGGCCAGAGAGCGAGGGGATCGAGGAGGCTCGGCTGAGTGGCGGAGATGGAACGCAAGGATGTCGGGATCCTCGCCATGGACATCTACTTCCCGCCCTCCTGCGTGCAGCAGGTAAAATTCTTTCTTTCCCCCACTCCCAACTGTGCGCGCTACTGTTTCTGCTCTGCTGCTACGAGCGCCTCCGCTGCGGGGCGACTCTGATCTGATTGATGCTTCCGATCCGCGTCTCTGGGACCTTTCCCATTGGCACATTGCAGTGTAGTAGGAGACGGGGCTTAGGATTGTGCTTGTCTAGGAATTGAGGGAAGTATTTGGCCAGATGGGTCTCATGTGTGGAATTGTCGCCCCTTGTTGTCCAAACCTTAGATTTTCGTGATTGCCGTGCAGTTTAATGCCGTTGGAGATCAAATCCATAGTTAGATACGTGGTTTTTAAGATTATATTCAAATATATGGAGCTCCAGTAAATTTGGAGAGTTCGACCTCTAAACATCCGTGTGAATACGGGAAATTGAGCATTTCAAGTAAAATGCGAGAAGGTCCGGCTAGCTGGTGTTTGTTTGGCGAGCGAAAATTAGGCTCGTGGTTTTCATTTTAAATCTCATAGCTGATGACTTTTAATGTAGGAAGCACTTGAGGCCCATGATGGGGCGAGCAAAGGGAAGTACACCATTGGGCTTGGGCAAGATTGCATGGCCTTTTGCAGTGAGGTGGAGGATGTCATCTCAATGAGGTATGTACTCTTCTTTTTTATTGCCCACGTTAAGCAAGACTGTTAGTCGGTTGCATGTTATATTCACATACATCCTTTCCCCATCTAGTTCAACACTTCCCGATGCATACGTTGTGTTGTGCGGGAGATGCATATAGTTGGTATTCTAAGGGAGTATGTAGTTGCTATTTTGGATATAGGTTTACATTCGGATTTGAACCCTCATGGAAGAGCTAATTGCTTGCAGTTTGACGGTTGTCAATTCCCTGCTGAAAAAATACAAGATTGATCCCAAGTTAATCGGTCGCTTGGAGGTCGGAAGTGAAACAGTTATAGACAAAAGTAAATCTATCAAAACTTGGCTGATGCAGATTTTTGAGGTTTGTTCATCTAACTTTGTAAAATCTCCCAAGTACCATTGACACACATGTACAAATACAATATTTTCATTGCAACTACACCTTTTAAGTAAAACGTCTTCATTTGCTTTTAATCATTTAGTTTTCCCAAAATGTTAATTGTTGTTAGCATCTGTTCACAAAACGCAGGAAAGTGGTAATACTGACATTGAAGGTGTTGACTCCAGTAATGCATGTTATGGTGGGACAGCAGCCCTACTGAATTGTGTGAATTGGGTTGAAAGTAACTCCTGGGATGGCCGTTATGGTCTTGTCGTTTGCACGGATAGCGCGGTTTGTCACCTAGCCTTCCTTTTAAGCATCAGTTTTGTAATTGGTTTCTCCTTTTAGAACACACAATCACTTTCTGCCTTCTCTTTTGCCTATTGTGATGTTCAGGTTTATGCGGAAGGGCCAGCTCGTCCAACAGGTGGTGCTGCTGCTATAGCAATGCTCATTGGTCCTAATGCTCCAATTTCCTTCGAGAGCAAATACAGAGCTTCTCACATGGCTCATGTTTACGATTTCTACAAGCCTGATCTTGCAAGTGAATATCCGGTTAGTTTTTGTTTCATAAAGCCATTTGTACTAGTCTATAGCATCCCCCTGACCTTCAAGAGTCGAGACCATATTGAATGTTTCTGGCTATCCATCTTAGATTTCAACATTTTTTACAACAGCACATTCGTTCCAGGTTGTTGATGGTAAACTATCCCAAACATGCTACCTGATGGCTCTAGACTCGTGCTACACACAGTTCTGCAACAAGTGAGCTGCTGCGCCTTTTCCCCTTTCCTTTTAATAATAATTAGATTATATTTGGTTAAATTTCACTTGTGTCCCACTGCAATTTCTGAAACTAGGTATGAGAAGATAGCGGGTAAACAATTCTCAATTTCTGATGCGGAATATTTTGTGTTCCATTCTCCGTACAACAAGGTAAGATACAAATAACCAATGGTGTAAATGAAGATCGATAACTGCTCTGAAAGTTTTCCCCTTCTTTATTGTTTCTAGATTTGGCCTTGGAAGGTTAACTTATCCTCTTATTCTGTTATTACAGCTCGTGCAGAAGAGTTTCGCTCGACTTTACTACAATGACTTCATGCGCAACTGCAGGTTTGTACTCTTTTATTGAGCTTCCTCCTTTTCTGAGAAAAGTTGAGTTTCACTTCACAATTTGTCTTAGGTCAAACAGTATATAGCAATCAGTTCTGGAGAATCTTACAATGTCAGATGGAGGGTACTCTTTTTTTTACACATCAAGTCCAAGTTGATCTGTTAACTGAACTTCTATACTTTTGCCAGCTCTGTTGATGATGATGCTAAAGAGAAGCTCCAGTCTTTTTCAAATTTGACTGGTGAAGAGAGCTACCAGAGTCGCGACTTGGAAAAGGTATTTTATCATTTTGTTAGCAAATTCTATCATGTAGGAAATTTGTGATCTGATGAAAAATTTTTTTGCCTACTTTGCAGGCCTCGCAACAAGTCGCGAAGCACCTCTATGACATCAAAGTTCAGCCATCGACTCTGCTTCCGAAACAAATTGGTAACATGTATACTGCATCCCTTTATGCTGCATTGGCATCTGTGCTATATAACAAGCATGATAGTCTGGTGAGCCCTGAACCTTTAAATTGTTTATTGAGTCATTCTGTAACCATAGTTCTTGAATGCTGATAATTACCTGCTTGTTTCCTTACAGAATGGACAAAGAATTGTTATGTTCTCTTATGGCAGTGGCTTGACATCCACTATGTTTTCATTAAGGCTAAACAATGGCCAGCATCCCTTCAGTCTATCGAACATTGCTTCAGTTCTTGATGTCACCGAGAAGCTTCAGTCAAGACATGAGGTAAGCCCTTCCCATTCATGCTTGTCGATCATTGTTTCTAATTGACCAATGCACTTCCTTGCACTGCACTGACATGCTTTCTTCTACCTCCTGCAACCAGACCTTGCCTGAGAAATTCGTTGAGACACTGAAGCTGATGGAACACCGATATGGCGCAAAGGACTTCGAGACGAGCAGAGACACGAGCCTGCTGCAGCCGGGCACATTCTACCTCACCAAGGTCGACTCCATGTACAGGAGGTTCTATTCCCAGAAGCTGGCCGAGGAAGCAGTCGGCGGCAAAACCAAGTGCTGCAACGGGTTCGCAAATGGCCACTAGTGTGGTGCACGTGCCGTGAATTGCTAGGTCGCCCTGCACTGTTGCTCATCATTCTCCGTGTTTTGATAATGCTCGTGGCTAGCATTCAGTCTAGCGTTTTTCTAAAATAATATAATTGTTCTTCGAAGCTGTTCCCCCATAGATCAGCTAGTTTTGTATTTTATTTATCTGACCAATGAGATTCATCAGTGTCTCGACATTGTTTCTCTTTGTTTCTCCTTTCACTGGCAAGAGTTCTTAGAAATTAGTCTGAGAAAAGTACGTGCTCTCTCCATTCCAAATTAAACTATAAGATGTTTTGTCTTTTCCAGATATACAGTTTTTGTTATATACTTATATAGTTATATATATACAAATAATATATTTGATAAAAGTCAAAACGTTTTATAATTTGAAACAAAGTGAGTATAAATTATAAGACTAGGCTTTCAGACATAGTGATGCTGGTGCGGCCAGGGTAGCCTTCGAATGAGCCCCCCTGGGAGCTGGGACTGGGAGGCATGTAGCTTAAGTTTACAGTTTGGCAAAGGGCACTAAGTGATAATTTGGATTCATTCATTCCACCTTGAATTGGAAGGGGTTTGGGGGTATTAGAACTATTTTTTCTTCAATATCCTCCAATCCCCAAGTGAAATGGTAGATCCAAAAGAGCCATAAGAGTATCTCAACCCACAATCTTGTTTTTTTTATAAGATTAAAATAAAATTCTCTCTAACAGCTACTTATCTCAACTCGCAGTCTGTCTGAAATATACTTATGAAATGCAGATCTAGGCACTCATTCTTCCTTAGATGGGGAAGTGCATTTGCTAGTTCGAAAGAAGCTGAATCCTGGTGCAAATGGAATTTCAATTTTCAAATGATTATTCTGTTTCGTAGCATGCAGCGTAGACTTAGGTCTTGTTTAGATTGCGCAAAAAGATGGAAAAAATTCAACTTTGCAACTGTAGCACGTTTCGTTTGTATGTGGCAAATATTGTCCAATCGTGGACTAACTAGGCTCAATAGATTCGTCTCGTGATGTACAACTAAACTGTATAATTAGTTATTTTCTTTACTTACATTTAATGCTATATATACGTGGGTACAAACTTGATGTGATGAAGAGGGTGAAAAAAGTTAGAATCTAAACAAGACCTTAATTGGTAAATAACCTTCCCTAAAAGAGTCAAGGTGATAAGACATGAAATTCCCTTTTGAAGGATATCCTATTGACTTTTATGCCATACTAGGGTAAAGCTAGGACACAGTGAAGAATCTCTACTATAATGGAATACTTAAATTATACTCCGTCCACCCAAAAATACGTCCCCCACTGAGAGCCTCCAACCATTTGCACCCCATAAAATATACCCAGGAATTAGTCTCTATTAAAATCAAAGGCTAATAAACATCCCACTCAGATTTCAACACGATCCAATGGCCAGCGTGCCTCTCAGGCTTCAACGCCCTGACCAGGCTTCGACGTATGCCGCTGGAGGCTTCAACGCACGCACGAAGGAGAAAAACAACGGAAGGAAAGAACTTTCCCGCACGGCTCCAAACACAAATAAAATAAAACAATAAAATAAGGAAGGAGAAAACAACGGAAGGAAAGAAAATTTCCGGAACGCACGCCTGCAACTTCGCATCACCGGCCGACCGCTCCGACGCACGCCGGCTGAAACATCTCCCTCCGCATCGCTGGCCGATCGCTCGCCTCTTCCTTCTCCATGGTGATGACCGGTGACGATGGCTGATCAGACGCACGCCTACAACTTCGCATCGCCGGCCAATCGCTCGCCTCTTCCTTCTCCACGGTGATGACCGGTGACGGTGGCTGATCAACTGCTGTGACCTAGGCCGTCCTGGCGGCGAGGTTATGACTGGTCCTCCGAACAACTCCGGCATCTGGGACATCGGAAAACCTCGCGTCTCTCACCGTCTCCCCCGCTCTCTCGATCGCCGGTGGACGCTGCTGTGATATCGACACTGCACTCCGGCATCTGGGAGCCGCTAGGACGCGCCACCTCCAGGACGCCGCGTGCCGCCACTCCGCGCCGCTGCTGGGGCGCCGCGACGCCGCCTAGGAGCCACGCCGTTGCCAGTGCGCCGCGCCGCCAGGGAGCCAGGCTACCTGCCACCGGATCCACACCTCGCCTCCCCTCCCTGCCCCGCCCCCGCCACGTTGCGTTGGATTACGTACCCTTGGGTGGGCGGCGGTGCTGCAATGGCGATGGCTTAGGGCTAGGGCTGGGGACCATGGGAGCGGGGCTGCGGGTCATGCATGGGATGTGGCGGCGACACCAACATGAGCGGTGCTGAGGCGGCCCCACCGTTGGCGGCGGGGGCGGCAGTGACTTGGGCTGTGGCAACAGCATGGACGGCGGCAGGTGACCCCTCATTGACTTCCCCAACAGCTTCGCCTTCATCGTCACCACGTCTGCATACCAGGATGGTTAGCAACCGTCGCCGCCGTCCCCATTTCATCCCACGCGTTCCCGCATTATAAGAGCGTCACTTGTCTATCAGCATTCAGTCATTTTTAGTTCTGCATTAGTAAAGTCCAATGCCAGTATCGATTGCATATGTTGTTTAATCCCTGGTAACAGACATGCCACCTTTAGAGCTCTTTTTTTCCATTTGACATCATGAGGGCTGCTGATTCAAAATTTGTATACCTGTCTATCAAAATCGATTTAGATTTCTCTACAGACTACATATGTTTCTATGCTGTCATTTTTTCTGCCTGCATAGTTAGCACTTTGCTTTACCTCGAATCATAATTTGCATGTCTGCATAGTTAGCATTTTGCATAATTTGGCTGCTCATAGTAAGTTGGCTCTTCACAGCTGCTGGTAAGCTATTTGGCTGCTCATAGTAAGTAGCGACTGGACTCACTGAAAATTTTCTGATTCAAGATTATAGATTTCAGCATTTGATTCATTTGCTCTATTTTCTCATGCAGGTACACAGGCACCAAATCTGGTGGAAGGTTTGACACAAAAGTGATGGCTCTATCCTACATGGTGGGGAACACCATGACTATGGTAAGCACATTGGCGTGTCTTTTTCTTTGTGAGGAAGTACAATTCCTGAAGTTAAGGATTCTTTCTTGCTAATTGAGTATGTCAGTTGGGCAACTGAGGCCTGAATCTCATTGAATCTTGCAGGTATTAAGACCTAGACTATTATATATTGATAGTTTTCTGGTAGCTGCGATCAATCTCAACTACTGCCAATTGGCTGGCATCCATGTTGTTGATTATTGTTGTCAGGTTAGTAGGATGAGCTGTGGATTAAGATTTTCATTATTGTTTGTAATTTCAGGAGTGTCATCCTCTTGCTAGAGAGGGCACACCCCTCTGCGTCTCCAGCAAAGGTTCAGGCCGAGGCACCAAGGAGAGTTGTAGCAACGTGGTTGATATGCAGCAGGAGGGTGTTAAAATTTGAGACGCTTGATAGACAAGTAAGCAGAGGGTTCAGTTCAGTACTGCATGCTGATTATTTTGAGTCCATAGATAGATGTAACAAAACACAGTGTCTCTGATTCAGTCATCGTTCAGTTGTAAGGTTCAGTCCCATCTGGTTTACTCTTTGATTCAATTTTGCATACTTTTTATTCACCAGCGCTGGCCACCCATGGTGAGATGCTTAGGGCCATGATATAAGCATATGGATTTCTTCTCAGGTTTCCTATTTGCTTTATTTACCTTTTTTGTACAGTGATTTTGTTTTGTTTTGTTAAAAGTAGTAACTGATTCTTCTTCCATTCTTCCCAATAAAATCAGCAACTGATGCTTCTTCCATTTTGTTGTCATGCAAGGTTCTAGGTGCCACTGAAGTATATGGTTGCATAAGCTGTACATCAATTTATTTCATGAGTGCCTTATTGGCATCGACAACTGAAGTAGAAGTACTCTTAAATATCTTTGTGTTACTTCTTTCTAGATGGTTTGTATTTTCAATGCTCTGCTTTCAGTAAGTGCTATGAGTCATTGCTTGTATGTTCCTGATAAAGAAGTTGGACATGTCGTAGGAACAGAGAAAACCTCAGTTGCTGCCTCATTGGTTGGTTGGTCAGGCATGCTAACTCTATAGGCACCTATGTTGGATCAATATGTTAGCCATGCTGATTTTCTTTACTAACCCGTGTGTTGAAGAAACAATAAGACCTTTTGCTTCACAGGTCGATCGCAATAGCAGTAATGTCAGGGGAGTTGCCAGACATGAAAATGCTTGCACTCTTCAGATGTGGAGCTGTCCTCCTTAGGGTGGCTAATTGCACAGTGAATGATCTCCTCTGGTTATGCTTTCTTTCTACCGTGACATTGTAGTTCAGTTCATGTGCCACTGTCTCAAACTGAAGAGGAACTGAAAGATAGCATTCAGAGCTTTCCTGGTATGCATCATGTTGTCCTGTGGATTCCATTTACTGATTGAATTCATAAGTGTTAACTCCTGAAAATGTGCTGAGCTCTAATATCTCAACAATAATATTGTTGTAATGGTCATCATTTTATCTACAGTATATATAGTCTTTGATTTGAAGAACTACTACTTCCTATTTCAATACCAGATGGCCATTCTACAGAATTTTGCTCTCACAAGGACATGCAGCGGCAGCCATGACAACACTGCTTTTAGGGGCAGTCGAACCAAAAGAGCCCAAAGATGCTATTTATTTTAATTTTATGATTTATATTTTCTTAAGACCACCGTAGTGTTTGCACGGACCCTAATAAAGTTGAATAAAATTAGTTTTACTGAACTTGCTTCATCTTAGGACTTGTTTATTTTGGAGTTATTTCAAGCGTCAAGGCGTTCACGCACAAAGGACGGAATTCTTGGTAGATGTTTTGAAGAGCTGTCATACAAATGAATGGTTTGACAGATTCCCTTGAAATATCCATGGCCTACTTAAGGTCTTAGGCAGATTGTAAATTAGATGGTTCAGACGAGACATAACTTTATTATGCCTTGTTATGTATAAGTTCTTTTTCCGGATTATATATGTGGTTATTTACAATTGTGTCAAAGTTGAACTATGGAAAAAGTATCATCGTTTGGTGGTTTTTATGTGCATCCTTGAAATAAAGCCGTGGCGTTAGCACGGGCATTATACTAGTACAGAGTAAGGACAGACTTCTCATGCAAATGTATAAGAGAAACTTGTATGCTACCTCCATCCCAAAATACAATAGGATTAAAAGAACGGTGTACTGATGACCTCTGCAGTGTGGAGAAGTAAATAAAAAAGCATTTTCCAATCGGAGTGTTGCTCCTGTATTATAATATAACATCACTGTCACGTGCGAGATTCCCATGTAGGGGTGTTATGATCTTCTTGCCTAGACATTGGTCTGCGTGACAATTTCTACATCTATAACGTCCTCATTAGGGGGATATGTTGGGCTCATTAGAGTAAGGACACTGTTCTCATTTAAAGTAAAAACGGGTTCCAAGTGCAAATATACTTTGGAGTAAATAGGGTTCTGCTACAAATGTACATGGGAAAAACATGGTTCCCAATGCAAATATATGTAGGAGTAAAGACGAACAAGGTTTCCAACTTGAAGTAAAAACATGGTTCCCAATTTGAAGTCAAAACATGTTCCCAATGCAAATATACTTTGTAGTAAAGACACTCAAATAGGGTTCCCATGCAATTGTACATGAGAGTAACAGGGTTTCTAACGCAAATTATACTTTGGAGTAAAGACTGAGTCTCAGACAAATGTACACGAGAGAGAAAATATAAAAAGTAGTACAAGATTCCTAATGCAACTGACTTTATCTTTTAAGAGCAAGATCTTGGAGTGGTTGGAAGAACTTAACAAATATGCTCCTAACTTTTTTTAGCCACTTAAAAAACTCATTAATTTACTGATTAATTTTTCTAGAAACTATTAGACATGCTGTGACCTAAGAGCCAAAGACCACAATAAGACATGCAAACTGTCGAACAAGGTACTAACCGAAACTAGAGCTAAAGGCAATACCACATCTTAAAATTGGTAGTGTTTCTTCGAAACTCAGAAGGCAAACCTTGTTCTCCAAAACTCAAAAGGCAATAGCAGTATACCACATTGTAAAATTGGCAGCGTTTATTTGTAACTCAACAGAAGGCAAACTTTGTTCTCCAAAACTCGAAAGGGAAACTTTGCTCCTTGTCGGGACTAAAATTACCCAAAAATTAGCTCCAGCATACCTAAACAGGGAGTCTAATAGAGGAGCTGATTTTTTTAGCCAAACCTATATTAACCAAGTGACCAACTAGCTAGTCAAGCTTAACTAATTTAACTAATTTTTAGACCAATTAGTAACTAGCCCAAGCTTATCCAAACATGACCCAAATCCAAAGTCCCTCCAAAAATACATCCCTTGAACAAACAGTACCAGGGGGGACGGATTCTGAACTGATCTTCAGAGTTAAGCCACCCGAAAAACCAGCAAAAAGAATGGATCTATATATCTTGTGTGAATCAAACACTTCTATGCCGATAGCTATTACAAATCTAAACATTTCGATGAGGAAACATGATAGTGAAATCAACAAGAGTGTAGTGACACGAAAAAATTGAGCGTCTCTCTCTAACTCTATTTTCTTCATAGCTTGTCAGGTTTTACACACCTTGACCTGTGAAAAAAAAAAAATCACGCTGACTGTTTCCCTTTCCTAACCCTATCTAACTCTGCCTCAGCTTCTTGCAGTGCAGATTTAAGTATATTTATTCTCTCTTCCAGCTCCTCGACGGTGCCTCTTTTAAGAGCGGACTTGTATGGTGTAAGGAAGTGCTTGGAAAAGTTTTGCAGAGCTTGAACACCACAAACCTGGAAAATGCATCTATAAGCACTTAACAACATTGTCAGCTTGAACAAGAAATGCCGTGGGGTAGCAAATTACTTACCTCTTCTGAAAGCAAGGGAAGTTTTGTGATGTTGAAGTCATCGTATAACATATGGAACTGATCAATGTATTTCTGTTGCATCTTTATCCGTGCTTTTAGCAGTTTTGACTCGACAGCTGCAAGAATAAAAAAATGAGTAGATTAAAACAACTGCACAACTGGAGATATTGATATCCAAAGGAAAGGTCCCTAAAGTACATTCCATTTCTGCTCCTATGATTGATGAATAGATTATTCAAAAGATGTTTCGTGCTGCGTTTCTGAAATTTCCTTTTACTTTTTTCTTGTTTGAAATAAAGAAGCTCTACGTTTTTCAGCCATACTACCAGAGCTTGTGAAAACAATTTTCTTTGCTTGAAAATAGGTCCTAATGAATTTTTAAACTGAATGTGGTGGATTTAATATTCCAAGAAAGCCTGAAGTCAGTGAAATTGATGAAGCTGATTTTAGCACTAACCTTCCTCATCAAATATAACTTGGTTAATAATAATATTGTGTGAATCAATCTCAAACTTGGCCAACTCTTGCACCAATCTCTCTGTTTCATACAACGAAAGAAATTCCGGGATACAAACACATACAAAAGTTGTCAAGTCCTGGGAATAAAATAAAAATTGAAGTCAGAAGGGATACCATTAACATTAGGTGGCTAAAGAATCTAGAGATGCACAGGAAAGATAACCAACATTAGAACTTATTAGATAATCCAGCATGCTTGGTCAGTTCATGTTCACCCAGCAGTGCTCTTGTGTGCTTAAATTGAACAGGTGCAGAAGCTATCCTAGAATGCCTTAAGCAGAGAGCATCTGGTGTGCTGTTGAAAATTGATCTGTACTATGTAAACTGTAAGTTTTGAGCATGTACTGTGAGCTAAGTTTACAATCTAAACTTTTGGTTTTAAGCAAGAAAAGCAATCAACTCAAATCTTAAGAGCACTAATGCTTTATTTAGTTCCAAGTTTCACTATCATGAGTTTAACATGTGTGTTGTCACTATATCTTTTAACTAGTGACAATTTTTTGACACCAGGTACTATATAGCATAATCTGTTACTAGTAGATTAAGGAGCATAAATGCTTCTATACAAGGTAGGGAGTCTTACTGGATCTTTAAATTGCCTGTTCACTTGTTCGATCACGTCCTTCATACCCTCAAGTTTCCCAAGCATTGCATCCTCATTCAGCTCATCGCCAAGACCAAACAGTCGACTGGCCTGCCAAATGCATTCATTATTATATTAGCTATACATGTGTGTTTCCATCTAGGTAGGTCAAATGAAGAATCTGCACATGCAAAAGTTCGCCATGTACATATTACCATTCAACCTCAGTATGAACAAAAGTATGTCATCAAATCAATATTTCTTTCTTTGCTTTGCTTTTACTTTCCAAGGAGAACTCGTAATATCATAGTATTTGCAATACTGAAACATTAGAAAATTTCTTTGGGATAAGTTTGGCGGTTCAGGCTCTGCTGAGTGCATCACAAGATATCTCTCTCATTTATTTGGTTATAATTTAGAGAAGGTGCAATCTAGTCACATTAATTAATTGATGACATGAATAACATGCTATTTAGAGAAGCAAATAACAAATCAAATACATGCCCTAGCAACTCTTTTTTTTAAAAAATATATATATTTCCAGTATATTGAAATGTCTATAAAATACCTGATTCAACAGACCACCAAATCTATTTTTCAACTCCATCATTTTCTCAAGACCCTTCTCTAGGGTCGCTGGGAACTGAAGCAACCGTAATGTATGCCCTGTAGGAGCAGTATCAAAAACTACAACGGAGTAATCCATTGTTTGGACTAATCTGCAGTGAGCAAAATATCACATTAAAAAGTTGCTGGAAGCCAAGAAGTACCATTTACAGGAATAACAATGATAGTCAAAATATAACTGCCTTGATGTATTGGAGACATTGAACAGGTAGAACTAGAAAGGGTAGCAAATGAAATATAAAAATAAATGGTACTGAAAGTAACTGGTCATACTGGGAAGAATGGCAAACAACTGAACGGAGCAAAACCTTACTTTAGCATTTCAGCAAAACTCATAGCTTCATCTACTCCTGGAATCGCATTTGTCAGTTCTGAAAGGAATCCCTCCATTCCTTCATTGGATAAATCATCATTTTCTACCTTCGGGTCAATTTCCTGGAAATAAGGTTATGAAATGAGACTATTCAGCCAAATACCAGCTCTAATAACATAAACCAAGCTACCTTTTGAAAAATGAATCAAACTAATGAAATGGCAGATTACTCTTAAAAAGACTCATATGACAATAAATGAAACCTGTTTAACTTTGTATATCATTTGTGAGAATACAAAGAAATGACTACATGGATTTGTATCAGCAGCATGCTTGACATGGATGAAAATACAAAGAAAAGGAGGCAAATGCCAAAATCTGGTGCCTAGTCAATGGTTATACATTTTTTTTAATACCAAAGTGGAACATGTTCTTAATGAAATTCAAATAGAATGGGTATTCTGTAAGCCAACCACCTAATTTATTATTAACCTCTCCTTATCACAAAATATACTAAAGATTAGGTACTTCTTTTGTACAAGTCTGGTACCTATTCTTCAACTTCCGTAATCAACTCGAGAAATAATTTGGAAATCACCACCATATTTATTCAAGGAGCCTAATCACCAATTGGGATGGTTCATGAAGATGCAGGCCCCCCATCACTGAGCAACAATCCTGTGACTGTGACCCACATGCCACAAAGCACAAGCACAAGCACAAACCCATACCAACCCCGAAATGGTAACTTTGGATCTCATATAGCCTGGCCTATGTGAAAGAATGCCTGTGACTTTCCATACAAGGAAAATTAAGGGCAGCATGCGACTTTTCTATCTCCATACTGCCTCTCTCCTCAGACAACCCTTCTGACATCCCCTCCCAAAAATTCGGCGAGGTCCAATTTAATCAGGCAATCAGCATCCACCAGGACACGCAGCCTGCCCATCCAATCCTCACAAGCACCACCGAATTGGGTGGGGGTCAAGTGAAGACGATCCCGCGAGAAGAAGGGTGAATTGGAGCCGTAAATAAAACGGAGAAAAGGATTGAGGAATTTTGCTATTCTTTTTTTGTGTGTGTTTATTATTACCATGGCGTAGAGGTTGGTGAATCCGCGGACGAGGGTGGGGAACTTGGTGAAACGCTGCTGGAAGGCGTCGCTGAGGTTGTGCGCGGGGTCGGTGGAGATGACGAGCACGGACTGGCGGACCCCGGCGAGGAGGACGGAGAGGATGGAGCTGCAGGTGGTCTTGCCGACGCCGCCCTTGCCGCCGACGAAGACCCACTTGAGGGAGTCCTGGTCTAGGAGGTTCCGCACCGTGGGCTCCGGCGCGTCGCCGGCGTCCACCACCGCCGCAGACGCCATGTTCCGATTGATCGGGGTGGGCGAGAGGGTGGGGATGAGATCTGGTGGAGTGGAGAGGAGGCGAACGGCGGTGGCGCCTGCTGGTGCCTGGTGGTGGGGGCAGAAGCGGTACTGGAATTGTCTAGGTGGAAAATACCTTTCCTCTTCTGGACGTTTTCAACTTTTCATCGTTTATCTTTTACTACGCATTTTAATTAACATTTCAACTCGGTCCCCGGTGGCTAACAAGGTAAAATTTCTCACTTAAATTTGTTTCAGAATACTACTGTAAATTTAAGGTGCTGTTTTCAACTACCCCCTCAGTTCAAAATTTTGACTTTTCTTTACATATATTTTGCTATGGGTATTAAATGTACATGTGTCAAATATGTAGCAAATTTTTTATATCAAAAAGTCAAAAATACTTTAATTTAAAACACGATCTGACCAATACATAAATGAGATAATCGATCTGCCTTTGAACTTTTCATAATACACCTTGAATTGAGATAATCTTCTCTCTTTTTTTTTTTTTTTAGGATTTCATAATCCAATTTAAAACCATATCCTCACTTTTAGGTTTACTGCTAAGTTTCTACATTTCAAGAAAGCAACTTCGAAAAACATATCCTCACTTTTAGGTTTGGAGAAAGATACCAAATTACGTGTAGGATCGAGCCAGAGCAAATTAAAGCCAGCCGTCCATTCGAGTGTGGTCGGAAAAAACGAAACCGAGCAAATGTTGGTCTTGTCAGGTTGTCACAAGTCTAATCGTTACTCAAAAGCACGACACCTGTGTCCAAAAAAAAAAAAAAAACACGACACTGCAACGGCGGAGCTACGTGCAGGCCACAGTGGGCAATGGCAGAAACTTGAAGGGGATTCAAAGAGCAAATCTCTACTACTACTAGCTAATCGTCACACGCTAGTAGAAGAGCGAGTTGTAGGTGGACAAGGTGGCGGCGATGGAGGCGAGGCAGATGAGCAGGGACGGCAGGAGCGTAGCGTTGAGGAGCGCGCCCCGGCCGAGGAGGAACCCGGCCAGCGTGATGGTGCCGTCCGCCGCCAACCGCGCCAGCGTCCCCGCCTCCGTCGACAGCAGGCCGCCGTTGTACGTGCCGCGGGACAGCCGCGACGACATCACCCGCGACAGCAGCGACAGGTTCACGCCCTCCAGGACCTCGGGTCCTCGGCGGACACGAAGGTCAGCAGCGCCGAGCACACGTACTGCGCCGCGGTGTACGCCGTGCCCGGCACGCGGAAGCTCAGCAGGACACCCGCCAGCAGCGCGACCTCGGACGCCACCAGGATTTGTCTACGGCCAGGGAGGGGGAAATGGATCATCACCATATTTACGACATGGAATTCTGAAGATGGCTACAGGATGGATATGCATGCACACCGACCTGTCTTCGGACATGTTGCTGATGTAGGTGCCGACGATGGCGTTGACGGGCAGGACGGTGAGCCCCAGGACGGCGAGGAACACGGCGATGGTGCTGGTGTTCCAGCCGAAGTAGTAGCTGGTTACAACGGTCCACTCCGACAGCAGGATCTCCATCGCGTATTTCAGCATGAAGTATATCAGTAACTGGACCGGCGTGAGCAATCTGTAAGCCGAAACAACTGAAGATGCTGGCCGGAGAGCAGATGTTGCAGACAATCTTTCACCCTGACCAGCCTCAGCCTGGTCTTTTCATAGGGCAGCAGTTGTTCAGTGAAGCCCTGCTCCAAATATCCTGTGGAAAAAGGGATATGTAAGTCATGGTTGAAAAATAGAAAAAAATACAACATCTTGGGGGATTGAACATGCACCCAGCTGCCATTTTTGTCAGAGCTTACTTGTGCTGGAACTGGTCGAGGAGCCCTCATGGAAAGTTTTTACACCAGGGTCAAGAGCAGGCTCTCTGAACGAAATCCACAGCCAGATCAGGTAAGCCAGCCATCCAATTGCCATGACCCAGCCAGGCAAGGTGTCCTGGTTGATGGTGAAAACATAGGCCTTGAAGTTTGTCTGTAGCAGGGCGGCAAGTGCAGGACCACAGGCCATTCCAAGAGCACTGGCGCTGACAAACGCTGCTGATGCCTGCATTCGGATCCGAGGAGGAACACAGTCGCTGATGTATCTTCTGTTGACAGCTCTCGCAGATCCAAGCCTGCAAATTTCTTTTTTTCAACACCTTCAAGTCCTCATTTTTTCAGAAAAACCAAAGATTCTGAAGAGTCCGACACGACAGACACCGAAACCACAAAGATTGTGGCTCATGAAACTAACACGATAAAAGGAAGAAATGACAGGGACTCCACCATCTTGCCTAACACACCAGAAGGCGTCCAATGAGCAACTCAATGATCTCAAGAACTCAAGATCATAGGCCAATGCGTACATCACGTTGCCGAGAAGAAGCACGGCGCTGCTAAACAGCAGCGGCCTGAAGTAGGACCTGTCGGACCACGCGCTGAAGTAGACCGAGGAGAAGATCTGCGCGACGGCCATGGACCCGATGATGACGCCACACACCGTGGCGGCGTCGTCGGCGGTCGGGACGATGATGTAGCTGTTGACCATATACAGGAAGGTGTTCACCAGGTTCAGCACCAAATGTTCCCGATGAGTGTTCCATGAACCTGTCTTCCTATGGTGTTCCCGCCGTCGATCCCGCGCAAAGTCTCTGAACCTGTCTTCCTCGACGTGTTCCACCTCTGAACCTGCTGTGTCCTCTTGCGCGACAATAAGCGCGTGCTGCCCTAAGAACCGCAGGAAGTTCGTCGAGTTCGTCAGCTTGTCTGCTGTAGCCTTTATCAGATCAATTATGGGGTCCTACATTTAGATATCATCAGATGAAACATTCATTCATATCCATATTCGGAATTCACTAGCAGCTACTCTATTGAAACCTTTGGAATGGCCAGTGGGTGCTGATCATATATATTCAGATAGCTTCCTTCGCGCTCCTCAAGATCGCCAAGGTTTCGAGACAATGCTCCAACAACAGCTCCAATACCCTAGTAGTTCACAATGCAATATGTGTTCGACACCTCAAGCCATTATAATAGTGAAATCAACATAACCGAGATATTGGCCAACGCACGGTGGCTGAAGGCATGCTCAACCATGCTGGGTCAACGACATCGCTGGAGCTTTAACGGTCCAGGTGATCCTGCAATACCTGGACCTCTGGGAACGTGTACGCGCCGTCCAGCTCATGCCCGGTATTCCAGACTCCATCATCTGGCGCTGGTCGGCTGATCAAAAGTACTCGGCGGCATCGGCTTATGGCGCCATGTTTGTGGGCTCCTCGGCACCTTTCGGAGCGATGCTTATCTGGAGGACGCGTTTCATTCCTCCGAGGTCCTCACTTTTTCAGTTATTTCGTGTGCATTAATTCTGAGTTCGACAGGGGTGAGAAATGGCAGGTACTCTATCTTGCCTACCCGCACAGAAGGCGTCCAATGAGCAGGATCACCAGGGAGTCAAGATCATAGGCCAATGCGTACATCGCGTTGCCGAGAAGAAGCACGGCGCTGCTTCTTCAGCAGCGGCCTGGTCCTGTTGGACCACGCGCTGAAGTAGACCGATCCAGATCTGCGCGACGGCCATGGACCCGATGATGACGCCGCACACCGTAGCGGCGGCGCCGAGGCTGGTGGCGTAGTCGTCGGCGGTTGGGACGATGATGTAGCTGTTGACCATGTACAGGAAGGTGTTCACCAGGTTCAGCACCAAGGAGATGAAATGGTACCTGTCTTCCTCGACGTGTCCCACATCTGAACCTGCGGTGTCCTTGCGCGGATGCTCTGGAACCGCAGGAAGTTCGTCGAGTTCGTCAGCTTGTCTGCTGTACCTTTATCAGATCAATTATGGGGTCCTATATACAGATATTTTCAGATGAAACATTCATTCATATCCATACTGGCTTCACCAGCTACTTTTGAAACGTCGCTGGCCAGTGGGTGCTGATCATATATATCCGCCCAGCTGGTGGCCTTGATCGCCTTGTCGTTTAATGCTCCAACGTTCTTGTTTTCTTTTTAGTTTTTTCCAATGAATATGTGTTCAACACCTCGCCATTATAATACTACGGTTTTCCCCGAAATCGACATTTGGTTGTTATCTACTTCCTCTTAATAAAATACGTGCTACAGTGCACGTTCGAGATAAAACTCACCACATGTCTGAAAACCTGTTGAAGCTGAGAGTAAGGGTGGTTTGATCTGCTACTAACATAATAATCTGTAAATTTATATCCCAAACGTTCATCGAATTTCTTCAGTATCTTGCGGACTGCATTGGCGTTAATATCGACAAACTTTAGGAGCTTTACAAGATCCAGGCCAACTTCCCTGTAGGCCTGTCTTAGTTCAGATATCTCCTGTAGAAGTGGTAATTCTTGAAGTCTTGCCTTTTCCTTCCCTAAATCTTCAAGCCTTGCTGCAATCAGTCCTTGCTGTTCTATCATGAACAGCACAATCTTTTCAATCTGACAAGGAAAACTACATGAGATCTTCTGATGGGCGTATAATTTAGTATCCATTTGTAACTGAAAGGACTATCTGGAATTGTTGGAGGGATTGTAAAATATACCTCATCATCAAGCAACTTTGAGAACTCCTTCAAAACACGTCGGCGGTCACCTTGTTTGCTCTGCTCTGAGTATTCCTTTACTCTTCCTTTCAATAGCTTGTAACTGAAGTAGTAGCTAGAATCAAGCAGGAAATGAAGTTGACAAGAGTAATTTAGTCTCAGTTAACTGAAATGCATGGATTAAATGCGATCACAGCATGAATTTTTTTTCTAGGAAAAAATATGAGGAAAGTGTCCATACTCCTCCCATCCTGGAATTTGATCTTCCGTCAATTTCTTGGAGAAGTTCACCATTTTTCTTCCTAGACTATGGCCTACATGGAAAACTACAAGATTGTACCAAGGCATCAGTCTCAAAAGAGTGAGGATATTTGTTCGACATTGTCATATCGACAAATCAACCAATCAAATATCAGCCATGATCAGAACGACACAATTTCCAAATCAAGGTACAGAAAGAAGAGTACTACCTCCCAGAAACATGGAAAATAATAATCAAATGCTCACCTGGAAACTTGGTGAATGATGGTGATCACTGACCAGGATGATTGTAAAATGGATGGGCCCTCTGTTGGTACCTATACCAAGCTTATATAGCTCGCTCTTTGGGTTGACCTTTGTCAGGTTGAATGAGCAAATTATCTATTAGTCTGGAAACTTTGGCTTCTGGAACAAGATGAAGAATTAATCTTGATATGCACAGTTGGACGACTTTTATATTTTATTCCACATATTATTAAAAAAAGTGGAACAGATGAAGCAAGATGGGATATATAACGGAGTTATCCCAGAAATAAAATAAAATTGCACATATTCTTTGTTGAAGTAATTTGTAATGTTAATCTTGATATGGACAGTTGGACATCAAATGATATTTCCCTCCTGAAATAGAATAAATGTTTGACTTTTGAGTTATTGTATTGTATATAGGTCTGCGATAAATGTGAACCAGAAACTTAGCAGATATATAGGAGCATAATACAACACATCAAAAGTGGTTTTCGTTGCCAAAGAACTTGCCTGCTTCAAACTTTCAGGCCGGCATTACTCTTGAATTTGTCAATATATTTTTTCCTGATAACACATTTTTCAAGTTTATTTTCTTGTAGAACATCGGCAGCCACCAGCTGCTCTGCATTCATGTGCATGTTTGTTGCAACAGTAAAAACTGAAACCATTTTTTTTTTCATGCCAAAAATTTTTTTTAAGAGTTAATAGGGAATGTGTCCCTGAAAAAAAACACCTTATCAGTCATCAAGAAGCTGGAAGATAATTGAGCATACTCTTATTTTTATCTGAATAAAAGTACAGAAATGTGGAAGACTATGCTTTTATTTAGAGTTGACCTCAGAAAGGATTGTATTTTTTAGGAAGGAAAAACAAAAGTCAGGGAGTTCATAATTACCTGGACCCTGTTTTCACTGTTTTAATATAGAGGTCCTTATAAAAAAAGCTAATGGACAGAGGAATAAAAGCAGAGCACTGGTTTGGATGATCCATTCAACGATTACCAGCTAGTTCCAAAGATTTATCCAGATTTGGCACGAACTGAATATTTTAGCACACCAGCGCAGCTGCCATTACCTTGAAAAAAAATAACAATTGCGCAGTTCTGCTATTCCCAAATCCCAATTGCACAAGTCAAGAACGGTCATTTCTCCCACCTCCAAAAGAAAAGGGAAAAAAAAAGTGAGAAAAAGGGGAGGAGCGGAGGAGGGAAGAAAACGGCCAGAGAGGCAGAGGCCCACCTGCATCGGCACGGGGGCCCGCGCGCTAACGGGAGACCCAGAGAACCCACAACGGCAACGAGGACGAGGCAGCCCGCAGCCCAACCCCAGAAGGCCAGAAGCCCCCGCGAGCCCCGCAAGTTGCCAAGGCCACACAACCTGGCGCCGGCGGCCGGCGCAAGTCTGAACTCCCCCACCCTTGAATTCAACCCCCGCCACGGCCGACGGGCCGAGCCCGACCGACGCCGGCGGGAGAGGCAGAGACGGAGAGAAAGAGATGGGCGTGGGCGGCAATTTCTGGGACCTGCTGAAGCCCTACGCGCGGCACGAGGGCGCGGGGTACCTACGCGGGCGCCGCGTCGCCGTCGACCTCTCCTTCTGGGTCGTCTCCCACAGCACCGCCATCCGGGCGCGCTTGCCGCAGGCGCGGAGCCCGCACCTCCGGACCACCTTCTTCCGCACCCTCTCCCTCTTCGCCAAGGTCCGGTGCCACTGGTGGTGTCTCACCGCCTTCCCACCTCTCCCCCTTCCCTCCGCCTCCTTCGCTCGGTTTTCGTCCTCCCCCCTCATTGTCTCTGACTTCCGCCAGTTTCTTGATCCCACCGAGTGTGTAGAGCCCTGACCTGCGTTTGGGCGATTCTGCATTCTGCAATTGCTGCCTTTTGCTTTCCAAGATTTAATCTTGCCAGGGCTAATTACCGCATTGCTCAATTTTTTTGGTTCCCGGATTCACCCGTCTCCGCTGGGTTGTCTCTGCAATTCCTGCAGATGGGCGCGTTCCCTGTGTTCGTGGTGGACGGCGAGCCGTCACCGCTCAAGTCGGAGGCGAGGGCGGCGCGCTTCTTCCGAGGCTCCGGGATGGACCTGGCCGCGTTGCCGAGCACAGAGGTGGAGTCCAGTGCGGCTGCGGCACCGGTCAAAAAGAGGAGTGCTGCATTCACGCGATGCGTCGAGGAATGCGTGGTGAGTTCCCGTGCCTTGGCAATGTTTTGATCCTTTGCGCAATCTAGGGTTTAATTAGGGCTTGCAGAACTGTCTGTGTTGTTTAACCGTTCATCACGAGATTGGGTGATTCACAACCACTGTAGTGTAGATTCCTCATCCAACACCACAGAATCTTTACACTAGCTTCTTGCTACTTAAATGGTCAGCAACAATGATATATATGCAGATTATACCTGCTCATGTAAATATATATGCATTGTTTGAAGTGTTGGTTAATATTCCATAATTGTTAGGAACTGCTTGAATATCTTGGAATGCCTATATTGAGGGCAAAAGGTGAAGCTGAAGCCCTTTGCGCTCAGTTGAATAATGAAGGTCATGTAGATGCTTGCATTACTGCAGACAGTGATGCTTTCCTCTTTGGGGCTAAGACTGTCATAAAGGTCCTAAGATCGAATTGTAAGGTAAGGACTCCACTGTAGTTTTATTTCACCGCAGGTGATTTGTTTTGTTTTCCATGCGCAATAGTATCAAGGCCATCAACTTTTCCTCAGGAACCTTTTGAGTGCTACCACATAGCAGACATTGAGTCTGGTCTTGGATTAAAGAGGAAGCAAATGGTGGCCATGGCGCTCCTTATTGGCAGTGACCATGATTTGCATGGGGTGCCTGGTTTTGGCCTGGAGACTGCACTTCGTTTTGTGCAGTTATTTGATGAAGATGAAATTTTAGATAAGTATGTGCTGTACTTGTTTTTTTTCCCGGCAGAATTCCCCCCATGCTGTATTCATGGAGCTAGTCATCTTGTTTGTACTTCTCCAGGTTACATGAAATTGGTAGAGGGGTGTATCCGTTCCTAGAAGGATGTGGCAATCCACATATTGATGATCTCCCATCATCGTCCACGAAAAGCCCAGTTAAATTTCCCCACTGCTCACATTGTGGTCACCCGGGCAGCAAGAAAAATCATAGAAAGGATGGGTGCAATTATTGTTTGGTGGATTCTTTAGAGAACTGCGTGGAAAAACCAGCTGGATTCAAATGTGAATGTCCTAGTTGTGAAGAGGTTGGATTTTTATTCATTTAGTTATCTAAATCCTGTTGATTCTGATGCCTTACAGTATGTTTCACCTTCTCTTTTACCCTTGTATGATTTATGATGAATAATTATTGCTAGATTAACTGTACCTTTGCTATGACTGTTAGGCACGTGATCTAAAGGAACAAAGACAGCATGAAAATTGGCAAATCAAGGTCTGCAAAAGAATGGCTGCTGAGACAAATTTTCCTAATGAGGAGATCATTAAATTGTATCTAAATGATAACAATCTAGTTGAAGGTAAGAAAAAGTATGGTCCAACGCATTAGAAAACAGCATTATGCTTATTGAGTTGTAATTTTTCTTTGATCAAGGTTCCGAATTAGCATTTGTTTATAGTAAAACCCCAAATTTTTAACCTGTTTGCAGAAAAGGGTGTTCCCTTGCTTAGTTGGAGTAAGCCTGATGTTGACGCTTTGGTTGACTTATTAAGTTATAAGCAGAATTGGGAGCCATCTTATATTCGCCAAAGGATGCTTCCTATGTTATCAACCATATATTTACGAGAGGTGGCGTCATCACCATCTACACCATTGCTTCTTTGTGATCAATATGAATTTGATTCGATTCAACGGATTAAAATAAGGCATGGTCACCCTTATTACTTGGTGAAATGGAAGAGAGCTACCCGTGGTATGAATTCTAATATGTCTAGCAAGAAGCCAGTAACTGAGGGAGAGACAAGTAGTGAGGTAGTGGTGTTAGATGAAGATGAAGATGAAGATGAGGATGCAGTGGTTTGCGAGTCTCCAGAGTTATTAGATGAACCTGATGTTCCACAAGTGCTTATTGATGATGGCTGCTCCTTTCTACTGACGGATGAAGATATTCAACTTGTTGGTGCTGCTTTTCCTAAGGAAACAGCAAGGTTTCAGGAAGAACAGGTGTGCATTGGTTGCTTTCTTCCTATTATAATAATTTGAAATATGCATGACTCTTAGCCACTTACAGGACAATTTTAAAGACTCTTTGTTCTAGCAATATTTTTTGTTGAAGAGGTCTGCATTTAGTTTATCATAAAACATAGAGCTTAGTTTCAGTTCAGTCTGTGCATTTAATTTTGCAGATGTTTATACTACTTGAAGACTGGATTCCTCGTATTTATGTTATGTGGCACAACATTATTTCTTCGCTGTATAGAGGTAGGTTAATAGTGATGCCAAACAAAATGGAAACACAAATTTGTTTAGTTATTAATATTAATTTTGGCCATGAGCTGTCATTGTGTGTGAAATGTGGTGTTTTACACAAGTGCTTCATCGCTTATTTTTGGCTGATTAATTGAAGAAACATCCGCTGCAATGATTTTGTTCACCCCAGCTCACATATCTGCATAATTTTCGCAGAGGCTGAAAGAGGCAAGATCAAGATCACGAAAATCCAAATCAAGCCTAGCAGATAGTGCGTGCGAAACGCCTAAAGGTCCGAGACCTAGTGGAGTGCAGCTTAGCATCACAGAGTTCTACCGCTCGAAGAAAGCGCAGAATGTAGAATCGGGGAAGAAGCCGGTTGGAGAAGGGCCCGCTGCGAAGGAAGGCTCAAGAAAATCCTCTGACAGGGACCTCAACAAGGACCTGCCAAAGTCTGTTCGCCGCCGCCTCCTCTTCGATTTTTGAGGACTAGCCTGGGGGCTTTTGGTTGACCAGTGTAACCTTGCACTGTTGTAAATGACATAGGGAGTGCCTTAACCTATTAGCCGGTGTAGATTCCGCGGCTCATTTTGTACAGGCAACAGAGCATCATCATCTTTGCCAACAGGAGATGAAGCAGGTCTTAGTTCAGAATGATTATCTGTAGCCTTGCTGCTAGAGTAGTAGTATCATTTTTTGTATGCCTGCTTTTAAGGTTGGACAATAGCTGACAGACTTGATGTCATACTCCATAGTGTACTCTAAAGATTTTTAGACTGCAGAGGACCGGAAATGTAATGATCTTTTTTTCATGGACCCGTTGGCTCAACCTTGTCCGGCTGGTCATGAGCACTCCGATGGTGCTTGTGCGGTGATGATGACATAAAGGCGGTCAGCAGGCGGCAGATGTATCCGTTGTTCGTGTGTGGCGTGGGAGACGGCATCTTGGTAAATTGCAACGGACCGCCGCCGCTACATCTCATCCCCGGCGGCGCTCCGACCCCACAATCTACCCATCGGCGCTCACCAACGTAACCTGGCGTCGCCGGCCACCATTCAAAACACCATGTCCTGCCTTGCCCTTGTCCCACCGGCCACCAGCACCAGCCCACCACTTGTCCCTCCCGCCGGTCGCCTTGATAATTATGTGATTGTCATGACGGTAAGCTGACTGAAATCATCAAAAGGGCACTCAGTTGCAGTTCCATCGCAAGGGAGAAGGAAAAGAAGGCTCAGCAAAAGGAAATCCTCAGGTTTGGACCTGAACAAGAACCAGCCCAAGCCCAAGTCTGTGTCAGATTTCGGCGGCGTCTCCATCGAGGCGGCCTTTTCTCTTAACTGGGCTGTGCGCAAATCTGTAAGGAGTAGACAACGATTGGTGCCTTCTAGCTTTTGGGCTCCAGCGGAGTCTCTGGAATGCAAGTAACTACCTGTGTCTCCTCGTCGCACGTCACGGCATGCGCTGGGATGGATGCATGTAGGAGACTGGAAGTCAGCTAAGTAATCCTTGCTGGTGCCTACTACTACTGCTCCCTCTGTCTCTTAATACTGCAACTTCTAGAATTATTTTAAGTTAAATTTTTTAAACTTTAACTAAATTTCTAGAAAAAAATACTAAGATGTATGGTACCAAATTAGTACCATTAGATTTATCATACAATGTATTTTTATAAGATACTCATTTTATGTCATAGATATCGATGTTTTTTCTATAAAGTTGGTCAAAATTAAAAAAAATTGACTGACACGGATTCTAGGAGCTGCAGCTTTCAGAGACGGAGGTAGTAGTACACGTCAAGTTGATTACTCCCTCCGCCTCATAAAAAACGCCATCTTTGAGTAATACACGTCTTATTTAAATTTTTTATATAAATATCATGTTGATTTTTATTATTAAATATCTTTTATAATTGTTTATTTATTTTATAATATATATAAACTTTTAAAGCCTCTTTTGTCAACCTTCACAGCCCGCGAAACAAGACAAATATCGCCTTTTTAGCAAGCTGGAAGCCTTTCGATTGCTTGCCACTTGCAAGGAGGAGTCGTTAGAAGTGGAAGTAAATGAATTGATAATAATCTAGCTGCAAGAAATTCTATCCA